>VZSF01008972.1:0-28424 GCA_013398295.1 Chionis minor | reverse complement strand
GTCCTGTCCTCTCCTCTCCTCTCCTCTCCTCTCCTCTCCTCTTCTCTTCTTTTCCTATGTACCAGATACACTACAATGTCATTTTTTCCTACAGGATCTTTTTAGACATGGGAGTGTATTGTATCTAGTGCATAACTAGATACAGAAAATTATCTGATTAGGTGATTAACCACCATTTTTCACCTCAAGCCAAAATTCTGATGATTAAACCCAGCTCTTCAGCATGTCTCTTCTGAAACTTAAAACCTTTCCAGCCTGCTTTTTCAGAAGAGAAATTTTGTAAGCACTTCTTACCTTCTGGGCATGGTTGGGACTGAGCAAGGCTTTTCACTTCTGAGAAATCCTCACTAACATTTTTAAGCCCCTCTGACATTTACAGTAAGCATTTCCACACTTTCCTATCCATGACGATACACTGAACTCTGGATAAATGACAGGAAAGTGTAAGGACTGGTACACAATACATGTAAGTCTACTGAAAAAAAGGAGTTGGAGATGCATCTACTTATTTTTGCATGAAGTAATGCAATAGCTTCAGGAGAAGCAATTGGTGTAGCTTGACCTGTTTTGGGATAGTTAAGGAGCTTATATGGGAAAATACATTCCAACTTTCTTAGGCAAAACGGAAATTTGAAACTGCCTTTTGCATCATCCACTGTTGTATTATGAAAACCTATTCACAAAATTGTATGCCACCTGCCACGCCTCTACTGTCCAAAGCAGGTTGTCAGGGGCTTTTAAAAAAAAAGCTTGAAAAGATGTCCGCAGGGACAAAACAGCTGCCTCTTTAGTGGCAGTGAAATCTGCAAATGTGGAAAGACTTGGAATATATTTGACACAGCCTGTAATTTAGCAATGAGTTAGATGGTACCAACCCAGAGGGCACCATTTAAATGAGTTCTGTGGTTCTGGTTTGCAGATTCTTCACCGTCTCAAAGCAGGTCTCACTGCACAACTATTAAAATTAAGCCCTTCTAGACAGTACCATAGGAAAACTTGAAGTAAGTCTTGCTAGACTTCAAGTTTTTATCATTTTTCCAGGTCTTCTACACTTTTACTTCTTTTGTTGTAAAGCTAACCACAGTTCCACAGGTATACTGTCTCAGTGGTAATTAAGGATTAAACCACAAAACCTAATATGTTGCTTTAGGATTCAGTGTTTTAATAGAGAAGGAGAAAGATTTCACTTTTTCACAGTGTTTAGCAATCTATTATATTCTTAGATGGTATTATTGCACGACATACCTGTAAAAACAACAAAAACGGTTTTATTATTTTGTCTATGTGTTTATTGGATTCTAATTAAAAAAAAAGAAGTAAATGAAAAATGTTGGATTACTTCCCATTCCAACAGCAAAAGGAAAATAAACCTAATCCCCGCAACTGCAACATGAAGGGCTATATTATGTATTTATATACTACCGAACAGGGCTGCCTGGGTTCATTGACCCCAGTCTGGCTGGTGCTAAATGTACAGAAATAAATCCATCCCCAAAAGATTGCAATCAAAGGATAAAACAAGAAACAGATGGCTGGTCCTGCATGGGGAGTGTTAAAAATAAGAGGAAATTGACTGGCACAGTAGGCAGTGGTCTCGGCACACCAGCTGCCTAACCGTGGACATTTTTTTTAAAGCATCATGGCAGAGGAGAATTTTTAAGGTTAGTTTTGAAACAGGAAAATGAAGTGGTTCTCCATGTTTACAGGCAGCCCCATGTTCTCGTGGGCAGCGAGAGTGAAAGCACAAAGGAAGTGTCTGTTGCTGGTTGGTTGGAGTTGTTGACATCTCAGTAGAGCATGCGGTAACTGGGACATGGTTGGACTGCAAGCTGGAGATCACAGCAGGTTAAAGAAGGGTAACTAAGTGGATTACAAAGAAGGTGATGTTATCAAAGTAGTGGACTAGGGATGACTTTGGGAGAGTAATAAAAATCTCTACTAGCTTTGAGTAAACACAACTGACTTCAGTGTTTACCTGGCCTTCATTGGAGCAGTTGATGGAGGGAGGAAAACAGGAGAAAGCTGCTCACCAGCAAGATGGATAAGAAAAATCTGCTATGCACTGGCGTGTGCTTATGTGAAATATATAAAACTCTGGAAAGGAGGGACCGCAGAAGCAGCACTGAACCTTTGACTGTAGGCATACAATTGCCACCATCAGCATTACAAAGTACCACAGATTCAGGAGAAGGAAGATATAGTGCAGGGGAAATGTTTAGCATATTTCTAACCCTGACATCTGTGTACGAAACTTAAAAAACCAATAATCCTGTTGTCCTTAACTAGTATTTTTTGTGGAGCTCCAGTGAACTTTTTTGTTATGTTGCTTTGCTTCAGATCTTTTTCTCTGGGAAGGGACTGTCTAACCCCTTGTTCTTCCAGTACGTGGCACAAGATGTTTGCCTGAGAATCCAGCAGCTACACAAAACTGGGTCAGGTAGCTTGAACTATTTTTGAAATCATAATCTTCTTTTTCCTTCAGTTCTGCTACTTCCAGTAGGTATTACAGTCTGTTCTAGTAGTAAACTGCCTTATTGCAGTCAGTGCTGTATAAGCTTAATTCTCTGGAAGGAAAAAAAAAAAAGAAAAAAAAAAGTGCTTCAGAAGTCTGAAATACCCAGATCTCTCCTAATTGGTGAAAGAGAATGCTGAGTATGGATGGCAGATGTTTGCTTAATTAATATCCTACTGGGTTAATCAGCAGAACCTTGGGAGCTGCTATGAGACTTTTGATGTGTTCAGAGAATCCAAGCCTTGATCTATAGACTTTAAACTCGTACTCATATCTGCTGCAGCTATTTGCCTATGTGTTACTTGCAAATAGTAGAAAGTTTTCAGTCAGAAGTTGTCTTTTGTATAACCTAATTCTGTGAACATTTCAATGACATTTGTGTTCAAAATTTACAGTAAATCTTGCATGCAAATTGAGCTCCTCTCTAAATTTGAGATTTCTTACAGGTTTTAAAAAATTGACTTATTCACAGTTCAGAATGTTTGCCTTTCAATCTCCTAAGAACTCAATACACTATTTTTAATTTTGTGAAGTCTGTGTTTTACCATAAGTAGGTTTGATACTTAGAAAATTTGTCACGGACCTAATGGCACTCATTAGAACCGCATGTGCTCTCACTGAAAATAGAGCTAAGTCAGGAGGAGAAATTGCAATCTCTCTAACTTGCACAAGCTGAAAACTTGGAAAAAGGCAGTCATTTATAAGTTTTTTGTTGTCACATAAGTCTTTCTGTATCTTCTGAAAGCTAAAAATCTGAAATTTTCAGTAAAGTAACAATGTAATGGGATGAAGAAAAATTTTTCCATTTCTCCTTCTGAATGTCTCATTTTGCAATAACCCGTCTTATAAACATTCAAATTTTAATCAATTAGAATCTTCTGGGAAATGCTGAAGGCACATCCCCATGAACTCTACTTACAATCGTCCTTATACAGCTGCATATGGAGAAGGGTGAGGGAGGACAGAGTGAGGAAAGCTACAGAAAAACTGCTTTTGTACCCAAGTTAACAATAGCTTCCCTCTGCGGCAAAACACCTGTGGGGTTCAAAGCATCATGGGACAGCTTTACGTTTCCACAGATGGCAGGAGCTCATTTAGTCGCTTGGATTAATCTCCCTTTCTTTTTCCTGTGTATGTTCTACCATACTTTCCTAATCAAATCCTTAGCGTGTCCTTTGAAAGCTACCAAGATAACTCCAGTACGTGTTTGCATGCTGCTGCATGATACAATGGTATGAAAAAGCAGAATTTGGCTTTTGTCTAGGTCATTGTTTCTTCTTGGGGCAAAGTCACACCTGTAACTAAACTCCATGGAGAGATGAACTGGGCAAAATGGGAGGATGTGCACAGCAAGAGAATAAACGAAGGGCAACATGGAACCCTCTTTTTGAACAGTTTAGTCTTACTTTGCCTTACATGGGGTGGTTTTTTCCTAGTGGGTACCTCTTCTGCTTGTTTTGTGGAATATATTCTACAGAGTGAACCTCCACCAAGCAGAGGAGAGGCTGAACCCCAATGTCCCTTCTTCATCCTGGTTTTACTCTTCTGCATCGCATCATCTCTGTCTTGGAAACTTCGGCAACTGCAAAGTGGAGGCAAAACTTGCCCTCAGTGAGTAGGAAGTAGAAATAAATGTTATACTAACCAAAAGGGTGTTTTTGGAAGGACATGCCACCTACAATAATAGGGAAGAATATTGGTTCTCACTGGCTCGCCTTATTATTTTAAGCTGTTCTTTGCTCTTTTCCTCACTAGCTCACATCCCACTAGCTGTTTACAGTTATTTCACACATCTTATGCCAGCCTTATGCCATTCATTCTGTTGGGACCTGCTTGAAACCTCCTCCAAAACTTACTGCTATAGATTTTTTTTTAAAGAAAATTCTTAGCTCCTGCCCATCAAAACTGATTCCCCTACACCCAAAAAAAAAATTACGTCATTTAGTATATGAAACATGTCAATGATTATGCAAGATCTTGGTACTACTCTTCTTCCCTCTGTTCCTCCTGTGTGTTAACAGCAGTCAGGTTTCTAAACTTTGCTTGTAGCCACTTAGTTTGGGACAATAAGCTCTGGGTCTCACCTTCCCCCTGTCGTGTTTAGTAAATGTAGATCTTGATTCCTAGAGAGAGCTTGTCCCCATCTCCCATTTAAGTGCATATGACTGAAGGCATTCTTTAGCTCTTAGATCCATGCATCGTGGGGCAGGATTGATCTTGTTATGAACGTTAATATTGCGTCATTTGGGGTGGGATGGGGGTAGATTCTTCCAGTACAGTAACTAATGAAGAAATAAAACGGAATGCTCTACAGCGCTCAAGAAAACCAGAAATATTTTCTCCAACTGGCTTGAAAAGATGTAACAATTCAGCATATGATTTTAATTAATGTCCGTGTAACTAAAAATGTGTTTAATTCACAATAGCATTACAAGAAAACATATTGACATCTAATTATGGATCATAGAATTTGCTGCAGAGAAACTGTAGTGCATCTGTTCAATGAAACACAATCATGGAGAATGCTAAATGGAAAAATATAATGAAAATGTGAACCAATACGCAAATGAGGCCATTAAATACATCAGTGTGAAACAAAGTGGAGATATTCAAGAGAAAAGCTCATGCATAGGGTTTGGTAGATAATACAAAGTAATATTGTCTAGTAAGGGTTTTTTACTTACTATTTTCTTGTGAATAGCAAGATTTCAGCTGCTGGGGTTTCTCAATGGAGACTGCTATTTCCAAGTTAACATGAAAATGCTTGATGTTTAGCTGACAATTGGCAAAATAATCCTCATGACTTCTCACAATAAAAGCTTCATTTGTAGCAGCTATTTTGTCAGCTCTTGTGCTAGAGTCTTTCCTCTTAAATACCAGATTTACTACACCAAGCTAATTTCACCATCTTTACAGTATACCCTGCATGGTGAAAGTCAGATTGGAATTATAAAATCACAACTAAGAATTGTCTACCTACTTGGTCATGAATCACGGTAGTCAAGAACTAATCTGAACTAAATGCTACAGCAATGAACACTGCTGATTGGACAAGCTGTTAAAGCACTAGAGCCTGAAATATCTTTTGATCGCCAATTTCAATTACCCTCTTGTCCATGTCTTCTTTTGCCACATTCATAGGCAAAAAGACTTCATAGAAACATATGGAATGAGATTGCAAAAAGATAGTTTTCAAGTAGGAGCACTTTTAGGTAACTTCTACCAGCAATAATATTTGGATTATTAAACTGGCATACAACATTATACAGAGAAAAACACATTTTAAGTTCACCATGCAGGATCATTTGGTCCTGAAATCTCTGCTTATTCATCAAGGAACAAAAGTATTATGCAAGATAGGAGACAATCACTACTGAGCTAATGAGCTTGAGGAGCTAGCCTTTTAGTAATGAAAACCGAAAACAGATCATTCCATCTTCTAATTTTGAAAAACACATACATTGAAAAGACCTTTAATCCTCCTGTTATGGAGAAATGTTCTTTAATCTTGTGATGCAGAACCTTACATTAAATGAGGTATCAGAAGGTGCTTAGTCAGGTGTATATGCAGCTTCCAACCTGGCAACTGAATGCCTTATGCACAGTCATTACACAACACAAATATCCTCAATTACAATGCTAGCTGAAATACAGCTTCTGGGCTGGAAGAGATTAGAGCTGATGAAACTGCCTGTTGCTCCCCTTAATCTATCAACCTAAATGAGACAGTGATTAGATTGCCGTCAGCTCCAAACAAGCCGTTTGGACAGACACATTATTCCCAGTTCTGGTTTCCCTGAAATAAAACCAGATATGCTAAAATGGTGGAAAAATTTCTCTCTCCTTTTGCAGTTTGAATTACATTGAACAGTTTGGCCTGCAACACATGCTTCAGTGAGCGCCTTTTTTCTCTTCAGAGCACTATGATGTGTGTGATCCACCAGGTAATCGTTGTACACCTGCAAGAAATTCAGAACCACAGCTGATCCTCTCCATTTTCTTCCATCTCTTCCCATCTGCTGAAATATAGCTTTTATTTTGCAGATTATTGCTCAAATACTGAAACAGCTCAATAGCTATATATCCTTTTAGCTAAATGTCTTTGGGGGAAAAAATCCAGAAGAATATCTTGGGAATAACTGTGTAGCTCCTGATGATGTTGATTGGGGATTTAAGTGATTCTACTCTGAATGAGTTGTTTAGTCTTTGAAGTAATAAAAGAAGGGATTTCAGGGCTTTGGACACATGGTGGAATGCACTGAGTGATATAATCTCAGCTTTCAGGAGTGTATCTACTGGCCCACGCTGATAAAAGTCCCAGTAGCAGGCAGAGAGAAATGGTGAGCCTGTTGCAAAACATGACCAAAAACTTTCTTCTTACTTGCTGAAGTTATGTCAGGTCTCCTCAGGATTTGGTTTGTCAGCCCAGCCAATGCAGGCAAGTGCCTGACATGTAAGGATCTCCTGGCTTTCATGGCAAATGGTGCAAAAATACTGTGTGTAGTGTCAGAGTCACTAATAGCCAGGGTTCACTGGCCAAGTTCATAGAGCAAATCATTGCTGAATAGTTTGAAATATTTACAGCAAAAAAGACTTGAGGCTGACTTATTTGCTGTGTGCCACGGGGAAATTTAAGCAGTTTTAAAGTTTAAAGTATCCTGTCTTGAACTATTTGTTTTGCCACACAGACGTTGTCCAAAAAATAGAATATACCTTGAAGGCAAATCATAAATAATGCTCTGTGAATAAGCCCCCTTTCTAGATATGATAAAAGCCTCTGGGAAATGCTCCTCTGGACAAAATAACCCAAAAGGCCTTTAGGAAATAAAAAGACTGCCGGTTTATTTAAAATACATATAAGTGATTGTACCTCTAGCAAATATTTTATTTTTAAGCAAAATTCTTGATCAAATCACTGCTGTATTCTCTACCTTTAAGCCGAGTATATGATCCCAAGAGACGTACAAGTCATGTAAGTTACCCTGTAGTAGTTTTCAAAGCAGATCCATAAGACCTTTCTTAAATTAGATGTACTAATTTTTGAAAATATGTTGGCTCATAAATAGTGGCTTAGCCATATGCATTTTGCTTCAAATGGGAAAATGGACCTATTTTTCTTAAAAGTATTTTGCTTAGCAAGGCAGTGTTCTTTTCTAGTGGAAGGGACCCTGCTTGAAGCAAAAAAAATCCATTTGTTGTATTTAAATAGCACGTGCCCATTTTTTGCAAATTTTTATTTGCAAGATATTTTTAATTTGCATTTTTAGCAAAAAAAAAAAAATCTGCTATTGGAGATCCTAGAAAAAACATTTGAAAAACAAAAAACTTTCTACTTGAAACAGCTAAAAACTGCATTAAACATTGACACAGGGAATACCTGTTATTAAGACCTACCCTCTCACCCTTCTTTTAGTATTGTAGGCAGAGAGAAACTTAATGTGTCTGTGGACCTCGGGTGTCAAATCTACCGCATCAGTGACAGGTATATTCTGCACCAAGTCTCATCAGAGCTCTCTGAGAACAATTCCTGCAGAGCCCTCAGCTGCAACTGAATCTCCTGGTCACAAAAGCATAGTTAACTTTGAGGTCTGCCTTGGAGAACAAAGGTCACAAACTTATTACCACATGCAGATGGATTAAAACATTTTTGGCTGTTGCTACATCCCTGTGAAACCAGAAGGAGCTCTGAAAGAGCCCACAGACACCATGGTGATAAGCACGCTTGTAATGACTGGGTGCAGGAATTACAAACGTTACTGGAAGGAATTAATATTGTGCAACTTCTGTGGGGTGCTCTGGAGGGGATGAAGACGCTAGTAGCAGTCCCGTTGGAAGCCGGCAGAAGAAAGGAGTGCTCGCAAGGCATGCCTGAGCTACGCAAGTCTTTCCCAAAGCAGTGTGTGAAAGCCAAGAGGACGTGCCACCAAGGGAAAGCCACAGAGGTCCAGGCGGCAGCGCTCCTCCAGAGCTCACCGACTAAATACACGCCACGTGTCGCTCAGGAGGACCCAGAGCTAAAAAGGTCTGGGGGCTATGAAAGAGTTAAGGGAGTTATTGTGTATTCCCCCATACGAAGATTTTCTCTGGTTTGGTTCTGATTGTCATTAGAGACGTGCTGCTGAGCGGGGTGAGCCCTTGGTCTGATCCAGAAATGCTTTTCTTGTGCATATGTTTTCAGCGCAGCTCCTCTCTCTGCGTGCGTAACTTGCTTAATGAGTTTTTAGCTAACTACCTCTTTTCTCCCAACAGTGCTGTACAGTCAACGCAAAAAGGGCTACTCATATTCATCACTCACACTGTTTCAATTGCCCCAAACCAGCATTAGTAATCAACATGGATGATGCAGAAAGACGTGGGGCAAACAAATTGANTTTTTTTTTTTTTTTTTTTTTTTGTCTTAAAGAGTAGTCATAAAGAAAATAGTACAGTTTTAGTCCCTTGCTTTTGAGATGTTTTCCACAGTGGTGCCTGTAACATTGGAAGCTGGTACAGCAATTGGCTGCAAGATGCTGTCTAATTCAGTCACTAGGTTTTTTCATTATTCTGGTTTCTTGTTGTAACATCAGCTGCAAACTGCCAGCTTAAGGTACCTCTATCAGTTTAGGATAGGGAAGAAAGCATGTCATTGAAGGGACAACTGGTATCCCAAGCATTTTAGTAACTGGAAATTAGTGTCTTCTAAACAATTCAAACATCCGATTACCGTGTCATTTTGAATTCAAGTACGCTGCATGTGCTCTGCGTAATCACAATTCCCGTGGACATTTAAGACTTCATCTCATTTCTTCTACTTCAGATATGTAATTTCCGATCTTGACAGATTTTCCTTTTTACCCTGTACTTATTTTATTATTATTATTATTCTGTTATCAGCAAGCCCTTTTCTCATTGCTGTGTTGATTTTCAGTCGCAAGAGTGCAAGAATGTGTAGCACGTTTGATATATTGAAGGAGCTTATTTTCCTGAAAGCTGGTGGGTCACACAAGGAAAGATTTCAATGGGTGAGCATGTGTTTGATGTAGCAGGGGACAGTTTACAGAAACAGTATTCTTGAATTATGCAACCTCGCTAAATGGCATCCCTGTTTTGAGACCTTCACTGTTAGTCCTGCATAATCCTCCTTTGCTGTATGGCATGTTGAGTCAAATAGTTTTTACAATCTCTGGGCGTGGAGAAAAGTATAAAACTGAAGTAGCAGAGAAGATGCACTGCCAGCTGAACTGGAGAGTTACTAGATTTTAGTTGAAAGTGCAAGAGCTGCAAGGAAGTAGGGATCACTGAGATTACTTCATGAAACAAGAGAACGAAGGATTATTGCTTTCCGAATACTTTCATTTAATGTCTTCTGCAGATACTGAGAGAGCAAAACCACAAAACAAGGTGGATAACGTTCCATCAGCACCGATGGACTACTGGCTATGAGCTGACCTGAACACTTGTTTAGGAAGATTTGGTAACATGGACTGAATTGACGATGGAAATTACTAGAAGAGGCCAATAATTTATTAAAGTTCTGATGGCACTTGGGACAAATTTTGTTCTTTTTACTGGAAAGCAAGAATACAAATCATAGCTCATGAAACAGATGGAAATGAAGCATATCCATCAGGGAACTATTGCCTGAAAACAGGCTTTGAGATAGGGTCTTAGCCTTGTATCTTCAGACTGCGGGACAAGAGGGGGATGGCGCTGCAGAAGACGGAAAAGCTGTGAAGTGCAGAGTCGTGGGCTCGTGGTGGGCTCACGTTCTGCATTTCAGGGCAACAGTCATTCCTAGTGAGTTACGTGCGAGACAGCATGCCCATCTTGTGGAAAGACATGAGAGACTAAAGTAACTGAGAGTAAGGGTAACATTTTTAATGCACTTTCAATCTTTTTTTCATTGACTATTGGTATATATTGTACCATTTCTGTAGGCAGAGCAGCACGTGTTAATATGACTTCTAAAAAAAGATTTTATATTTATTTTATATGTGTTTACAAAGGTAAAATCTAAAATAGGAATCGTGTACAAAAGCATAGGATTGTTAACAGATTATTGTACGCCACCAGGGAACTGTACCGGCTAAAGGGAGAGTGCTTAAAAGCATGTGGGAGACCTTGCTTGAAGAGATGTGCATAAATTCAATTGTATATGCACACTAACCTGTGCTATGAATACGAACAGGTAAATTAGTTGTGGTTTATGTAGGCTGAACGCTAGCAACAATATATTTTCTTTTGCTATGGAAGTAATAATTTTGTCTGTTTCTTCTTCAGAAGAAACAGGATCTGCTGCTGGGTCTGCTTACAGGAAGGAGATGCTGCAGGGGCTGGGTGATGGAGATGTGGGATTTTGCACACAAAGCACTGCCCTCTCAGAGCTCCATCTTTATTCAGCCTTATCTAATGGCATCATCACTGGTCAAACTTGTCAACTTCTGACCCCTCTTCTGCCTTTATTCCCAGGACAATTCCCATGCTGTATCTGATGTAGGACTCTCTTCTGCTGAAACGCCTCTCCAAAAATTCAACTTTATTTTGACTGAAACGCACAAAGCAAAAATCACTCTTGTGAACTTCCAGCCTTAAGAAAAAGCTCATAGTTTTTAATTACCCTCACAAATTTACCTCTGCCTGCCTGCTGATTCCCGAAGTTAAACTGGCCCTGAACTTGCCTTCTGGCATTGCTATGAGGTTAATACCCCTTTTATACTTTCTTTCTGCCTTCCATACCCCTGTCTGCAGCAGGCATTTGCCATGTCTTTTCCATAAAACACAAGCTCTGTGTGTCCAGCAACTGCGCTCCAGTCTGGGTGAGGTGTTTCTGTCATCTCACACATCTCAATGGATGCACTAGACTCAGTCCAAAGATGGTGGTTTGCTGGATATGTGAGCCAAAAATCTTGCAAAGAGAGCTTTCTGATCAGTCACAGCATTGCTGATTAGAGCAGAGCCCAGGGTGTCAGCGGGGGTTAATACAGGATAAATTTATTTAGATGCCAGCCTGGCATCACCTTGAGGCTTCAAGTGATTTAACAATCTACCTGTGAAAAGGACGCAACAAGGGAAATCAATTTAATTAAAGATTTATTTGACAAGCAGGGGAAATGTTTAGATTTTGAACAAGCAAAAAAAAAAAGTTAATTTCTAAATACTCGCTATTATCAGTGAATTCATAGCTTTGCATGGTATTTTTCATAAAAGATACCTCAAGCGACAGATGAAAAAACGCTGATCAATCATTCAAGCAATTCTTCTTCCCAGTAGACCCTAAAAAATGTTGTCATGAATCAATCAATTCTTTTCCATCTTACTTTTGAAGATGATGTCTGAAATGTAAGAAAATTGGGTTATAGACCTTAGGTTAGATTGGAATGATACTAATTGGAGCTCATTATGGTCTAATATAAATGCTAATCTTATAAATATTAAAGAGTCAAATCTATCTTAATGTATTACACAGTACTTACATTACCTTCAAAAAAGTCAGCTTCATATCAACAGAGTGGAAACTCCAGTTGTCAAAGTTGTAGAGGAACTTTTTGAAACGAGCCATCAATGTCCATAATTAAAAAACCTTTGGTCAGGCATGAGGAGACCCAATGGCAAAAAATGGTTTGTTTTTAACATTAAGATAAGTATATTACCCTGCCTGCAAGCCTGTTCTTTAATGATTTCTAGGGATCTGCTTGCTTGATATCAAAAATTCCACTGTTTTTGTACATACTGCCCATTGAAAAGCTGGCCATGTCACACCTAGGCTGGTGGGAAGCAACTTCATTTTTGGTACACCTAGGGAGTGACTCGTTGCTTGTAACAAAATTATGTTTGTTTTATGTAGAGGAATACAGAGCTACATTTTCATACCTTTTGGTGTTTTCTTGTACAGCATAGTTAGGTGAGCAGAAAGTCTCGTCATGATGTATGTTGTGTGCTCCATAATGGTAAGAAAACATAACTTTGTCTCTACTTTTTACTTTCCGACCCTTAAAATCTTCCTGTTCTTCCCCATAAAAAAGTCAAAATGTGTACTTGTACATTGGTAAAATCAATACACTGTCATCTGAACTCTGAAAGAAAAAAAAAAAAAAGAAATTATGTGTTGGTCTCCTTCAAGCATCTTCCCTCTGTAAAACCAAAAAACTGTTTGCCTTATAGGAGGAAAAGGATCATGGAAGTGAGTTAGAGGATAGGAGGTTGATGGAGCCGAGCATGTAGGATTTGCTTATGGGAACAGTGAGGGGAGAGAGGGAGCATTTGGAGGAGGGAAGAACGAGCATTGTGCTCTAATTGTAACATTAAAGTAATTAGTTGGAAGAACAGATTCGTGGGCTCTCAGCCCCAAACCAGAATATCTATTCAACATCTGTGCACCAGTATTCTTCTAAACAAAGCATGGAAACTGGTCTTGAAACACGCATGTAACCGCAAACACACAGTTTTTTCTAAGTACTTCTCAAAATTGTGATATCTCCACTTCTCTTTATTTCCTTTTACTGCTAGTGACAGAGTAGCCCATAAATACCTTTCCTGGGAAACCTAAATTAATATTTCACACTGAAGTATACATCCACACTTTTTCACCTGATCATAACTTCCTCAAATTCTTTATTCAAATTTGGTTGGAAACGTCTTTCTCTCTGTGGACAGTGAGTGAGCAGTTTGAGAGCATTCAATAGCGACTTGGTATTCGAGCATGCTTATTAATTTTGGCCAAGAATTAGGAAAGTTAAAAACAAAACAAAACAAAAGAAAAAGCTAAGGAAACCCCCAAACCTCTGTCTACAAAAGGAATAAAGTGGTTAGTTTACTGCTTACTTTAACAGCGATTGCAACAAGTAACTCAAAGGATGATAAAATCTACTGCAGAAAATTAAGGATATTTTTGTCTTTTCTTTGTTCTTTTTTGTCTTGTGAAAAATTTTCATAATGTTGGGGGATATTTTCTGTCTTGTAGTTGGCTATGAATTTTAGCTCTTAATACAACAAAGAAGCTAGGTATTAAGATGACAAACTAAAACATTTGGAATAATTGCCAATGATACCTGTTCAGACTCCTTGTACCTATGCTATGCATAGTACTTATTCACCATACTGTAATACTAATTCCTGGCTTCATTGACACGGTTTATTGGATATTGATGGTGTGGCAGTCCTTGTGTTATACCACTGCATTAGTGAAATAATAAGTAAGTGAAATTTGTTGTTTTGTATGTAAGAAATATGGTCGCATTGCACTTGACGGCTATTTTCCAACTTGAGAAGTTGGGCTCAGGGCTGCTGGGTTCTCAGGCACTTCACAGGCTCCTCTTCTCGCCACTCCACGGTCCTCTTTTGCCCTCCTCTTATCCCCCAAGCCACAGCAGTTTGCATCCTGACCTAATGTGTGCCATGGTTCTGCCGTAGGTCCTGGGTGCCTCCAAAGAAGATATTCACCCTGGCCCATTACACTGCCACAGCAACTTCGTTCCCCACTTTGTCTTTATGTGCCTTTCCAAAAAGGAAGGTAGAGACAGGGCAAAATGGGCAAGGTCTCTGTCCTGCCAAAAAAAGGAAACACAGGGCATGCAGCATAAATTGAGGCACTGGATGCACTGGCTCCTGCCCACCTACTCAAAAGCTCAAAACAGACCTCACGTGTTTCATACCAGGGCTAAAACAGAGAGGAGGAAGGAGAAAGGGGAATACAAGCACAGTCAAGTGGCATCTGCTTAGGGCTGCTGTTCATCACCTCAGCTTCCCTGTCTTCCCCTCCCCATGTTGGGCACGTTTCCTTTGGCAAAACATGTGCTCCCCTTTTTGAGAAGCTACCTTATTCTCTGGTGATCTGAAATCACTGCTCAATGCTGTGGTCAGTGGCAAACAGTGGTAAAAAAAGGGGCTGCAAAAATTCACTGAGTGCATAAAATAAATTTTCTAAGGCAAATATTAAAATAAGCTATAATACTCTAAAGGGGTTTTTTGTTTGTTTAAAATAATTGATATTTTAGTTAAAACATATGGGAAAATATGTCCTTGTTCATACCCTGTGCTGCTGTTTACGGAGAACTTTTTCTCACAGGAGGTGGGGAGCTGGGAGAGTAAGAAGTGAAAGTGTTTAGCTAGGGGAAAAAAAAATCTTTGTCTTGTCAAAGCTTTTAGCAAAGTGAAGAAAATGAAGGGAAAAGAGTGTAAGAGATAGCTGTTTAACTTTTGCAAGAACATTAACAATAGAAAAAGGGTCTAAAGCTGTATTTTCCCTTCTTTTCTTTCTTTATTTTTCACAATAAACTTGAATGTACCAAATCCTATTTCACCCAAAATCATGATATACATTAATATGCAATTTATGAAATCTGAGCCGTCCATTAATTTAACAGGTATACACTACCTGTTTGTGTTCTTTTTTTTTTCCTTAGTGCCCAGTAGACTAGAGGACGTGCACACTGATTCATTTATGAAATATAGGTAGTTCAACAATCAGAAAGTTCTTTATTAATTTAAATATTTACATTGTATCCTGATGTTTGTACCAAGTAAAGGAACTGCTAGGGAAGCCCTAGAGAAGTTTATATTTTAGATACTAACTAAATGAATATCTTAAAGACTTAAAAAACCATTTGACTTATATTTTCCCTCCTAGAATGAGACTGCTACAGCAAGTGAGGATAGCACTTGATGTGTTACTATTTGCTGTGAAGTGACTTAATAAATGTTTAAATAACTCACTGCTGCTTTTTTGTAAGAAGTTGTAGCCTCGAAGACTTCCATGTGTGTGGTCCTGTACCTTAAAAGCAAGTACCTGAGACACAAACCACTTTTCTGCTTCAGCTATACAGTGTTGTGTGATCATTTTCCTCTCCCATGAACACCCATTTTGATTGGCAGTGGCCAAAAATTGCAGCTAGTTTGAAGTCACCTACCATGAAACCCATAGGATGCATGCATCAGGTCCTCAAAGCCAATGATTGTGCTACAGATCTGCTACCACTCTGCAGTATTTGCTTGATGTAGCCTTGGATGATAAAATATTTATTTGGGTAAATACAGAGTGATCTAAATTCTGAAGTAGGATGTCTTTTTATGATCAACTTCTAAAATAACACAAAACTTAATGTTGATACAAGACTTTGCGGGAAACAAATTTCTTCCCTGTAGGCTTTCTGTCAGGCTATTGCACGCAGTAGGTCTAGGAGTCAAACGTGGAGTTATTTCTACCTTGTCATCCATCCTACTACTTTTTCCCATTACTTTACGTAAAAAGTTTTTCAACAGTACACAGACACTTAAATTACTCCCTCAAATGAGAGGGAACCAGCAAGAAAAGCCTTAAGTTAACGTGTTTAAACTATGGCTTTGTACTGTGGAATACAATTAAGGCTGAGAAGTACTTAAAAAAATCCTGATTAACTTTTAAAGGAAGTGAGGGAGATAAAAATCCGAGATGTTCATTGGTTTTGGGGTCACCCTGGCTGAGATTCCAACAATCTGTTTTTCTGTGTTTAGCCTCCGTTCAGAGCACGGCTCCTCTCCACTCCAACGGGAGCTCCTACCCAGACACTCTGTCTTCTTCCTCAAAATCATTTTTCTTCCCTGTGACAGATCTTAGCTGAGCTAACTCTTCTGGCATGGCCTTACTTAACTTCTCTTCCTCCGCATTTTTATTCTTTAAGCAGTCATGGCCACATGTCAGGGCTGATGGCGCAGAGTATGCCTGGCTGGCCTCCCTCCCGGTTCCCTACCGCTCCAAATCGCTTGTTTGTTCCCCCACTACCCCCCTCTCTACCACAAGCTGGCCTGTTCGCAGCCCATGAACATGCCGATCAATCCATTGTTTGAACAATAAGATCTTCTCGGAATTGGCCCCCCCGGGGCTGCAAACGTTGAAAAAGGAGTTGGTGGTTTTGCCATTATCCATATTATCCTGGATCCCTGCTTGCTGCTAGACCTCTTCTCGCTCCCTCCCTGTTTCTATCTCTGTCCCTTCGTCTTTCTTATTCACCTCCTTCCTCAAACAGGAGGCACAGCATGGCTTTTCATACCGGTTGCTCAGGCTGCCATGATGGCAAGAGATAATTTCACGTGTGAGTTATTGATCTGCACATTTGAAAGGCAGGGCTTGTGGAGCAGGGGTCTTGAGGGTCTCCTTTCTCCTTCTCAGAACCCGAGTTGAAACTTTTTGCTCAGAAGTGGAATTTGAAATGACCGAAGGGACTGCTCGTGTCACATGCACAGGCATAGGCACATCGGTGTATCAGAAAATACATTTGCAAAGTTGTCAGCTGTGCCTAGAGCCAGCTTAAACCCAGGCTTAGGTTTCAGAAGGGCCAAAAATTTGCAGTTGAAGGCAGGAATTTGTCAGATAATTTAATAGGTCTTACCCTTAAGTGTAATGAGCAACAGGGAGTCTAGGATAGCAAATTTTAAGGAGTAATGACATCCACATCAATTTTTAACAAACCCTACAGTGTTTTATTTGCAATCAGGGCAAAATGAATCATCCTTCCCTTCTCTAAATCTTGCTTTACTTTATTCTACCTCCACTCTATATTTTATTATGAAGAATGAGCAACTTCATTTGAGGTACTAAAAATTTGTATTGAATCATGAAAAGAAAAGAATTCATCATTGCTTGCCAGGATATATTGTTGCTGGGAAACGAGTCACTTACAAATATTTAGTAGTCAGCACATAAGAGATAGATGTTGATTTTTATCAGACTGTTTCAAAATTCTGTTTCTCCTGGTAGAGAATGTGTGTCTGTTCAATTTTTTCCTCTCTTGTGCTGGGGATGAGACTTGAAGTTTCCTCTTTTTCCTCAAAGAAAATAATAGAAGGGGGTGGAGGAAACAGCGTTAGGTTAAAGCTGCGGGTTGAAGCAAGCTAGGGCAGACTGTGATGAATTAAAAACAAGCAAGAGTGAGTGAAAAACAGAAAAGCACCAGAATGGGAGCAGAAGGAGAAATAGGAAAGATCTACAGCAGTCTGAGGATAGTAAGAGCTAGAAAACACAGACCAAACATCTCCCAGGTCCCAAATAGTCTTTTTTTAATTTGAAATCTGATGTTACTGCAATCAGTCACTTTTTGACAGTCATACATTTTTGGTTTTATTGACCCTAACTCACTTTTCAAAGGCACCGTGACTGAAAGCACGAGAGCTGAGTAATAATTGGAGTCTCCGTAATGTTACTGTGAACTTGAGTAAGACCTATGAAATTATCAGATCATTAGTGGTTTACCATGTTCTTTTTTTGTGAACCTCAATATGTGCTTACATTTCTCAGCTTTTCAATATCTGGTCTATTAACACTTTTGTATATAAAGTTGCTTTAAGTACTTTACATATGGTATTCCTTTGAGCTCACACACACACACACAAAAACTTTTCTTGAGAGCAAGGTACCCAACTTCTTGTAATATGTCACCAGAAGAAGGCTACAAAAAAAAGCTGAAGAAACATTTGGGTGGAAAGATGATGAAATCAGTACCAGACGGGTGGCTGTTATGGTATCATTTTCTTTTTTTCTTTTGAGGTCTGCAGATTCATTCATGTCATTTCCTTTTGTGTCAACAGGCACACATTTCTTAGTTACAAATAGCTCTAATGGGAAATTTTGATTTTGAATGCATATTGATAGAGAGTTTTGAATTGCATTTAATTTGGGGACCAAGCAAAATGATAAACAGAGAAAAAGAACATTCCTGATCCTTAAGATTTTTCAGATGAACTAAACCAAATTTGCAAATCATATGGTCCTGGATAATGTGTCTATTCAATCAATAATACAACTCCAAAAATTATTCTTTGTTCTGAAGATTAAAAAATGTATCCTGCTTTTCATAGGTCATGACTGTCATGCTCCATTTCCTGATATAAACACCCTTTTTTTAATTCATTAATAGTGAGATAACCAGCATGCTATGCTGGCAAATAAAACCTGAAATCACTGCACCATGCATTCTCAGTAATATACGAATGTTGGTGTTCTCCCTTGATGCTACTTCTAGCTTATTTTGAAATTGAAATTCAAAGCAAAAACAGGTAAACAGTACACAACTCACTGACAAGCATAAAAATCTCAAAGCTATTGGCAAATTCTTATAACATTCACTACTGAGATGACATATGGATGTCAGAGATCAGATACACCTTCTGCTTGCATCCACTGAAACTCTGCTGTCATTGTTTGTCATATATACCAATTACCTTCAAAACACAGAAAATTGAAAGAGATTTGTGAATAAGAGCAGGAATGTTTTTCATTTTTTTCACTTTCAAACTGGATATAATTTTTTAGGTCCCTGGATAATGAAGATCGGTCAAAGGACTATTAAAAAACATAAAGGCAGAGGCAAGTGTATTTTTGTTTGCATAAGTTTAGATGGCTCATAAGTATTGTAACACAAAGATTTTTACTATCTCAACTCTTCTATGTGACAGCTGTGTTGGAATTAGTGACATGAACAAAGAATGAAAAAAAAATGTCGTCAATAATGACGGAAATTACTGAACTACTTGTGGCAGAGGGAAGACTTTGTGGCAAAGCTTGTCTTTAATTTGATTTTGCAGACCTTATGTACACTATCCCATACACTCAAAGGTCTTGCTTAGGCAAAGGTTTTGGAAATACACCCCATGTTATATAATCTCAAGAAATTAGAATATATAATTTATTTTTGGTTTTTTTATGAACTCTTCATACGAGAAGTAGATTTGAGTTGGACAAGAAATTACTCCTTTGAAAAAATAAAAGCACAAAAAGACCATCTAGAGAGTGAGAAGTACTAAAGAACAAAAGCAATGTTTATCTCTGTCTTTTACATGACAATACCCTTCCTAGTATTGGAAGGGAGAATATGAACTTGAGATGGATTATGAAATGAGAGGTCAATTTTAGGTTTTGGTACAATGTTGACAACGTGGAGTGTATATACCAGAATTGTCTTCAAATGTCTTCAAAGCAAACATTAAACGTTACTAAAACATCCCTCTGCAGGCCCAGCACCTTGCTTCTATTAGGTCTGAGGATACTGGAGAGATCTAGCACTGGAAAAAGCCACCTCTGAATTACAGCGTGCCTTGTATGCTTGTGTGATTGGAGGCTTGTGTACTGACACAAGATTCCAACTCCATTGACTCTTCCACCTGCCACATAGTCAACTTCTGGTCATGAGCTGTGTAATGTGCTCCACTCAACTGATCCTATGGGCACAGCGAGAAGAAGGTAAAAAAGCAGCAATCATCCCTTTTTAAAAATCTTACCATCCCCTTCTCCACCCTTTTGGGGAATCTTCTGTGCATTTTCGCTCTCCTCTGCTCGTCACGTATAGCAAAACGCCTGGGTAGAGTGACGTTTTTACCCTGCTGAGACCTTTGCCCAGCGCTGTGTTTAAGAGTTTGGCCCGGCATCTGGGCAGTAAATGCTACACGCGGAGGGTGGATGAACTAGTGAAGTATTAAGACTCATACAAACTGTATGAGAACGAGCAATCAATGTGGAAGAAGCCCAGGGAAGTCAGGAAGCTTGAATGGCCACACTTTACAGTGGTGAGCTCTCATATTTCTCATTTTTCTATTGCTATTCTTGTTAACTGAACTATTTAACTTACCGTGTGAGCATACGTAGTGCTATAATTTTATTGTGGTGGCAGCAAAAGGCATTTTTAGGTGAAGCTTGCAACAACAGCAAAAGACACTCCATGTTGTTTGAAAGTGAAGCTTACCCATATAATTAGTAATTAATGTAGTATTTTACAGTGAAATTATGCTTTGTCAAAACAGAGACCCTAATCCTTGCTTTTAATTTGACTTTCCTTTACTGGTACTTTGGAATTACATTTCTGCTTCAAAAAAAAAATTATATGTAGAAGTAAACACCCAGCCAACTTGTGCATTCAACGTTTCCTTTTTGCTCTTCACCAGCTTTATGTTGTTTTGTTTTGTTTTACTTCAATTTTTTTAAGTAAAGCCACAACCAATTATTTTACTATATCCTTAATATCAGACTTGGTCAGGAAGCTATTTTTTCTTTCCAAAGTGTTTTGTTACTTCTTGAATGTTCTGTGCCTTATCGCATTAAATCCAAACCCCTTAGCATGCTCCCAGGAAAAAAAAAAGAGTCAGAAGGTCTGCCAAAGACATCTCAACCAATTCTACCAGTGACATGATCATAACCTAACTGGGGAGTGGAGGCTTGCAAAGGTGTCAGGACTCCCAGAAGTGAGGTCAGCAGTGATGGAGTGTGGAGCTTGATGGAGGAAGTTTATAAAAGCCGTTGGGTCTTATTATATGACTCCTACCACATTCTGCCCTGCCTCATGTCTTCCTAGAATAGCCAGGTGATTAGGGCACTAACCCCTGGTGTTGAAGCCCAAAATTCAATGAATACTTAATACAATTTATACAAAATAGAGCTGCTCTAATAGTTGAGATTGAAAATGTTCCATCAAGAGTAATGGATAGCCTTGAGGGCTTACTGGGGAAAGGCTGAAGCTGAAATCTCTGCTCTAACTCCAGGGGAACAAAGCCTCAACCCAGGTCTCCTGCCTCCAGGATGATGCTCTCATCACTGTACCTCTTTGTTATTCTGACAGGTGTAGTATAGTCTTCCTGAACAAAAGGTCTATATTTGCTGCAACACATGTGTTCTCTCCTACGTGTTTTGGCATCAATAAATTGGTATTTTCCAATGAAATTTTATAAACGGAAAAATTGCACACATTAAACTGTAAGACTTCTCAGGATGGGAAAAATGGCATCACAAGGTAACTGCAGGGCAAACACCATATGCTTCTCACGTCCATGTTTTCTACCTTCTCTACAACTGTGTAATGACGCAGCTGTCTACCTGCTAAAAGTAAGGTAAACTGGCATTACTTGTCTCAAGACAGATTTACTCCTTTTTTCACAAGCACCTTGTACTTGTTCTAAGTTTTTTGTCTCTGGCTTTGCTAATATTCCTTCCTCTCCCTGAAACGATCCATCCATCTCAGTTTTTCTTCCTGCATTACATCTGATGTTAAATGTCATCTTGCTTTCTGTCTCCATCAGGAATGATCCTGCCTTCCAAACAAGTCCTTTCTCTTTATGAGGACTATCTCTTTTTCTATGTAGTTAAAGTTTGTCTTCTTATTATAAAGGAACCCATGATGGAAGAAAAGTGTATACTAGAAAAAGCCTTAAGTGACACTGTTCTAGCATGTAGGTGACATTTATTTTGACTTCCTGACATGAAACTCCTACCATCCTGAAATCTGCAGTTCATTGGGCTCCTTGTTTTATAGGAAGATCTCTGATGAAAGATTTAAAAGCACCCTGGTAGCCTGAAAGTAGTTATTTTCTGGGAGCATTAGCTCTATTTAACTTACATACTTTTGATGCTTCCCTCTTGCTACTGGTGAAGGGCAGAAATATATAATTTTCACAAGCATACTAGAAAACACTCTAGGAGCATCTTTGTATATTTTAACAGCCCAAATGATTGTGTTATTAATGCTGAAAATTTTGTCACTTTTTGCCATGAAATTGCATGTGGATCATGTTTTTGCTGTGATTGACAGAGGATCCTTGCCTGGAGCCAGCTGTTTGCTTACTGTGCACCACAGAAAAAGCATTTGAGATGGGCCTTGGCTATCACATTTTCATGTGATGTGCACTCTCATATACATGTGCATATTACACAAAGAACAGAAGAGCTCACAGCAGCCCCAAAACGGCATCTGTTCTTTATAGTGAGATAAAGAAGCTGCAGAAGGTTTGTTGAAACTTGCTGATGCTTGTTGTCACTTAGCAGGAAGTGTTTAGGAGTTTGTGAAGAACAAAATTACAATTTGTCAAATGTTGCAAACCTCAGAGTGATTGCATGCTATTTGATTTCACTGTTGCTATAAATAGGATTTCACTTTTTGGGATTACAAAATGACCAACTTTCTGTTCAGTAATATATTAGGGTTCTAGTCTTTTTTCTCTCATTTTTTTCCATAATGTAAAGGGTGAAGCTACCATTGCTTTAGTAACCCATAGTGTTCTTCTGCCAGCACACATTAACAAGTGAAATCCAGACATTATTTAGCCTTCTGCAGGATGACATGACAAAGCCTGCGCTATGATGAGATGATTTTCACATATGGTTGTAGTGTCTTCTATCATGCCTAGTAGTGCCTCATCTTATAGTCCTCCCTGAAGTACTGAAAAAGGAAAATATCAAAAAGTGAAGCCCGAATCAAAAGGCATTTTGACCAACAGGAATAACTTAATTCGCTCAAATCTTCCTCCACTTGGGCCTAGCATAATCATCCATGAAGATCTATACCTGTCGTCTTCACCTGTGGCACCCTGGAACAAGACAAGTGTTTCTGTTATGGCTGCAGCTGCCAACAGGAAACATCAAGTAAATACACTGTGAAAACTGACAGTGCTTTTGACTTTGAGGAAAACATCACGTGTCTTCAAATATGGCTAGGAAGGAAGTTCTGCAAATAAAGGATGCATGGGTCATTATATGTTTACGGTAAATGGTGAATACTCTTTTACGTGTAAGTACATGTTGTTAAGCAGCAATTTTATCGTGCTTCTTCACATGTTGAAGAATAGTGTTTATTTTCTATAGAAACATAAAACTAAATTCATTGAGCTATAAGGAATAAGTAGGAGGGGAATCTCTTTGAGAGTAGAGTATGGAGAAAACAATATTTTCCAGGACTAAACACATTGGTACAGGCTACCAATATATTCAAGAGTTGTGAGGTAGGTGTATAAATGTGACAGAAGGGCGATGTTGTACGGGACACCTGAGCAAGACGTTATGTCTCAGGGATGTCCTTACCTAGTCTCCTGACATCAGTTGAGCTGGCAGAAAAGCCAAGAAACAGACAGCAAAATTTGGAGC
Organism: Chionis minor; assembly: GCA_013398295.1. NCBI lineage: Eukaryota > Metazoa > Chordata > Aves > Charadriiformes > Chionidae > Chionis > Chionis minor. Next base: position 5,061 of record VZSF01008972.1, on the reverse strand, counting down.
TGTGGTCATAAGGCACTGCTTATGACTGATTGCAGATGACTCTTTCTCCAACTGTTGTCTCAGGTTCTGCAAATAGGAACAGATATGGGTGAGGCTTTTACGCCCAGGGCTGGATGATAAGGTTGCTCAAGCACTCGGGGTGGTATGTGACCTGGAGTGTGCTTTTCACCACGCAGTGCTAATGGGAGGGCTGCAATCTTCTAAGTGCTTCTTCTAAAGCCACCCTTGGTTACACTGAGTCATTCACCGCCGCCCATAACAGCCAGATGCACTTGTTTCTCTTTACTGTCAAAATTTAATGGGCTGGATGGAAGCAAAAGCTGCTGCTGCATTACTGACCAGCTGGGTCTGCCTTAAATTGAGCTTTCTCCAGAAATCGAATAAAGGTACTCAAAAGTTTTTTTATTTTCCTGAAGCATGGAAAACAGGTTTTTCAGGACAAAATGAGTGTTTATCAAACCTTCTTTTCCCTCTTCAACTTCTCCGGAGTTTTCAAATACTTCTGTGTTGCAAAGTCACTTTGGATCATTCACGTAAATTAAGTCCACCAGCATCTTCAGTTTGGAATTGGAAAGTGAGTTAAAGTGACTACGCCATTTTTGTTGCCCACTGAGTCTAGAACTGGCTGAAATAACTTTCCTGAGTAACGCAGGAAAAATCATGTAGCGCTCTTTGTGAAGAACTACCTGCGTTCTACAGAAAAGTAAGCAGTGACCAGAGAACTGGAGGGATCACACACACACGTGTGCAAGTGTGCAAGACTTTCCTCTCTCTTTTCCTCTGCACCAGCCAGGCAGGCTCAGAGAAGTGCCAACAGAGACTGTAGGTAGTAAGGAGAGACAATGGGGTAACAAGACATAGATGAAGTAAAAGACACAACAAAAACCAGACCCCAAAAAAAAAGGAAAAAAAAGTATTTTTGATTTAGATTATTTATTTAGAAGATCTGCTAAAAATCTAAGTATTTCATTTTTCTCCTAAAGTCAGACAATTTCCAAAGGAGCACAATAAGTCAGAACTATAAGCAGTAGGAGTGGCGGGTTAGTATACTTCTTTCTTGCGCGGACCAGTTTGGGGTTTAGCACCTTGCTAATGTCAAGATGGACTGTCAAGAACCCCCATGTGGTATGTCCCTACTGTAATGAAGGATTTTCCTTTCACAGTTAAAGAACTCCTTATTAAGGCTGCTATTTCAAGATTGTTGGTTGTAGTTAAATTTTGTAGTTAAATTCAGAAATATTCAATGGATCATTCTTTCTGAGTACAAAAGGTTTTTTCTTAAAATATGCATATTACCACACTGGATTGTGTGTTTCTACAGGGTTTCTATAAGGCATTAGGTTTTAACACATCATTCTGTAACATGCTTTTTGGTATCAGCACCTACCTTCCCCCAAGAAAGTGTTGAAGTTTATAACCAAAGTAAAAGCAGAAGTATGGGCGAAAGTTTCAAGTGACTATGGAAAAAAACCTTTTACCTCCAGGCAAGGATGTATGTCACTGAGTTCGAAAGTGTGGTAAACTGGAAAGAAAATGAAGGCAAGTGAGTGCCCAGACCTGAGTCATGTCAACATAAACCATTTCTGACTAAACCCTGACTGGGCAACACTCCCTCAAGCCAATATAAACCATTTTAAAGTTGCTGTAAACTTGTCCTTTGGCAATGAGCTAAACCAAGATGAGACATATCATGAAAGTGAAAGGATTGGGGCAAAAAGTGAGCCAAGTCTGTATGATAGCAGGGATATTTGCGATTTAGAATTAATTTCCCTTTGAGTGTATATTTCTTGAACTGTTCCTGAAATTCAGAGACTGCCAAACTTTGCTTTACAGTTGAGATTGTGCCATGGGAGCTAGACCAAAAGTTATACAGAACTCCAGGAAGTTCACAAATCTCAGTGTAATGTGTGCACTTGTTTTTCTTCACAACACTAGAAATTGACTTAATGGAAAAGGAGTAAAGTAACGTAATTGTAATAAAAACATAAAGGTTACGGCACAGGAAATGTACATAAATCACTGCCCTTTTATTTCTTTCTGATCTGCCTGCTTAATGGCTGAAGTACAATCAGTTGCTGTTAAGAACCTAATTAGATGTAAGACACATGCAGCATACAGTACTTGTATTTTAAGGACGCAAGCAGCTTATTAGTTTTCTTTAGTATGTTAGTCTTACTAACTGCATGCAGTTACGTGCACTGCATGCAAGTTAATGTAAGGTTTATGTTTGTATTGGGGCATGTTTGTAAAAGCTGAATACACTTGAGTATGTTACATAAACTGTACACAGATATATCTAGAAGCCATCCCTGGAACAATGAGAGTGAAGTGTTCAGGTTGTTCAGCAAGTCAAATGTTACTAAAGTACTTTTACTGGAAGAGGAGTGAATAGTTTTCATTGTCCTAGTCAAGAATTACTGCACAGGTTTTTCAGTCTTTCCAGGAAGAAGATTGCCTGTGTCCTAAAAAGTAGATTTTTGAAGTTGTAAGTAACTGAAATTAGAAGGTTTGCATGAAAATATAGAAGTCTCAGAGTGGGAGTCATTCTTGCTCAATGTGTTCTTTATAAAATTCAGTTAATAATTATATTTTTAATAAATCTAATTTAAAAACTGGGAAGGCACTATTACAATGTGTTATCTGTTTACTTGTCATAAACGGTGTTATTTTGTCTTGCAGATGCAGTTATGCAACTAATTAATATTGGAACAATATATCTGAATAATTCAGAAACTTATTAGATGGCATAATGATCAATATTAAACTCTCATAAAATAAAGGAAATTAAGTACATCATAAAAAAGGGAGTAAAGCCTCTTTGCCTAAAAGAAGTTAGAAGCGTAGTTACATTTTACAGTATTGTCTGGTAAATCTAAAATACTTTTCCATTGTAGTACTCTGTTGTTATTTATTTATTGTGATCCTTTCTCTTTCGTCAGTCCCTGATAATGCATGAAGTGCTGTTATTTTCACAAAATTTAACTTGCTCACGCTCACACCAACTGTGCTATATCAAACTTCTATACCTTGGGGTGGTGCCTTCAAGGAGTGGGCTGTGTGGGTAGTGGATGGGTTCTGAGGTATCTACAGTGAAGACAGAGAAAATTATTAACTGACAGGTAGGACAGAGGGTTACTGGTTCTTAAATGACGTTTCCCCATTTTGGAATGATCTTAGAGGTGTTGATTGCAGTTATAATGATAATCTGAGGTGGAATGCCCTCAAACACAGCACCCTGCAGGTGGCCAACCTTTTTTGGTGAAATGGTAAGACATGAGTTAGGAAGAATAGGGCTGGAAACTAATATGCATTGTCAAGGACGGAGGTAGATGTACCAGGATTAGCTTCAGAAAATGCTGGCAGTTCAGAAAAGGCAGAAGGCAAGAATCAAAAGTAACGAGAATCTAATCAATCTTTTTTAACCAATAAACAGAGCATTGGAATTTCAACATTGACTATGAAAGCAGTATGCTTGAGGGGCAAAAAAAAAAAAAAAAGAATAATTAACAGCATTTTTTAATAAGCTTTCGGACTGAGACTGTCCTTCCTCCAAGTGTGCAACTCCCATTAACCCCAGTTCTGCTGTGGGCTGAGGGCAGCGCTGTGCCTAACCTTTCATTGTCACCGCGGAGTGGCGGCGCGGTTGGGTACTGTTTCATCCAGGGTCTGTCAGCGTTTCCTATGGAATTTATACCTGGTCTATAAAACACACTCTGCTGCAGGTTGATATACAGTCTGCCTCCTAAGGAGTCATTACGATCTATCACTCCAATGATCTGCTGATAATGGGGGTGTATCACTTATGTGTGTAATGGGTCTGAAAGAAACGGGTCTCTTGAAATTGCACCGAGTCTGCGGAAAACGGCAGGGAATCAGCGGGAGTGCCTGTGCGCTCTCTGGGATCCTTGGGGGCCATTAGAATGCAGGAAGAATATTAACAGACTTTAAATGGGAAAGCCTGCTATAATCTCCTTCATTAATCAAAGAAAAATCAAACATGCCAAATCTGAACACCGCGTCGTCTAGACAATGATAGGTACAATTCAGGCTTTTTTCTGACATTTGCTAAAGGCTGGTTGACTTCAGCACAGCCGTTCCAGAGCCCTGTGAACCCAACTGGTGTTTTTCCAGTTGGATTTGACTCCCTGTCTTTGCCTCAGATTCTTTTCTTTCATAGATAAGCTCTGTTCGTGGGCTGTTTCTATGCATATGTGAGAGCTGTGCATAGCACGGGTGAGCTAAGGACAGAGCAGCAAACCTTAACTCTTGAGTTTCCTGGCTGCTCTTGAAGCACTAGTGTTTTTTTAACATCCCTTCCTATTTCACGAGCGTGCAGCCATAGGCATAAATATAAATACGTCTGTCTTTGATAAATTAAAATCCTAACAGGTGTGTGAATCCTTGCCAAGACAGTTATGAGCTGGTCAGTATATATTGCTTGCACTTGGAAGTGGTACATTAGAGAACACTCGACTGTTTCACTGATTTATAAATAGATGTATTTGGCATTTCTGCAATCATCTGCGGAGGGTAAGAAAGTAGTAGATGGATAAAAGTAAGTATAGATCATGTTTCAGAGTCTTGCAGATGAAACGAGTTGATTCCGCAACATGTTCATTCCTGTCATTAGCTTTTCTGATCTTTCGTGTCGTTTTAGGTTCAATAGGAGCAGCAGAGAGAGGAAAGATGTTTTAGCATGGCCGGTGCTAGTCCTAAACCTCAGGGACCCCAGATCAGTTTCCTTTTCTGCAATAGACTTCCTGCATGACCTTGGGCAAGTTTCTTAGTCTGGTTGACATCCAAAAAAGCACTTAGGAACCTAAAGTGTAACTGAAGCTTAATTTAGGCTTCTTTGTTCAGGGCAGCGCTCCACAAAAACTCAGCCCACTTAGGTGCCTGAGAGGACATGGATGCCATGGCTTTGGCTAGAAGAGACAAAACAGACAAAGATCATTTAAATGTGTTCAAAGACACCACTATCCTCAGATGGGCTGAGAATAGAAGTGGCCTCATTTGGAGTCTATTTAGCAATGACAAATCAGTTATATCATAGAATCATAG
>VZSF01008968.1:637051-953123 GCA_013398295.1 Chionis minor | reverse complement strand
ACTGAGAGTTGTTAAACCTTAGGTTTACCACCACTCAGCTTGGTGTCATCTGCAAACCTGCTGAGGGTGCACTGGATCCCACTGTCTATGTCATTGATGAAGACAATAAACAGTACCGGTCCTAATACGGACCCATGAGGGACACTGCTTGTCACTGATCTCTATCTGGACATTGAGCCATTGCAACCATCCAGCCTATTGCTCATCCACCGAACAGTCCATCCATCAAATCCATATCTCTCCCATTTAGAGAGCAGGTTGTTGTGAGCAATCATGTTAAAGGCGATACTACCATGCGTGAATAGCTTAATGTTTATAAAAGATGTTTTCAAAATTTCAAACACCCAGTAATTTACACAGAAAGTGTCATTCTTTCCATTAGAAAAACCAGCAAGTTACTTATCAGTCTTACTGATAAGACAAAAAAGTAAAAGGACAGCTTTTCATTTCAAAATAGGTAAAGCACACTGTAATAATTACTAGATTTACAAATCTTATTTTCCCCTAAAACATACATTTCTTAAAGTTTATTCTTTCTTCGCAATGAGTAGTCACTTACTGTATGGGGGAAATAGGAATTAAAAAACAAAAAGTATTTAGGCTGAGAAATTAGAAGAAGAACATAAAACAGATTGGGCTAGAATTATTGGAAGGTGAAAAAAATGGAAGCTGTCTACTTCCTGGGACATGGGAATAACAGAAATATTTCCCAAAGCTCTAAGGAATTAAATGGGAATGCATTATCCATTAGTGTATTTTTTCCTCAGTGATACAAGCTAGCTGGTTCTGCTGATGATATTCAGCAAGCTTAGAGCTGCGGTAACTTACCCGCTCCCCAGGGAAAAGGTAATCAAAGTGAAAATGCATTTATTGTCAGAATCATAACTTTCTGATGGTCTCTGTTTCCCTGGCTTCAATTCCCAGTTTTCAGCCAGAGACCCAGCTAACCTAAAGCTCTGCACCTGCTCCTTGCCTGAGCACGCCACCCACCCCCATATTCCTCCCCAGGCTCATCAGATTTGCCTCTGCATGTCTCAGGAGAACTAGATGCCTCTGACTTTTTTGAGTACGAAAACTAGCTAGGAAACAGTATCAGTTTCCCAGTTTACTACTCCTTTGCCCCTTTAGTGTTTTATTCTCCATTCAAGGCTTTCTCTCCCACATTAATAACACGGGGATGGGAAATAAACTGTCTAGTTTCCAGAAGAGAAAGGCCCTCCATCCCATGTTTGTTAGGAGCATGCAGCATTGTAGCTGTGCTGAAATTATCCTTCTGCCCCAGATCAAATATCCTTAACAGGAATCAGCTACATGGGGAATTCAAAATCTACAGTTCTAAGAGGTTCTTATTTAATGCCTATGAATTTCCATGTTTCTAAGGCACATAATTCAGCCCAGCTGGGTACAATTTCACAAGGACAGGAGGAAAAAAGGCAGTATGGTCCTGACAAAAATTTATTTCTTCCTGCTCTAGACTATGGAAGGATTAGCTTTCAGCAAAAAAACGATAAACTTAACCATACATTATCTGTGTATTTTCTTAGCCTTGCTTTTAACTTTTTTGGACCGAAATTTCATCAAAACAAAACACACAAAGCATCAAAATTTTCTACACAAATGATGCAATATAAAACAAGTTCTTATAAAAAATAATTGCAATGATCGTCTGTGATAAACAATGCTATCAGACTCCCCTGTTGAATAAACTATGAATGGATAAAAATTATTTTTCAAAGGCTTCTAATTCCATTGAATTACAATAGATTTTCACTGGAATACACAAAGACATTTATTAATGAAAATTGTTTAACCAAATTTTTTCTTTTGCAATTCTGCTTAATGCTTAAGTCTTTCAGAGATATTCTTGGATGAAAAATTATGAAATATGAAAGAAATTATAAATTTGGGCAAGCCAACATGATTTTTAGGTCTGCTATCAAATAATCTAACTTTTCAATCTTTAGAACGTGATTTGCCTTTAACTTATTTAATTACAGCTTGTCTATGACTGGTTTGATAGTGAATTTGCAAACTTCTAAGCATAATTACATTTACTAAGGCAAACTTTCCTTAAAGAAAACCTGTTTTCTAGATGTGTCATTATATCGGACAGAATGAGTATAGGCTGTTACACTGCAAAATCAGATACTGTTCTCTGAAGGAACTGGGCCTTTCTCAGAGAGAAAAATCATTTGTACTTTCTCCAACTTGAACTTTGTGCTGATCCAAGCATCACAATCTGTTCTTGGCAAATTATCTATTCTCTATTGATAACTTAGGACTGAAGAAGTCAGAGGTGAACCTCTCCTGTGTTGCTTGTTTGTTTTGTTGTTACTCTGAGCTTTTTTACCATCACTAAATTTCAGCGATACAGCTTAACAAGCTGCTTGTTACTGACAAAGCCACACAGATATTTCTTGGATTACAACTGCATAGTCTAGGTCCCCAAATTCAAAGAAAGCTGTCCTGAATACTCATTTCTCACAACTCATTCTACAGAGGTGGCAGGTATGCTGTAAAGGACAAAAAATACTGGGGTAGGCACTTATGGATTGCAAGTCTTCACTATTATCTGTGATTGTATTAAGATAGTATTATATTTTCATAGGCACTACACAAAGACGCAGGAAGATGAGGGTCTTCTGAAAGACATACCTTGTATTTTTAAGGATCGCTAAGCATCACAGTAGTTGGAGTACTGAAAATACAACTTCTAAAATTATTTCACCTTCTTAGTTAACGAGTATCACTGATATTAAGGGATGCAGTGATTACTTTAACTCTACCTTCTTTTCAAAGGAGTCTTATATGGTGAAAATCTCTAAATATTTGTGAATTATTTAAAACATTTCATTGACCTACCTTACCGAAGCCTGTATTAATGAAAAAAACTGACTTTTTTTGAGCTGAAGCCTAGTTACAATGAAAACCCAAGGTGATTATTTCAGTCATCAACATAATCCCAGAAGTTGAGATTTTATGTGGTGATCAGACCTCTCCGATATTTTTGCCTCATTGAGTTTTATAATGCTGCTATTCTTGTAAGCATTTTGTCCTATAAAAGCAAAACCACAGCAGCTAGAACCAGCCAACAGAGACCAAGGGGACTCAAGAGACACAAGTAGATTATTCTATTTTTTTTAGTTTTGGGGGTAGTCCAAGTCATTTCAAGAGTAAAAGGTACTGAAGTATGAGTAAACAACATTATTGGTAAATTTATATTAAGAATCTGATACATGAAATTTGGAGATGAGTTTTGATTCCCATCAAGTTTCAGGTGTGCTCAGACTGAAAGGTCTGAACAGAATTCATTGATGGAAAAAAATTGCAAATGAACACAAAGCCCACAATGCAAAATATGACGAACACTCAGCTTAAACAAGATGCAATAACACAGATGGATGAAAGGTACAGTGGCACAGCACAGATGGACCAAGTTCTGTTCAACTGCAGGAGGTTAACCCTTACTTGGATTTTTATTTCAAGTAGATTTATCTAGAAATTAATCCCTAATAGGACTGTTTTGACTTCAATGCAATAAAATTACAAATTAAAGCTGTATGAAATTTTTTTGATAGATTATATACTTATTCAAGAATAATGTTTTGGGGAAACTTGGACTAAATGCACCCTCAAAAAAAGTGGAAGAAACTGTGTATAAAAATAACAAAAAACTTATCTGGGTAGTTTTAGAAAAAAAAATCTTCGTCTGAAAAGCAAAAGCATTTCAGGGTCATTGTGAAACTCTTCCATTTGAAAGAGTGTTCTTATTAAGGAATAATCAACATTTAACAGAAAAATGTTTAAACACCCATCACCCACGACAGTCTTATACAAATGTGTTGACCCAAAGCATTTGCTTGGAAACCAGCAAAAAAAAAAACCAAACCAAATTTCCATTGAGATCAGTGGAAAAAATCCATTACTCCCCACCTAATCACATTCCTGACTATAAAAACAAAGTGATCAATTCTGAAAATATAGCAGTGAAGCATTTTTATCTTTGAAGGAAAAAAAGCATTTTTCTGTTGAATGAATTTAGTATGAATTAAACATAAAGTGTTTAATCCAATGAGCTTGGACCTGCCCAACAATAATCCTTTCCCACCTCAATTCTAGTTTCTACACACTCAGACAAATCTGCCTCATTAACAAAAAAAAATACAAGGAGAGTGTTCAAAACTTATCACTTGGTAAGAAAAGAGAGTGATGAAGAAAGAAATCAGCTTTCCAAATAGTGAAAAATTATACTACTGCATGGCAAATAGAAGAAAAGTTTGAAGTAAAAGTTTGGAAGCCATGAGCAGCAGCAGAAAGACCCTTAAATGAATATGTTACAGGAATATAAATTATATTGCAATTACAACACTCCTAAAAAGTGTGATAGACAATTTAACTACAATGTTACTGAAATACGAAAGCTATGGAAAAAGGGATTCATGAATCTACTCTTAAAAAAAACTAATTAAAATAAAAAAGCTGTAATACTCTCTCCTTTAGAGAGACTAATAAAATTGATGGGAAAACTTGAAGCACTCATTTTCATTTTTTGATGAATGACAGTGAATTTTAATCCCTCTGCATTAGTCCTATTCTTCAACCAACCCTAATATTGGAGATAGGAGAGAGTTGTTTGTACAGAACATTTAATAGCTTTTGTACATTTGGTTTAAGTATAGAATAAATTAACAAAATAACACAGATTCCTACCGTATTTACTTTGGTAGAAATGTGAACTAACTCTCTCAGTTACTCTCGCTTTAACATCACACCAGATTAAGAAATCTTTCCTCAAGACAGATTTAATTTAGATTTATACCAGTATAACAAAATACACCTTGTTTGACACACAAGTCTGCTTACTCACTCTTTCAATGCAACTTAAGCTTAACTTTCAACAATGCCATTCATTCTGTTCCTGAGCATCTCTAAGATTATCTGAAAAATATGTGTTTTGTAACATGGTGAGCCAACCAACAACTGATTAGAGACCTAACTCATTCTACAGATGATTTATAATAAGTCAGGTTGGAAAGCAGGCCATTTCCAGAGGTGACAAGCTAATGCATTACCACTGTGTAACCTTAGCCCACACAAGAATGTAATTTAGTTTTTAAAATGCTAAATAACTGTATCTCCAAATTCATACTAATTATCACACTAAAAGGTTCTTTCAGGCACTCACTCCTCCTATGTTCATTTATATTAAAATAGTTTATAAAATTGTAAAGCTGTAGATCATGACACTAGAAGGGTTGAACCAATTAGAAACCAGACACAAGGTTAATGGGCGAATAAGTCCCCTATTTAAAAACATTTTTCTATTATTTTAGGAGACAAATATACTAACGATATACTTATACTCCACTTTAATGCTGTGAATTATTATAGGGCTAAGACATACAATTGCATATCAAGTTACAAGTAGAAGAAAACTTAATCCATAGGAGATAAACCAGGTCAGATAATGATGGCTTTAAAACTTAAGGGACTGTTCTTCTCCATGTGAGTGAAAAACAAGGAAAAATTATCAGGATGTGCAGCACAAAGACAGATTCAACTTAATTGATCTTAATTATGACGGTGAGAGGGATAGAAAGCAAGCTGAAAAGGGTAATGTCTCTCCCATCAATGTTACAAGATACATAACCAAAGAAAGAGACACTCACTAACTTCTTTCTTTTTGCATTTTCAAAGGACAGCATAAACCAGACAAATAATTCAGGGACTATTTTGGAGCAAAGACAGTCAAAATTCAGTCCCCAGCATTCTGATGTCAATTCTACCATCAGTACCTTCAGCATGTGCCATGTGTTTGCCATGATTTAATAATATATATACTGTGTTTATAAAATGACATTAAATAACACTTTTAGTGTTGTTTAATTTAGCAGCTTTATTGTCCTCTGAGGTTAAAAGATTCTCAGGTAGTAAATTTATATAATAATTCAAAATATTTTATATGTAAGGGAATAAGGGAATAAGAAGAAAATTTCTACTTAAAAGCTGAAGCAGGAAGGACCATGGTTGCAAACTAAAGCAGGGATTCAGAGGGATAACCCAATATAATATAATGCTGAATGTTAACCATACTGAAGTTACTGTAGAGTTTTACTACTGAAGCATGAGAAATTCTAGGTTTTGGACTCATCTGCATGGCCCGTTGTAGCTTGGTCTGTCTTTCTGCAGTCTTAACATAAGCCTGCTATCAGACAAGTTCCCTCTAACTACATTGGATCATTTAGAAAATAATGGATGCAAGGATGCATGTGAAGTAGTGTTTTCCGCTCCTATTCAAAGTTCTTCTGTAGTCCACTGAACCCTTATCTAAAAGGTTAATAATTTGTAACACGGATTTTTTTGTATCAGCATTATGAAGGCCCATCATTAATCTATGGTCCATTCAGTTTAAAATACATGCATATTTTAAATTTAAGTACATACAACTTGCACCTGTACAGAATAAGCTCAGAAGAGCTTATCAAGAGGGTATCATGTATCTTTAGGAATCTACAGATTGGGATAGTGTGCTAAGGCTAACTGAGTTTTGACAATGTGAAAAACTATTTCTTTTTCATAAAACACACTATTTTCAAGAGTAAGCCAGAGATGATGATTTTTACTAAACAGAATTGAGATTTCACTGAAGAGCAATGATTGAACACAGAGTTGAGATTTGAAACAGTTCCGAAGCTTAAGTCAGGCACTATGTGAAAAGGATAAAGACTCTGGAGATGCTCCAGTAACTTTGTGAATTTTCTCAATATGGTGTTGTTAAGAAGTATTTAATAAATACTAAGTTAAAAATAAATAAAACTCAAATTCTTTTTCATGCATGATCCTGAATTTTCAAACCTATGCATCTTTCAGACAATAGTTTTTTAAATTTGTTGTAAGGACATCCGGGTCTTAATAATGATATGATAAACGATACAGTGATGAAGCATTTTCATGACTAATGAAGGAAATTTTTCACTTGCTTTGACCAGCTATGGACAACTTTCACTTGCTATGTTTTGGGTTTTTGTGTTTGTTGTTGTTGTGGTGGTGGTTGTTGTTGCTGTTGTTGTTGTTTTTAATACAGCTAGTACTGTAACTTCCTATTTGCTGGATGACTTGCACATCATTTTTGAAAGGTTCCGCTTCACACGTGGCATCACAGTGTGAATGCTAGCTCTGTTTTGTGTGGATGTAGTCTTAGGAAAAAGCTGTACCCAGTATGCTACCAGCATTTGTCAGATACACTGATCACAAAACCTGTCCCTTTTTCCCAAAACATCAGAAAGGAGAGGAAAGGAAGGAATTGGAAACAGATCACATTCAACATCTACTTCAATTTTAAATTAAAACGGGAAAAAAGAAAGAGAAGACCTTTCTCTGAAACTGTTTATACCACAAACAACACTGCATCATCCCTCAGAACACCTCACTAACTTCAGGGGAAAACGTGCCAGACAGAGTCTGTTCAGGAGAAGTAATGAACTGGAGAAACTGTAAGGTGCTGAGCAATTGCACAGAAGTTTCCATTTTTCCATAACTTGTTGTAAAGCAATAATTATTTTTGCAAGACAAAAATTCAGCAAGACTTCAGCATGACATCTAACAAATGCTTTTGTCTTAAACATTAGATTCCCTGTTCTTGAGTCACTTAGCGGAAAAAATACTCCAAGATCATTAAATAAAGATGGTATCACTACTTTTACATATTAGAACAAATAAAAAACCCTGCTCCTTGTCCCTTTGTGATCCTTGTTGGATCTGAATGACTGGAAAATTCTGTTTTTTCTTTTACAGTAGTTAACTGGATACTTTAAGAACCAGGTTCTTTAAGAAGTTGTGTCTATCCCTTCTCACAGACACATTTAGGTAAGGGCCAGAGGGCTTTAAAAGTTATATGAAAAATAATTTGCCCTTTTTGAGGACTACCATCCAACAAAAGCCTGAGAGATTCTGATGTAATTTCTATAAAATATGGCTCTCTTCTTTCAGTTGAATTTTGCAAAATTAGTTTTAATAAATTCTGGTTTACTACAAGCATTTATTTTGATTTTGCTTTAATTATCTAGACAGATAGTATTCACAATAGTTATTGCAGTGTGGTAACCTTTGGTCTCCTATTTCATACTTGAAAGACTTTTTCTGAAGGAACAGAGATAGGTTTTTTGGTGTGCACTCCTGCTTTGTTATACTGAATTGTAGGTTCCTTTAAAGATGGACAAAGCATGTATATGTAAATGAAGTTTAATTCACAGACCTACTTCAGATCTAATTCAACTTGACCTCATCCACTCATGTTTCCTGACCTTCAGTGCTCCCCTTCTCACTTTCCTTTTATTATTAATCTTTAGCCCGCCCTACCTTCTTCCTCTGCATTCATTGATCTTTCTCCCTACATTCTCTAAAGGCATTCTCACTTGATTGTAATTCTCTTTCTATCCCTCCTCACAACTCCTACTGCCAGTATCTTGAAAACGTATATGGGTACTAATCTATAGCCATTTCCTCATTTCCTTGTCTTCATATTAATTCCACATTTCTCTTCTATACTGTCCTTACAAAATGGCATGTTAACCTCTTTCGTTGATCCTTCAGACAGACATGAAATCATCACTTCTGTGATACCCTGCTGTACTTGTACAATAATATGTTTGGGTTTTTTTTCCTCTCTCCTTCTTCTCGTCCTCTTCAGGAAAATCTTTCTTATGCATTTTACCAGCTGATATTTCTCAAGTGGAAATTACCATTTCTTACCTAATGTTTATCCATATTTCTTCTGTTGAGAATTTATTTTATTCCTATTGCTTTACACTGTCATGAAGTAAGTAGCAGAGCGTTTACTGCAGCTGTGCTTTCTGATCAATCAGACCTGTGAACCTATCATGACCAACGGTCATGACATATCAAATATATTTGATTTTGGTCAGCATGACCAAATTTGAGGAAGTATTTTCTAATTAAATGCCTAACTCTAATTTCCTTCCTAAAATTTTCCTTCTTATTTTTCTTACAGCATGAAAGGCAGCCATTTTCTTCAAATTGTCAGTGAAACTACTCACATTGCCTAACCATATCTCTCTTTTCTGTCTTATCAGTACTGATTGCTCTATAATCTTTCCATAATGAAAGTGAGACAAGCTTCAACAAATATCTGGATGTTTCTCTCCAGCCATAATAGCTGAAGTATATCAATATCACTTTGAACTGCCAGAAATATTAAAACCAAAACAAAACAAGCCTGTTGTGTAACATTATAACTATGGGGAGAAGAAAAGTTGGAGTAATGTAAATAATAACACCTACAACACCCTCCACAGTATTCAATGGCATTTGGGTGCATATATATGTAAATATGTAAGTACTTATCCACATCTAGATGAAATAAGGTTTGAATTAAATCTAGAAGTTGAAACTGAACAGACAAATATTAAAGTGCAATTATTTGATAGGAATACACGTCATCTTGTTCGAGGCACAAGGAGACCAAGGCAGCGCATCCTGGAGAAAGCATTCCTGCCATATGTACAAGGCTGAAGGTCTACCAAGCGTAAAAACTTGCCAAGTCTAGCACAGAGGAAAGCTTTATTAAACTCTTGTCATTAAGATGAACCCTAAGGCTCAGATTCATAACCCCCTCACTTGTTGTATGCAATATATCTTTTCTAATACTTTCACATGTATATGTCCTCTTCATGACTTGATATTAGCTTCAAACCAGAAAGTTGCTGCTAATGCAGTCTGCAGTTACGAAGGACACTTTTCCAAACCCAGCAAGTTCCCTACATTACAGGGAACATAAAGCACTGAATTTTCTTACACTTTTTAGTCTCTAGAAAATGAAGCACATGGCAGATAATCCTGAAATCTCTCTTTACACCTGAGAAAAGGCTGGTAAAATAAGAAAAAATGAGCTTCACTGTGTAAATTAGGACCTTAGTAGGAAAAAACCCAAAGCAAAATCTTGCTTTATTAGCTGGTTTGATTTACATATGTCATCTGCATGTCATTCAGGTCAGGGCCAACAAGACAAATTTGTAGTTTTTTAGTGCTGAGTCCCATTCCTCAGGTTAGCTGTATCCTCCTGGCTTTGTCTGTCTGAACAGGAACTAGTTACCTGGAGTGAAGCCATTCCATATGAATTTCTCTATTGACTAGAAATTTCATCAAAATTAAATAAAAGTGCACCTCTAGGAGTTTCTTGTAATCCAAAGTCTCAGTAATTAATGCAACCAGAATATTGAAAGCCTTCAAACTCACCAAAAGCTGTCTGAGACCACACTTCCTTTTAGTACACATGAATGGCTCTTAGACATTCCCTCATGCTGGGTGTCCCACAAAGAGTTATCAGCTGCCTTCTCAGTAGAGAATTCATGTGATAAAATTGTGTCCTTTTCCAATAAACAGATTGGTGGCACTGAAACAGACTCCCTTCTGAATTCATATCCATGTACGTGTATAAAACTTTCTAATAGATGTATTCATTACACAAATGTTTTAGTGGTGAGAAATATGTTAGCATTCATTTTAGGTATTTAGAATAAACATGGTGAGTATAAAAAGAAAGGATTTGCTACTTCTTATTGCCACCTATTAAAGTACTAAAAACCTATGTGAGTCGATAAACTCATTACTTTTGAGTCCCTAGTGCTATACTAAGTCAATAGGCATTAGTTTTGCATAACACATACATATTAAGGGATGAATAAACTCTTGAGAAAGACTTCAAGTGTTCAGTGCAAGTACAAGGGCCGTTGCTAAGAATGGCGACTTGCCTGCAGGAAATTAAAATGATCACTGTCAACTGCCAAGTGATTAAAAAACCCAAACTGCTGTCTTCCCATCTCCTCTCCACAGGATATTAATGTCACCATGATATACTGTAGCAGTTGCAACTACGCTGTGCCGTACCCACCGCTTAAAGGGGTAGCCTGAACAAAAGGTTAAGCACCCAACTGAGGTTAATAGTCATAGTATCTTTTTTATTTTATTTTTTTCTTTAAGGTTTCTTTCATGTCCATCATTTCGAATATGCTCCTGCACTTTCTGAAGGATGTTCAGTGATTTCTTTCCAGTTAAACAGAAGGGGTATGTAGCTGACTATGGTCAGCTGCCTACTCAGCAACAGGATTGAGATTCCAGATACAAACATTTTTATCATCACTGTTCACATTTACAGTGATTTAAAGTCTTGCTCATAACCACAGCAGATGCTACTCCAAACAGCAGTAAAATCAATGTTATATAGTTAATCCTGATTATCACCCTGACACTCACAATGATTTGTGATTCTGAAGATTACACACACTGTGGAAAATAAATACAACAGGAGGAATCCCACTTACAAGTACTTTCTGTTACTGTAATCTTACTATATTCCTACACCTCTTTGATGAACTGTGGAGACATTTTGAAAAGCATCTTTCAATCAAGTCATAAGTAACCCTTAAACATACTTTTGAGGCAGTTGTAAGCTGTCTTTAAAATATTGCATATTCATTGCCTGCTGTTTTAATCCATCAAGTGCACAGGAGTGTACTTCAGAATACAAAATACTACTATTGAAAAGTATCATCCCCTGTTTCTTGGTAATGTTTGAGCCTTGGGATGCTATAACATATTATAAGTGATAAGCCTGAAACATCTTTTTCAGGGCACAGTTGTAAAAATTGCAGTTGCCTGTGAGTAACCAAATTTCATTTCAATATACAGGGGATTTTTACCCACACAGTATTAAGAAAAAATTTCTGTGTTTTTACTTGATGGTATTCTTATGTTAAGGGCATCTTATTCTCAGGGCACCAAGCTTACATGGATATTGTTAAAGCTCAAGCTAGGCAGATGTTTTATAGCTGCAATAATTAATGTACACAACTGTCTAAATACAATCCTATGCATGCGAGTCCTGCTGCCAGAGGAAAAAAGAGGCACAGGACAGTAGGGTAAAAGATGAATAATTTGGATTCTCTTGAGGACTGCAAGACTCTTTTATTTACTGATATGATGGTCATCATTGTTAACAGTAACTGAACAGATGATGTGTATCTGTTAATTCCAAAAGAAACATTTAAAAGGCATCTCTCAGCTACCTGAAAGATTAAGACAGAACATATGGGCCACCAAAGATCTGAAAAGCAAGAGCAGGCAAGATCTGTATTTATCCAACCAGGAAGCCTAGAGTGAAGTACTGCTAAAGAGCATAGGTTATTTGAGGCTGAAGAATGGTGTCAGAACTAAAAATAATAAAACAGTGTCAAAAATAAAAAAAAGAAATAAGGAAGTAGTAGAACATTAGTAGCACAGCACAGCTATCATTGATCAATTAGCAGCCAGGGAAGATTTGTCTTCCAGGACATTGTCAGTTATTATACCAAATACAGAGAACGGAACATTATTATTAAAGGCAGGTGACAGCAAGCTTTATTCCTGGTTTTGGTTTGGTTGGTTGTTTTTTTTTCTGGTTTGGTTGGTTTTTTAATTCTCAGGCCTCATTTTCTTTTTTAAACTCTTTCTACCCAGACAAGTTCCTAATTGCATCATGGAAGAGACTTGTCCTTCTCTTTTTGGAAGAAATCTTGAGAGGAAACTGCCAGTCTATGAGTCATGGAATCTTGCACATTTTACAACCCACCAGAAGCAAAACCCAACAGCAGAAAAGTCTCATACTAGATAAAAGCAACCTGCCTGGAGAAGAGCTGCAGCCTGAGGCACTGTGTAGCTTCACAGGCATGTAAACTGCCTTTCCCAGCAAAAGTATCAGGTAAGGAAAATACCTAGTATAAGGCAGATTCTCCTAGAAGCCAACTATAAAATAATCAGACTGAGATAGCAGGACGGTATGCTGACATGATTAACAAATTTTACTGGCTTCAATTCAAAATGTGTTTGGCATTTTGGTACTAACAATAAAACTTAAAAATACTCTGAAAATCCAAACAAAATTCTTCAAGATTGTTTTGACAGTAAAGAATTTAGCATCAGTAAACTATGACTAACAGCCCCTCTTGCTGTTCCCAGAGATAAAAAAAAAGAAGTCATAAAAATTTCTGTTTTGTTCAGACCACTATCCTCCAAAATCTGACTTTTATGAACTCAAAAAAGGTTTCCAGACTGTACTGATTCTCAGGCTGCCATATGCAGTTTTTTGGTAAACCTTCATGTCAGCTTGCTGACTACCCTTGAGTTTTTTTACCCATACCACTTTACCTGCACTCTTATTTAGGTGCCTCCCTGTTTGCCAAACTCGGTCAAGATTTTATTTTTCTAGTATCACCTCTAGGTTATACAGTATCACCTCCAGGTAATTGCAGAACTGGACTGGAATTCTTAAAATTCACTGCATCACAAGTAAAGTTTGCTCAGCTATATCCTAAAAGGCATTATAATAGCATGTTTACAGCCTTCTTAAATGCACAATTTCTTTCCATTGCAATGTGTACACAGGTGATTTTTCAGCTCCTGGAATGTGTGTTTTAAAACCCAAATGTTCTTATAACACCATATTCCCTGAGCCCATTCCTGTGTAGTAATAGACAACCACAGTGATAATAGTTCGAAGCTGCAGCACTAACTGAAGTTTCACTGAGACTATTAGAAATCTGCATAAAACATTAACTGATTTTACCTCTAAAATGGTAGGAAAGCCAATCATACCCTGGGTTGCATCAAAAGAAGTATGGCCAGCAGGTTGAGAGAGGGCATTCTGCCCCTCTACTCCCCTCTCATGAGACTCTACCTGGAGTACTGCCTCCGGCTTGGGAGCTCCCAACATAAGAAGGACATGGACCTGTTGGAGTGGGTCCAGAGGAGGGCCACGAAGATGATCAGAGGGCAGGAGCCCCTCTCCTCTGAGGACAAGATGAGAGAGTTGGGGATGTTCAGCCTGGAGAAGAGAAGGATCCGGGGAGACCTTATAGCAGCCTTCAACTATCTAAAAGCTGGAGAGGGACTTTTTACAAGGGCATGTAGGATGAGGGGCAATGGTTTCAGACTGGAAGAAGGTAGATTTAGATTAGATATTAGGAACAAATTTTTCACTATGAGGGTGGTGAGGCACTGGAACAATTTGCCCAGAGAAGTTGTGGATGCCCTGTCCCTGGAAGTGTTCAGTGCTAGGCTGGATAAGGCTTTGAGCAAACTGGCTTAGTGGAAAGTGTCCCTGGCTATGACAGGGGGGTTGGAACTATGTGGTCTTTAAGGTCACTATCAACCCAAACCATTCTATGATTCTATGGTTATTTACAGATCACACAAGTCACAAATTTCTTGCCTTCTCAGTATATACCTTGTTTGTTGAGATTCTGGAAAAAAATAATTTCTTCATTGCCTGAGTTATTTCATAATTTCAAACAAGCCAATAACATCTGTCAAATGAATAAAAATGCATAAAAACCCTATTAACAACCATTAACAAAATATATTAAATATCTTAAAAGATTTATGAATTATAAGATTCAAACTCTCAGCTCTTCAAGTGTTATGTTACTGAGCATAAACTCATCTGACATTAACAATCACAAATTAAGGTGACAGAAAACAACAATGTTACTAATAATGATGAAGACTTTCAAGCTGATAAATTAACTCTACTCACTGCTTCACAAGGTCACAGTTTACAACTGGGCAAAACCGTTAACAGTCATAGAGAAGCTGAAGAGAAATAAGAAAAATAGGTTTGATAGTTACCAAGAGACTAAATTGCTTTTTGGAGTCCGGCCTTACCTGACAAGAAAGAACTACCCCTGTTTATTTCTTTTATAGAATGCAATCTCTATATATCCTAGTGAGTATTCTTTCTTCTGTTCATCCTCAACCTTCATTAATTCATTTTCTGATAGATGGTATAGGGCTCATCAGAAATGGCATGCTAGTCAATTTATAACTTCCAATTAATAACGTAAATACTACATATAAATATGTATATACACTTAATTTTGAGTAAGGCCCGCTTTATCTAGTCTAGGGTCTGAGAATTCCTGCATATTAGCCACTTGATTTGAAAAGGTCCGTCAGAACAGTTAATCTCAAAAAAACCCCCTCAGTACTAAAGGAACAGCTCAGACGATGTAGGAAATCTGAGAATACTAATAATATTTCTCTCACATAAGTGTATCTGTACATATCTGTTTATAAAAAATTAGTATATATTTATTTAAAGTGGATATAAGACCGGGAATAAATGACTTTAAAAACATCATATGAAATAGCAATTTATCCTGAAACACGGTTATTATACTAGGTTTCAAAGTTAAGATTATTCTGAAGCAAAATCTAATTACTTTTTGAGGAATGGACATGTGGAAGTAAGGCAAACAAATCAACTCTAATTCTGAGAATATCTCACAATAATTCAGATGCAGTTTTGGAACTTGCTAATTGTCTTAGATAAGATGTCAAGAGTGCTTAAAATGAATTAGCTTTTTTTTTCTTTAACTCAGTAGCACAGTTTGGAGTTAAATAGTTTGTAGGATGTTGTTGAGACAGCTGCAAACAAGTTACCAAAGTTGTGCCATGGTGGACGCAGCAGAAATTCTGCTAGTAGCAGACACAGGGGGAGCCACATCACAAAACTCACTTTTCTCAAGTGCTGAAGCTGGGAATGTTTTTTGAATGCTACAGTGGATAGCCCTGAGACTTGCCACCATTGTGACAGAAATACGTGATCTGTAGAGATAGGGGGCTTGGTATGACTGAGAGTAAATACTGAAGTGTTCAGGAATTTAAGTTCAGGGATTAGTTTTTTAAAAAAAAAAAGAGAAGTAGAAACGGGACATCAGATACTATCACACTTGTAAGGAGAACTTTTAGCCTGCATAAATTCTTTTCACATGCTGATCATTAGTGGATGACGCATTTGTGAATGCAACTTCATGGCTACTTAAAAAAATATCCTTACGTGTGAAATCGTATTTTTCCCTGTGCAGGTATACTCAAAACACGCATAACTTTGTGCTTCACAAGGCTGGAAGACCTTTACTGAAAAGGCCTTTGGGTGCTGTGGGTGCTGGCACCCCCCACCGCTGCCCACCATCAGGCCGGCACACCCACACTAGCGCAATCAGCAACACAGTGGAGGTTATCATCATTATGTTTTATCTTACTGCCTCTTTCTCTGAGAATAGCTTTTTTGGAATGTAGTCGGTAAAAGCGTCACACTGAGTTAATGAGTGAAATGTAAACTTAAATTACAGACATGCTGCATAGCTGCGGAGAAAATTAAGGCACCTACCTTAACTTCCTTAACTTACCTCGGTGAGGGCCGGGGCCCTCCCAAAGCCTGCAGTGCAGGGCCTGGCATCCAGGCCTGTCCCACTGCCTCATCCAGCAGGAGGGCAGCCTGGAATCAGGTGGCGACTGAATTGAGGTCTGTGGATGAGGACAGACTGGTCTGTGGATGGGTGTGGGAGACACCAGGGGGCAGATGGGGAGAGGAGGGCTTATCAGTGCCTTCAGGGCCCAACAGTTTATCAGGTATTTAGAAGACATGAAGATGTGGCAATTAGGGACGTGATTTAGCAATGGAGTTGACAGTGTTAGTCTTTTGGTTAAACCTGATGATCTTAAGGGTCTTTTCCAATCTAAATGATTCTGTGATTCTACTGTCATTATTAAAAGGCCGTGTTTCTTGACTTGTGGAAAAAATCATACTCCTAAGTGAGACAAGTCAATATATGTCAGTTGAGCCTGAAGTTTTAAAATAGAGAAAAACGTCACTTCTTTTCTCAGCGGGTCAATACTGTGGGAAGTTTGCCATGGTTGGGTAAGAGAATAATGGTAGAATCAGATTCCTGTTATTATATTGTAGGCCTTGTCTGCAAAGAGAAAGAAATGTATGCCAATCTTTGTCAAGTGCTCAGTTTAGAGGAAGAGGAGCAGAATCCTATAGTACTCCTTCTACAGAAGCATAGATTTATTAGTACCACGTAGGCAGTTTTTCGTAAAACAAAGGAATGAACACTTCTCAGCTGAGTGCTGATAGTTTTCAGAAATCAGTACTTACGAAAGAAATTCTGGACAACCAATTGGAAAAGATAATATAAAACGGTTCATTTTGAGTAAGCTCTGACAATTATGTAAAAGCCACTTCTGCTTTAAATAGCAGTGTAATCATGAGAGTATATTAAGCAGGAAAACACTTGAGGCATTTTACAAATGGTCCCTTTACATAAACTGAAATAGCTTATCAACCTTTTGGTAATTGGTAACTACTGAAGGGGGGCAGAGGGGGAAAGAATGCTGATGAAGCAGCTACCATTGATTTGGAAAATCAAAATGGAAGTCTGTTACCTTACTGGTTTCATATTGATATGTTTTCTTTCACACTCCTTCTCCCTCCTTGATACAAACACAATTTTACAAAAGTGGAGACCAACGCAAACTAGAATGTTTAAAAGCAGTTTCAGTAACAAACCTTGCCTCTGTCTAGCATGGAGTTGTTTTGCATACTTTCTTCTTCACTGTCAATTCAATTATCAAAATTTTTAGATATCTTTTTAAATTGTCCTGACATAAATATACATCTTCAGCTGGAATGAACTGGCTCAGCTCTGTAGAATTTTGGTCAGAGTCCAGTCTTCCAGTATAGCTAAGTCCAGAATTTATGCATACTATGATAAGGTAAATAAGTTAGTTTTTAATGTAGGTCTTTCTTACACTTCTCCAGCTACCCTACCTACGACTGCATGTTTCTTCTTGCATTTGTAAATTTTATTCTGTTGTGTGACAAACCAGCTATACTTCCACGAATTGTTCCCCACAAAGCCCTGGCCCTCTGGTATAAATATAACAGATCCTTCTCTCCTGCTAGCTAACAGGGGCTGAAAGCTGCAAATAAAAGTCTGTACAGGACACCCTGACCAGTAAGCACAAAATAGAGTAATGTGCGACCTTGAACTGTTTAAGCTAAAAGTGACCTGCAATCAGGACAAGATGTTGCTAAAGAATCAAGTGCAGAAAAGCAGTAACCAGTATTAGAGAAGCTTCAGATCTGCAAGGAAAACACTAGGAAAATAACTGAAGCCCGCCAAGAAAGGCAATAGGTACATGTTGTATAGGACCCACTGCTGCAACAGAGCTATCAAGACCTGGATAAGAAAGAACTTTCAGATGGACTGTCTGCACTAGAAACTACTGCTTATTACTTGAGGTAAAATATTGAAACTGGCGTTCTTTAAAGTGTTTACAACTGCTCCTTTTTTGCCACTTTTAAAGTGTTTCTTCATTCAGCCCTACATCCAAATCCAGCATTAAAGTCTACAAGCACTAAAGCGTATCCACCAGGTTCTTGCAAACCATGATACACCTGGTGAGCTGCTAGTATACCAGATCTCCAGGCTACATTTCATTGGAAAGCAGGTGGAGGTTTATTCAGTGAGGGTGGAATGGTCTCTCCACATGGCTGTAGTTTCTCTTCTTATGCATGGATGACAGGAAAGTGAAACTTATTGACCAAACATTATTAGTTCTTTCTGAGTCCTGCAGTCTCTAGAAGGATCTTGCAGCACTACATTATGGTGGTGAACAGGTACCTCACTTACTGTTTTGTAGGGGCGAGTATACATCAAATGATGGGTTGCATCAGTTGCATGGATATTTGGAGTGCACTTACCCCTTTGAACATATGATTCTTTATGGATAAGGACTTTTATGTGCATGGTCCCTAAACAATCTGATCAAAATTGTCCCATCTCTGAGCAGTTAGTATAACCAGATGATCTCCAGATATCTCTTTCAACCAAAACTATTTTATGGATCTCTGATATAAACATATGCATGTACATATCGTGGTAAATGCAAAAGCTTTGTCATTCAGAGTTTACAAGGCAATAGATATTGTAATGATGGTCACACTGTAAGGAGGCAGATTAGTAGATATGATACAAATAGTGATGATGATAGCACATTGAATGATCAAGGATGCAATTTACACAAATCTTTCCAACTCCCAAATCACATTTGAAAGAGATAATGAGATTAGAAAAAAAAGAGCCTCTAGAACACCATACAGAACTGAAGTCTGTCTTTCTGAAGTGAGACATGAAACATTGTGCATTAGAGCATAGTAATTCTGTGAATCTTAGGCTCAGTAAAACTCTAATCCTGTAATTGGTAATACGGAGAAACCCTGCTTTATTGACTACAAAACCACAGACTGTAAGAGTATTAATAAGGGCTATCTGTGTACCTGTTTTCCTTTGTCCCTTGATATAAAAGCTGCAGGAGGGACTCATCATGCATAAAAGACTTGCACTCCATGGTGCTTCAGTGTCCAGCACCTATAAAGCTTGACCAGGCTGACCATTATGCTGCAGGTATTATAAACGGCCAGACTGGGACTTAAGTGCTGAGTCTTCAATGTAGTCACTCATACTTTTAAAATAACCTTCTTACAGCCTGCAGTGCTACCCAAATTGAAAAATCCAGAAATTCTTCTGTAATAATTCTATTAGATTTTTCTGTGAATGCAGTGTTTTTTTCTTAACTGAAGGGGCCAGGAGAAGAGATGGAGATGAAATAAATCTGAAGCTGAAATCCTAATATGAATCCTATATAGGACAAAGAATTGGAGTTTTGTGTATGTCCAGTAGATTTCTGCTGCTCTAGCTTAAAAGTGGATCTCAGCAGAACACTTATCAGTATACAAACAGTACAGTTGACTTTATTTCAGTGAACACTTTACACAGAGCATAAAGTACATTTTAAAGTAATATTCAAGCATTATAAGACAGTCCTCCAGCTATCACTGGTTAACTGTGCAATTTCTATTAATAGTTTTGAGTGGGAAATTTGGCAAATGTTCTTTATTTACTTTAGCACCCTAAGAGGATTTAAAGTAAATCTGAAATTACAAAAATGCTGTCAGCAGAGAAATACACACCAGAGGAGAATTGAGTGATCTGCTTAAGACCTAGTTTAAAATCCTTTTATTGTGGTGTTTTTTTACTCCTACTCTGACCAACAAGGATTTGAAATAGAACCATGAAAATAGCATATGGATAAATGTAGGAATTCTAAGCTTACATCAAGGTATCAGAAATTCCTTTGATCTACCCTCAGGAATTTGGGTTAAAAATAAAGTTTGTTCTTTATTCCACACCCCAGTTATACTGAAGAAAAGTCAAAGTGTTTGCATGCCACTTGCTCCTTTGTTCATCTATCCATTTGCTCACTTTTCCAATTTTTGTGGTTGCTGCTTTTTCTTCACAAGAATGCAGCTATACTGGTTTCTTTGTGTTACTTTCCATTAATGAAGATACAATGTTTAGGTCAGCTCAGCATTATCTTATAAATCTTAGTTTGATTTTTGTGACACAGTGTAGATTGTCTCTGAGCAAAATGCCAGGAATACCTTCATCCACTGCCAAATGGAGGTCAGAGCTGTCTCTTTTCATTGAAGCCAAGAAAGCCGTAGCAGCTCAAAGATGAAACACATTTCTTGAAAAGAGCTGAGAGACACATGGCTATAATTCTTTATCTAGACAATGTTAACAAGCTTAAGGATTACCTGTAGATCTAAAGAATCAGAACATTTTATTTGGGGAAAGAAGATTTTAAATTACCTCTTTAGAGTTTTAAAACTTGTCATTTGTTTTTCACCCATGACTGTATGAGACAAAAAACCCAAAATGCAGCAATAGAAAAAAAGATTGGCTTTCCTGGTATTAAATATGATGAAACATGATAATGACTGTCATTTATGTATTTTCTAATTAACTATTGCTTGCAAGCTATTCAGACAATGCAGAAAATGTATTGCACAAATTAACAATGAAGACTAATTTGACCAATATTACTTAAGAGAACACCTCATGTTTGCTCTAAAAATTATCTGTGTTGTAGGTAGTAATCCAACCTAAACATGAATTTTATTTGCTAGGAATGGGCTAAAAAAAAGCAATGTGTAAAAATAGCTAAAGACATGGATAGATGTCCTCTCCTCAGGAGAAACCAGGTAATTTTGATTCAGGTTAACTTTCTTCACTGGACAGTTAAATGAAACCACCTTAGTTTGTCTGAAAACAATTAAGGAAGACTCACATTTTTCATTTCCCTGCTATACGAAGATGGCAGCATCCTCAATCATCTTAGCATTCCACACCCTCTGTGGTTAAAACCTTTTCTGAAGACAATGTTGAGCTGCAAAATCTATGGCAAGTTTTAGGCATCATGTAAGATCAGACCAAGAATTTTGGGTCATATGAGAGAGTTTAAGTTTTTGTTTTCCCTAGTGGCTAATGCAAAATTTTTGAATTTTTAGCTGAAGGACTAGCTTGTAATTTATGAGCTCAGGTTAATGAATTATCTATCTATATGGAAAAAGATCCTGATCAAGTAGTTACATCTTTGCCTACTGTTCGTTTGGGCAAGTATTGGGAAATATAAACTTCCATCAACATGTGGTGCTTAATCAAAATTATGCGTAACTTCGTTCACTGTTTAATTGATATCTCTGAAAATCCATATTGCATAGATTAATCTACACTTTGAAAAATGTTAGGGCATCAAAGGAAAAAGAAAAATACTCTTCCTGTAAAATACAGGAGGACAGGCTGTCATAGCTTTGATAATACAGCAAGCATATCAATCAATAACAATGTTTGATTCAATCTGAACTGATCCTGTTTAAGGACTGATAACATAATTTTGTATGTGGTCTTGAAATTTCCTGATTTTGAAGCAAAGCATCTTAGGCAGTCTGTTATCTACACAGGACTAGAGTTCTCAGTAAGGATACTAGGTTAGGAAGCAGAGGCACAGCTATATGCTATTAAATAAGAATTATTATTTGGAAACAAGAGTCTGGAGAATACTGACTTCTGAGCAACTGAAAGATGAAAAAATAAGGAAATAAGGTAGTTTCTTCTGGGAAGCAGGAAAGGAGTTTCTTCGGGAAAGAAAATTGCCTGGAGACAGCTGTGTCAAGTTATTTTTACTTTAACCTTCAGGAAAGAGTGCTTGGCCTTGATTCTGTCTGACCCTAAGGAAAGTAAAAATACAAAGATTTATTTTGTGTTAACCTTGAGACAAGGAGTTTTGGAAAATCCTTTTTGCTGACTTTGAAAGGAAAAAAATCTTAAAGAAGGAATTTTTTGACACCAGAGAAGAGAACAGAGCTATGGAAGTAGGTTTATTTTAAGTTCTGAATAGACTGTTAGATTTCCCTCTGAGGCTGCAAACTAAAATTTTGTTTTAATGTTGTTTTCTTCATTTGCTTTAGTTCTCTTTGGTTGGCAGACCATCTGTTCTCAGTGTCTGTATCCTTTACACTATGGATTTGTATGCTAAGAACTTCTTTCTTCACACAGTATCTGCTGCAATTTCATGTTTACAATTTGTACAAGACTGATATTCTGCCAGCAAAGAGAAATTTAAAAAATAGCTGGTAATTCTGCACATACATAATTGCAAAATATCCTTTTTGATGAGTAATCCATTTTTGCATTCTTTCATACTGCTTTCATGTCACACATTATATAACAATTTAATAGACGATCGTATTCACAAAAAGCCTCCAAAAAACCCGCATACTGCACAGAAAAAGAAGTGTCAGCATGGATACACGCAGTATGCATTTACATGCATTTACTCTGTAAATTAAACACAATATTTCATATATAAAAAACTTTATTTGTTTAGAAAAAGAGAATGTTCTAATAAAGTCTTATCAACCAGACAATGTCATAACCTCTTGTCTCCACAAGTTGTTCAGTTAAAAGAGTAGCTTAAAAAAGGGAGGTGGGATGGGGGTGAAGAAAATTTTGAGGAGGCCCAAGCAAGGGCAAATCAGCTGTAGGCATACCTCATTAAGAAATCAGAGTTAAGTGTTTATATCAGGCTAATAACTGTAAAAGATATATGAAAAACACACAAATTATCTTAAACATCTCTGAAACATCAACATCAGCATCCTGTTCAACTGATTTTCCACTTTAATTTTCTTTGGCAATCAACCAGTAGGATCATTGTCTCATTTTTTAGGGGTTGGGTGAACTTGTCTTGCTAATTTTGAATGCATTTAAACATCAGGGGTTCAAAATACAAACCTACAGAGTACTGCTTTAAAGAAATAATAAGGCCCACATTCAGCTGGGAGAAAGGTATTCCTTTGTTTATGTTCTGTGAGCTATGTCTAGCTAAATAGGCTTCAGAACCTATAGAGCAGAAAAGTGCTATGTCGAAAAAAGCAAACAGATTTTCCTGGCAAACTGTTATTTTTCAGCATGTAATGGACAGAATTAGAGGAGTAAAATTTGTGAGGAACATTTCTTTAAGTGAGTTAAATAAAAATGAAGAAAAGTAGTCTACTCAATAATGTCAACAACTGATGATAACATAGTAGACTATTTAAATTATGCAAGCTAATACACACAGCAAACTTTCTGTCATGGTTTAATCCTACAGAGCAAGTAAGCACCACACAGCTGCTCACTCACTCCCTTGTGTTGGGACAGGGGAGAGAATCGAAAGGGCAAATGTGAGAAAACCCATAGGCTGACATAAAGACAGTTAGGTAAAGTAGAATCCACACACACGAACAAAGAAAAAAAAGGAATTCATCTGTTTCTTCCCATTGGCAGGTAGATGCTAGAGCCGCTTCTGGGAAAGCAGGGCTCCATCACACATAATGATTACTTGGGAAGAGACAAATGGCATCACTCCAAGTGTCCCCTCTTCCTTCTTCTTCCCCCAGTTTTTATTGCTGAGCATGATGTTATATGGTATGGGATATCCTTTTGATCAGTTGGGGTCAGCTGCCCCAGCTTTGTTTTCCCTCACAACTTCTTGTGCACCCCCAGCATACTTTCTGGCAGGGTGCTACAAGAAGCTGAAAATACCTTAAGTCTGTGTAAGCACTGCTCATCAATAACAAAAACATCCCTGTGTTATCAAGTGTGTTTTCAGCACAAATCCAAAACATAGGCCCATACTAGCTACTGTGAAGAAATCCCAGCCAAAACCATTACACTTTGCTCCTTAGAGGGAATTTGTAAAGCATCCTTAAACTTTGACCACGATTTTTAAAAGTGTTTGCATTTGAAACAAGATGAAGCCCAGGACAATCATGAATGCCTGTGAGGAGTCATCACCTTTGATCTCTTTACTCTAATTACACAGAACTTACAGTTGAAACAAAAAATTATTCAGCCAGGATATTGAAATGATCTTCATGCCTTCACTGGTAAGAAATACTGTTACAACATAGGAGCAGCACCGTAGCACAGATTTTCTAGAAAGTGATCTTAAATTTTGTTAAACAAAGCTGACAGCATCAGCATGTTCTTTCCTACATATTCAGGAGAATCCAGAAGTATATCCAAGTGGCCTGTCCAGTATTTGGGCACCAGCACACTTGTACTCAGCTCTCCAGGTCTCCACAATTTTCCTCCCCAAGACACAGAGGACAAGGAATACTCTCTGTTGAGTTCTCCCATGTCGTCTGTGTTCTTCTCAGGTTGATGACCATGCGCTCAGTTTGCATATGCTTTTTTGGTGCCTTTTAGGAGCTTGTTGTCCCAACTCTGTGAGTCATCAGGACTTACTCACAGTACTTTGTCTTCTGAGCTGGGTGCTCTGAGAAGTTGCACGTAGAAGTTCTGGGATCACAATGATCTGCTAATCTAGGTGCTGTGAACCCATGACATTCTTACTGTCCCATTGTTTATTCTTTCTGGGCTTGCACAGCAGATGTTTGCATTCATACTCCATTCATAGCCATCTCAAATATTTCTATTAAAGTTGTGTACATTCTCTTAGAGGTTAACTACAACTCTCTTCTAAA
This sequence comes from Chionis minor, assembly GCA_013398295.1. Lineage (NCBI taxonomy): Eukaryota > Metazoa > Chordata > Aves > Charadriiformes > Chionidae > Chionis > Chionis minor. The sequence continues at coordinate 928,351 of VZSF01008968.1, read as the reverse complement.
TAATTCCCCTTTACAGCACACTCATTCTGTGGAAATAGCAAGGTAAAACAGAGCCTTGCCATGCACCATTCAGACACTACAAAGCACCTAATGTGTCTACCAGAGAATGTATAATGAATACACACAGTGTTCTAACCATTTCGTGATCACTGTGGCCAAGACAGCCACCTACCACCACATCTCCCTTCTCTATTCACAAAGTCCTTCTCTATTCACAAGTAATAAGTCTAGGAGGGCACCTTTTCTAGTTGCCTCACTGAGTGCTTGTGACAGGAAATTATCTTCAACAAACCTTGGAAATTCTCAGACTTGCACAGCCGTATGATATTCACAGTTTATGTCTAGGAATTTGAAATCTTCCATAAGGACAAAGGCTACCAATCCAGAGATTTCTCCTAATTGTCTATAGATTAACTCATCAGTGCTAACATTCTGGCTAGGCAATTGTCAGCAGACACCCACATTGACATGTCCTTTGTTTTCCATCCCTCTAATCTTTATCCAGGGGGTCTCAATCACATCTTCCTTAACTGCAAGGGCTGTACAATCAAACCTCTCCCTTACATACAGTGCAACTCCACCTTGCCTTCCCTGCCTATCCTGGGAACAGCCTATAGCCCGCCATCCCAGCACTCTAGTCATGGGACTCATTCCATCAGCTCTCATCAATACCAACAACATCATAGCTGTGGGAAATGACCAGCCCTTCCAGTTCATCCTGTGTGTTTCTCATACTGATACCTTGGTGTACACATATTTCAGATGTGCTCCTAAAACTTCAGTGCTCCCTGGAGCAGCATAAATGCTCCCATTAATATTGCCACCCTCAGGCCGTGTCATGCTATCCCTTGGTTTACCTTCAGCATTCCTGATGGTATACCCCACCCCCATCAATTCTAGTTTAAAGCCCTCTCAAGCAGTCCTGCCCAGAGTCCATTTGGACTGGTGGATCCCATCAGGCCCCAGCTAACCTTGTGTCTCAAAGACTCTTCCATGATTATAAAAGACAACATTTTCTGCATGACAAGGCAAATCCCACACATAAAGTTAACTGAAAATAAAATAAATTATAGTACCTGAGAGACATTAGGAGCTTCCAAAAAGCATATGGTCCTGTGTTATTCCTCAGTATGTGACGCTGTGTCCCGGTGACCTTAGCTGTCACACCCTTCTTCCACTATCTCAAAGCCTCGTTGTTGGAGACCGAGCTCCTTAGGTCCACTCACACTCATAGTCATTGCACAATATCTCTGGTTGACAGCTTCCATTTTCAATCTTACTTGTGTTCCAACCAATCAGAACACATAAATGAGTCTCAAAGCTACATAGCCATGTAAAGATAAAGCCACAGGTTTCAAAGGGCTAAAATATTCTTTTTTAGATGAGGTATTTAAACAGTGAACTGGCAACATCTGCCCTTTTTGCACGTTTCTTTTTCTCTGCTGATAGAGTTGATACATTCTCTTCTGCCTTGTTAACATGGTCTTTGTGAGAAAAACATTTAACTGCTGGTTAATATAATTTTTTTACAAACATTAAAGAGATTAACAACCATTCAGGTTATTTTTATTATTCCTCCACTCACAGCAACCAGTTAGGTTTTATTATCATTTAAGCTATTATTACACACTATTAATTTTATGTTTTCATAGGGGGTTTAGATGATTTACTTGGTTTACTTAAGGGTATGGGAAATAAGAATTAGTATTTGGTACATGTTATTGTCACCAGAACTTTAAAGATATTGAGCTAAATTAGAAAATAACTATACCATTGTTTGAGCATGTCATAGGGTCGATTGTCATTTTACACATGCTACATCAGTGTAAACCTGAAGTAGCCCCAGACTGAGAAATTACCTATTCCAGGCATACACAACATTTTTGGGTTTCAAGTGAAGTTATTTACATAGATTAAGAAGTCATATGTTAATACACAGTAAAATAAATAATTTCTTTCAATAGAAATAATTGCAAAGAAATATGTAAACAAGTCAGCCCATTTATATTACAAAATTTATAGAGTATTGAAAAGAAAGAAATGAGGGATCACAGTATAGCTCAATACTTTTTAGCTATTCTCTGAAGTAAGGAAGTTTATTTATTGATACAGATTTCAAGACAGATAGAATACTTAAAATGATAGGTGGAAGAGAATTTTTTATCGTGGTTATCGCAGTTAAGAGGGAAATACTGAGTTGTAATGCCAAAAGTATAAAAGGTTTAAGAAAATTCCAGTAAGACCTTCATTCTACCAATCATATACTTAGCTTCTGGTACATACATTTTCCGGTTTATTTACAGGTTTTAGAGTTTTCCATGATCTCTGGTATTCCAGGCAATTAGACCTATTCTTAAGACTCTACATTCTTAAAACTGTACTCCTACAGAGAACTGTTTGACTCCCAATCTATTCTGAATTTACAGCAACACCTCTGTCCTGATAGCAGTGGCTACCCACTTCAGCACTATCTAAGTGGTGGGGGAGATTCATAGGTACAATACCAGACTAGGTAAATCAAGTAAATCCCTAAAATCAAGGCAGAAGGAATTGCTATATGCTTTACACATCTCAAATCGTATAATAATACAGCAACGTTAAAATCAAAGACGTACATGGTAGGAAATGCTACAATTAACATCACGGTGAAACACAGGGGACTTCAAATAGTGTTGAAACTATCTTAATGTACAAAAATAGTTAGGTGTCAGAGTCTACTGGTCCTAGGCAATACTACTGGACTGTAGCAAAGGAAAAAATAGCAAGAAAACCTATGTCAAAACAACCAAAGCAGTGTTTTGAAGGCAAGTCGGGAGAAGAATTGCCTTCTCACAATGATACATATAGTTGCAAATAGACTTTTATGTGTAATAAAAGTTAATGGTGGGCACACAAAGGTTACAAAGAAGTGAAGATGCACTGGTCCTAGTAGAGGTAGAGTCTGGTATATAACAAAATCTAATCGTGAGCACACTAGGAAGTGAATGAAGTGACCGAAAGATTTTTCTTGCAGTTTCAGCACTAGTCAGTGAATTTTGTAGATAACAGGTACAATGTTGAATTATAGGTTTTTTGCATAACCTCTTAAAGTAATATTGAAATATAATGGGTATTTTTGCTACCCCTTGCTTGGAAGTAGAAAACACAGCATCGGAAATGAAGTTGTAGAAACTATTGTTCCCTTTATAATGCTCACATTCTTGGGCAGAAGCCTAAATAGAAAGCACAGGGCTCATTGGTAAAATAAATGTAAGTAGATTGACCCTCACTGACATCCAACAGAGTATTGCTAACACATATAGTGTTTCATCTACACCGCAGAGAATGACTATAATAAGTAAAAGCTTTACAAAGTAGTTAGCTAATGTAGCTTTTCCAAGAGTGATTAGTTCTCCAGAGATTCTATTGAATCAATTTGAAAGTGTTTAGGACTTAATGGCTAAAAAAAAGAAAGAAACAAACAAAAAAAAATCAGGATACTTTTTCAGTTAGATAATTGTGGATATACTAATCTTTTTTTAACTACCACCACTCAAAATCTTCACCCTTCTGAATTACTGCCTACATTAGCATCAAAAGTTGTACTCGTGCTCTGCCCTAGAGAAAATAATTGTCTTGATGGATGACTAAGATGGATGACTAAGAAATCATCAGATATCCCATGATCATTATCATCAGAGCAGAGGATTGGCAAATAGATTTGATTCTTAAGCTAATAGACTTTATTGATAGATTGACGTTTGATTTTTATCCTGTTTCAAGCAGCTGATATTCATATGTGCCCTTCCTCTTTGCTTTTTTCAGCAATTTACATTCAGCATATTTGCTGGTAGGATTTTGTGTGTCTTGTTTTTGCAACACTTAACAATATAAAAGGTGTTTCCTTTCATTGCAAAGCATGTTGCAGATCTTTAGTTCAAGAAAAAGTGGAACGCTTGTACACCAGTGATTCTCACATTGATATGCTTTCAATTGAGTTTTTCAATACATGTAAAAGAATGCTTCAATTTTTTGCATGGTTGAATAGTTGCACGTTACACCTCCTAATCCTATGGAAATCTATGCTGAAGAAGCAAAGGGGCTGGCAGACTGATAAGCAACCTTGAACGTACAAGATGAGTATTTTTTCCTGCTGAAACTCAAATCAAAATAAATGTATATTCTGTATCCTGTCCAGTGCTCGATAAGATTGTTAAGCTCACATTTTAGGTATCCAGAAATGAATAGCTAAATCCAGTGAAAATTAGATGTTACCTGCGACTGAGCTGTTGTACTTTTTCCTGGGATTGCAACATTATTCAACAGAAGACTCAAATAGAGGATTTGCTAAAAGAGAGAAGAAATTTCTTTCTGCATTTCCTCTTAAAGTATAAAATAGGAATCAAAAGGAAGACTGTGCCAGAGAGGTGTTTTGAAGGACAGTACCGAATGCAAAAGGCAAAGAGACAGGACCACGTAACAGACAAAATTTGCCAGATCTTGAGCTGTCCTGAAAGAGGAAGGGGACACATCCCTCCCCTGGTGCATTGTTGTGCAGATGGCACAAACGACTACATGGAGACATCATGGTTGCTATAGTGATTGAGGAGTCTTTATTCTAGTAGTAAAAGGTAAGAAACGGAAGCAGTATATTTTCTAATAATACAGACACCTCTCTTCCTGCTTTAGCATTGTGACCTGGTTGCTGTTCAACACTGTTTTGTGCCAAGAATATAAGTGGGAACTGTATCATTGACTTCAGAAGGCCATCTTTGTCATCTTTGCAGAGAGACCTCATTTCTATGGATAGTAGCCTGTAAGCTTTCCAATCAGTTTCATTACTTTAAGCTCAAACTAGCCAAAAATCTCTTCCAGGAATTTCAGCTTACCTGACAGCCTTTGAACTGTGCCTGCAATGATTTCTGCCATATGTTTGGATTTGCAGTTCAGTTCTTCTTGACCTTTTTTCATTGCTTTGAAATTTGAACAGTCAGAGTCCATGTTGGAGTTGTGTTCGAGGTTCCTATGGAAATATACACCAAATATTTTTCCTTGGCTTCTAAACACCCCTGTGATTCACAGTTAGGCTTTGTGTTGTCAGCGTGTTTGGTTCACTTTCTACTCTGTACATCCTCATACTTAATTGGCCTGCATCATCAATCCCCAGTGTGATTAGAAGGTTATTACGATTTCCTACCCTGTTACATTCAGGAAAAAGGAAAAAAAAAAAAAAACTCTACTTGCTCTTCTACTATCTTCTTTTCATTTGTGAATTTCCTGTTTTTCCTATCAGAGAGTTTCTTTAGCCTCCATGAGTTGGTTGTCACTTTGGGTTTTTTCACCCTTTCTTTCTTTATCATCCTTCTTGTATAAATTACGCTCGATTTGTTGGTGTTGTGTGAGAGCTGGATTTCTTGATCAGTGGCATTATTCTTGTCCCATTGCTCAGTTTTTCAGAAAAGCTGTGTTGGAGGACATAATTGTCTGTGGTGGTGCAACCCCTCCCACCCCCTTAGGCTTCTTGCTACTTTGCACAATTTCTTCCACACCTGGGCCACATAATAATACAATGACCAGAACCATACATAATGGTCTAACATGAAAGAAAGGGTGGAGAGCAATGAACTGGAATACTACAGCAACCCCCTAGTGTACCTGGTTCTCATGGTTCCTACCATTTGAAGATAATAACTATAACTGATCACTCTTGACAACATATGGATTGTGGCCACAGAGTGGGGACGTACCAGGGCCACAAGCCCTAACAAGTTCTGGGCTTGTGTAATCGATGGGAAGTACCAGAACACTCCATTGTTAGAGTTGAGCCAGAGTGGAAAAGAACCTGATGAAAGTTAATTATCTCAGAACCTATAAGTAGCGATTCTAGTAAAGACCTTTTGAGTTCTTCTGGGTCACAGCAGGCTGTGGCCAGTACCTCCCCTGAGTTGGGATGCTACTTGGGCAAACACCTGGAGGACTAGAATTCCAGGGTGAGACAGTCCATCTTGAGCCTCAGTTATCGCCTGTTGAGGAATGCCAATGCATTGTGAGTATTTACTCAACTTGAGAAAAGGGAAATTTTAAATATAGGTTAGTCTCTCACTTTCATCCACCTCTCCACTCATATGTTTATCATAAATATATATTAGCTTTATGGATGTGGATGTTCTTCCATTTGTCCGTGCACACGTAGGAGTTAGAAGGGGTACCTGCCAGCTCATTAGAGTTATGCGATATTAAGAGATCTTTGATCTCAGTGGTTTTACACCAGGGTGGGATGGGGAGGGATGCAGTTATATCCTTTGCTTATATGTGTATGCATTAATTTGAGATCTGTGCTTTTGATCATATGTGTATGAATTGGTTTGTGATACCTTATAGTAAGTTAGTATGTCATTGTTCAAATCTGTAATTAAGTTGCTGTTACTTAGGTAAATCACTTTGCAAACCTTTAAATCAGTTAATGATTAAGTGCTGCTAAAATTCAACCTCTTGATCTACCTAAAATCACAAATTTTGAATTGCAGCTAAATCATAACTGGGTCAAATACTTCCATCTGTGACACTGTCCTCATGTTTTCCAGCTTCCCCCTGCTCACAGTCCTTCTTAAAGCTTTGCTTGATGAAGAAGAGTTTTGTTTGCTTTCTTCCTTTTTCTTCATTTTCTCTTCTCCTATGGTGGGATCCAGTCACGGCTGGTACAGCTTCCACATCAGGACGCCAGAGGCATGTGTATTACAAAAAAAAAGCTGTTTTCTAAAAAAAATTCTCAAAATTGGCAAAAAGAAATCAGTACCATTTTCATATGTAGCAGTTGCCATAAAATTCATGCCTAAATAATTTTCCACCATTGGAGGAAAGGGATGTCTTAACTGGAAAACATGGATAAAAACAGAGAAAAAAGACTTGCAAGAGTTTCCACGCTAATATGCTAGTTATTGCCCATTAATAATCCTTTACCCATACATAGTATTTTTTCTCTGAGAAGTTCAAAGCATTTCAGCAAACTCAAAGAACAACCCTGTGGAATAATACCATTTTGTTCCATATTAGTAATTACTCTTACTTCCAAACCTTTTAACAAAACAATTCTGAGAAGAATTTTTTCCCCTAATTCCTTTACCAAAATAGTAAACTCAGTTCCCAGTGGCTTTCTTGAATTTATTTTTACTCTGATTTTCCCTAGAGGTGTCCTGGGACAGGTATTACTCTTAACTGCTGTGTTAATATCTTATTCAAGCAATTCTTGGATGTATACTCAGATAAAGTGTTTCTGTTCTCTAGAAGTCACAGTGGCGCTATGTATCAAACTCCTGTCTGACTGGAATCAACAGTGGTAAAAAAAGTAAAATCAAGTCCTTTAATGGGCAAAATAGACTCAAAATCCTCTTCACTTATATCCCTAGAATGGCAGTAATTTGAGTTGTTTTGCATGGTTGTTTATCAATGTAACATTTTCCTCATAAATCCCAGATTCTTAAAAACAAGCACAGGGTTACTTAACATGATGAAGCACAGATAAATATTTTTATAGTAAGCCCAAGTAGCTTATCATACTGCAGTTATCTTATTTGATTGAAAGATATAATTTGTATACAAATTTAACCACTGGTTTTATAAAATAGTGAACACAAATTAATGTGTATTTTTTGATTAAGCACTAAATATATTATCAACAATGTACAAACTACCCCTTTATCCATTATTCCTCTTTATTCCAAACTAATTTAAATCCTTGTTTGTTTGCAACCATACCAATATCTCACCTATGTCTGTTCTTGTCAATCTGACCTCCACTTTTCATGCTAGAACACTGGTTATGATGATACAGTAAGAATGTATTTTCTGTGGCAAAGCTCTCTGGTACACGGATTGTTTATTTCTGCATATTTATAAAGAACAGAGCTTTGCTGTCTTCTAGATATTACTCCTGGAAAATGTGTACCTAACGTTTATAATACCAATTAAAAAACTAAGGTCATCAATTTTCTATCATTCACACTTTCTTGTAGTTTAAAAATGGAATAATGACAATTGTTTTCTGTTAGACAGATATCTTGTCTTTTTCCTTGCCATACTTCCCTGCTGAATTAAGAATTTTTAAATGGCTCTCAGATTTTAAATTATAGAGTAGAGGATGGATGTCCACATCTACTCACTACTGAAAAGCTTGCATTTACTTCCAAATTTCTCACAGACTTCATTAATCTTATTCTTCTGTACCACCACATAGGTGCATGCATTACGCATAGACATATACCATAAGCATTCGTCCACTTGGCTGAAATTCAGTAAACTTTCTCCTCAAGGAGTACTGGAAATCTAAAAAATCATTTCTGCCCAAGGTCTCGTGAATCCAAGTCCTGTTCTGCCTGACTGAACAATGAATGATAGGTGAATGGTACCAGTTATTCAGTCACTGGATAATCAGCTCTTTCTTGTACTACTTGATATTTACATGCAGACTCCCTAGGTCACATGAATATAAAGTATTCAACTTATAAGCCTACTTACCCTCAACCATACCTGAAAATGCAATGCAGTAGAATTGTAGAATTGGAGAAAATACAAAGGAAGCATCCAGAAGTTGTCCACCAGCATACATGATAGACAACTTTCCCTCTGGAAATCAGGTAAAGAAAAAATAAATAATATATGACAGTGGTTACTTATGAGTCTTGATGTACTCTTAGAAGGTGCTTAGCCAGGATCTGCTGGAGCAGAGAAGAATAGAACAGAAAAAAGTTAAAAATCAAGACATTAAATCAAGAGTAACTTGGTAAAGCTTTCGGGACTACAAGATAAAAATCACTGCTATGCAGAAAGACAGTGCAAGCTCAGCATCCCACTTAAGTACACCTCTTACACAAAGATGATTTTGCCTTTACAGAAAATAGCTATCAAAAATAATTTCTCATTCCTCTGTTATTTTCCTCTGAGATGAAGCATCTTTGTTCTGTGCAACTAGCTGTTCAGCTTCACAGCTTACTTTTGACACATTCAACTGTAGCCAATGGCACATATTTATCTTCCATCTGCTGTTGTCTCACTCTTAATCTCACAGGATCTCAATAACTTATTAGCAGGTTATGTTTAGTATTTCAGCTATAATATTCACAGCAAGAAATGTGCATTAACGTACACTTTTAGAAAAAAGAGATTCTGGACTATCTGCAGATACAGAAAATCATATGAATGAGACTTTTTCAGCATAACTTCCAAAATATTATACCCCTTAAAGTAGAACGTTATGAATGAATTGAAGAATTTTGATTGAATGTGGGAGAAAAAATACAATTTCACAAATAAAACATGTAAAACTTTCTTGTCTCTTTTTTTATGCATAAGTAGCTTTCAAGTAAAGTTGTTCTGTTTGCAGTCCCCATCAACCATATAATGTGTATTTTTTTGATTGATTGATTGATTTTTTTTCATTATTAGGTACCTTTACGAACGATTTATCTTCAAATAAAACTTCAAAAGTTTAACTTAAGAAGTTATTCTAATTTTTCAGTTGAAAACATAACAATTAAAAGAATGTAAAACATAGGTTAGTAAAATCAAGAAGTTAGTTTTTCTCTACTAAAAAAAATGCATGTCTGTCCATAAAAATTCACAGTCTATTCTTAACAGCATTGTCATGAACATTATTATAGAACAATTTAATTGTTAATATAGTTTTATTTTGTCACTGTATGTGATCATTTATATCATAAACTCATTATTGTGGGTTCTGAAAACAATTAGCTAATGTAGCTAATTATTCTCTGTTATAACTGTAAACTCATAAGGAGAATTATGCACTTTTCCAGTAAGGCTTAGATTTGTTAACAGACATATTTAAGATCTACACTAATTTGTGCAAATGAGATCCTAAAGATAGCTTCTGAGGGACACAATTCATGGATAAAAGAGAACTCATTTATCCCTTTTATAAATGAGGATGGCTACATACTGTGAATTTTTTTGTGCATTTCATTATCAAGGAATGACATTTAAAAAATTTGAATCTCAGATATTCCCAAGAATGTTAACATCCAGCTGTCTGCAGATGAGGTGTTCAAAGACCCAGGATCTGAACTACTACCTGTCTCTCATGCATCATTTCTCATAACTTCACTACCTAAGGGACAAAGTTAATAGGGCCCAAGCTGATGTATGTTAAAAAAGGTAGATGCATAAGGCATACATTTCCCAGCTCCATATTCTTCTCATAAGAAAGTTGGAAAATGATATGTGACAATTAACTTCTTACTAAATTTTGAGACTACCTTTGAGTGAGATGTCCATCTTTTTCACAAAGGTATCTGAGAAAGCTTTTCACTCTTAAGGATGTCCTTCTGTTTCATAAACCATCCAATTTAGCATTTTTAATGAATTAACCCAAGGAACTGCTTTATGAGAAGCTACGATCGCTTTGGCGCATATTCTCCAGACTTCATATGTTGCCTGTTTCAAATGAAAAAGCTAATTTTTATGCAGACTACCTCATTAAATGGTTTTCAAACACTTACTGCTGTATGTCACTGACCTTTTCATCCTTTATACCCTTGTGTTAAAGGAGAACATAGACTTTCAAAGCATGCATCAATACTTTGAATGAATGACTTACTGTAATTAGCAGGGGGCAGGTGAAGAGGTTAGACTATTTTTTACTACACTACCATACAGGCTTTCAGACATGAATTCTCAGAAATGGGGTATCAGTTTAATTCCTACTAATTTGCAGTAAATTACCAAAATTTGTCTAGAAATCAGATGCCACTGAAAAATTAATATAAGTAGTTCTTTTAGCCTCACATTTCTCCAACAACTTGCCTAGTTTGCAGCCTACAAAATATCTGTTCCTACTTTAGCAATTAAAATGTAATTGCAGAACATTTAACACTCGGAAAGAAATTGAATTTCCTTTTCCCATATACTGATTATTCAATACAGCCTTGTTTTCTTTACCTTGAGATTCTTTGTCTTTTGACAGTCTGAGTTTAGCCTTTTGCACAACACATATTTCAGAAGCACAAATACTAAGCCTGAACTTACAGAAAATTTTAAATGCAGTCAAATTGTGGCATAAGCTGAGTAACATAATACATTTGAACCCTAATAGAGGGAGGTTCACTTTTTTTTTATGTTTGTGACATTTCAGTATGGAGGTAGTCTTTCATGCAGTTCCTGTTCACAGCTTCATAGACCTGCTGCTCTTTTCCTCCACACCTGCGTGCAATAATGAACCTCAGAGAGTATATGTCAGGAAAACATTTATGTATTTGAGATGTTTGTAATATAATCGTGGTTTGGATCCTCTGCAGAAGAAAATGTAATGAGATTAACTCTTTCACCTCTTGATTCTGCTTCTGTCTTTGCCACTTTTCCCTAGAAAAAGCAATGATAGGAATGAGCAGCAGGCAGACAAGCAGCATCCCTCCACATGTATCTGCTGCTCTTTATGTTTGACTGGTTGCAGCCTGGAGAACTTTACATATTTTTCAGTTCTTAAACTACATTATAATTATAACACTCCATATACATTCCCCTGTAACCAAAAAACTCACCAATCAAATGATTAACCAATCAAATGGTAACATTTCAGAAGCTTTTCAAAGATGTGGACTTAATTCACATTCCTAGGCCAGCTTTTTTTTTTATAGGTAGCGTTTCAGTTTTAAAGCCTGTTACATATCTTGAGCTTTCAGTAACTTCATTGGAACCCACTGAGTGTTCAAGCCTTCTGGGACTCTGTGATTTAAGCTGGTTTCTAAATGCCTGATTTAGTCTTTTATAATTAAAAAAACCCAACAGACATAAAGATATAAGGGAAAGAAACATCTTTTCTGTACGCCATTGATTGGTTCCTTCCAATACTACCAACCAGAGGAGCAAAGTGAGACTGTTTCTTCTGCATATAACTGTCAATGTCTTTTAGAAGGCAGGCTGGATTGTAGGAAAATCCAGATAGGAAAGAACAAGGAGCTGAAGGTAGCAGAGGAGAAAGAAAAAAGCTGTACTTAATGTTTTTCATTCCAAAGTGGAAACAGGTCATTGTATTTTTCCATGATGATACAAATCTGAGGCATCATGTCATACAACTGAAAGCGATATTACTCACTGTGACATAAGCAAGAAGGCAGAGAGCTAGTAAACAATTTGCTGTAACAGCAGTCTGAAAACTCATATTCATTCTCAAGGTTTCTGTTTGAGTTCCATTGCGTTAGGTACCAGGTAACTAGAAAGGATATTGGTGTTATTCCTTGGAAAGTATGCAGAGACCTTCAGTGGGGGACTGAAAAGAAAAAATAATGAGCCTTTTACTACACAATAACATGATTCACTGTTTGCTTTAGCGATAACTTTCTCCTTTGTCTAAAATCATGTATAGAAAAGAACTTTCTCCTACAAATCCTAATGCTGGTTTCTATCCGCATCCCTTATTAATCACTCGCAAAAAAATTTAATGCCATTTCAAAAACTGATCAAGCAATGACATGACATGATATGATGTACTGTTTTGGGGATTTTCATTTGTAGTGGCCTATCTCTTTGTTAAGTACTCAGAATTAAAAGAGAAGACAAGTAGCACATTAATGATAGAGCTTGTGCTAGGAGCTGTTGTTCTAGCAGCTTGTAGAGTTAGCTTAGATATAAAAATGAGTAAAGCTTATTTTTAACACTTACTAAAGGATTTCTGGAATTTTAATTATGCCAGTTAATTGAGCAAATTAGTTAAGTTGCTGAATAATATTCTATGCAAACAATATTTTACAGATGCAACAAAGGAAATTTAGCAGATCATTAAATAAATTGAAAATAAACAGAAAGGCTAGGAAGTCAGTATCTGTAAGCTTGCAAGGTAAATATTTGAAATAAGGTGAAAATTTAAAAGTGGGTCAAAATGTAACAATGGGTAGAAATTTCAGAAGACATAGACTAAAGTCAGCATCTCAACAGCTTGGCAACTGGGCAGAAAAATGCCATCTTACCTTAAGTAGTCTGTGCAAGTTTAATCACAGAACAGCTGTATCAGGGCCATAATCACCTTCTATATGATGAGAATGAGAAACAGAGATGATGGAGCTGAAGGTCAAAATCGCCTTGGACCATAATTTAAATTAGTAGGAGTATTTCATATGGTTTTGCCCTCCATTCTCATGTACCTAAAACTCATCACAAGCTTTGAGTGCCCAAAAATGCAAGAAAAAGGATAATAATGGTGGTATTAAAGAGCTATCTAGAAAATGGCCTGGAACAACCATTTTAACACAGAGAAAAAAAAAAAAAGTTGTAATATTGAGAATCTAAAGCCCAGGAAACAAATTGTATAATTAAAGTACTACATAGTGTTGGGCGTGGATTTTGGTTTGGGGTTTGTTTGTTTTTATTTTTCATTTTGAGCTTTGAACAATACAACAAAGGTAAAATAAATCATTTTATACTCTCATCAAAAAGGAAAATTTTAATGAGGAATAATAATGAAGACGATCAAAATGAAAAAGACTATTATGTGGATAGATCATGGATAAGACTTTTCTGTCATATAGATGAAATGCAGTCAGAATGCAAAGGGTCCCATTTTGCATGCGTCAGCAAGATTTTATATAATATTCCTTGATAATGATAGAAATAATATTAGAAAATGTCAAGACCCTATAGCTCAGGAATGTATATAAAAATTTTATCTGTGTGTTAAGCAGAGCTTAGACTTGTTTCTTTCTGTTTTCTTTGTAAAAAAGAGCTATAACACCACCAACATATTTTATGAAGCTGTGTGAATTTCGAATTCTTTGCCTTGGAAGAAAATCCGTTCACTAGAAAAAAAATCTAATTTCAGTGTTTTCTAAGTTTCTGAATTTTCTAAATATTTTTTAGTTTGGTAGTACTTTTGTATTAAAAATATACTTTAATATCAGAAATATTCAGAGATATAGCTATGAAAACTTAAGTGAATTATTTTTATTCAAATGAACAAAAGGATATCAATTCTCAGGGTATGAACTGTGGATATGTGGCAAGCAGGGGTTTCAACAGAATTAAGGAAAATATGCCCCTTTTTTCAGTATAAACAACATGGACAGAATCCTGCTGCAATGCAGAAGATGCAGAACTCTTGGGGTCAGGAAGATGCCCAGAGACAGGGAGACCAGATGGGATTCAGGAGAATCCTTCCAGCCCTAGAGAAAAAAGGGTGAAAGCATGACAAGATAATTAAGAACAACAGATTGCTCAAAGATTGGTTCTGTGAGAGGGTTTTGGGAATTGTGTAATCACTGAATGCCTCCAGAGATTCATGGCAGTGGGGGAGGGAAAGAAAACAAGTTTTCACCAGAGTATGTGGATTAGTAAACCCTCTGGAATTGAGAATGATCCCTCTGATACTAGATTCAAATGAAATAAAGAGGGCAATAAACTAGGAGAAACTCAGATTAATTCTCCTCTGTTTTGAATCACAGAATCACAGAATGTTAGGGGTTGGAAGGGACCTCTGGAGATCATCTAGTCCAACCCCACTGCCAGAGCAGGTTCGCCTACAGCAGGTTGCACAGGATGGTGTCCGGGCGGGTTTGGAATGTCTCCAGAGCTGGAGACTCCACCACCTGGGCAGCCTGCTCCAGTGCTCTGCCACCCTACAAGTAACAAAGTTCCTCCTCATGTTCAGATGGAACTTCCTATATTCAAGTTTGTGCCTGTTACCTCTTGTCCTATCACTAGGTGCCACTTAAAAAATACAGGCCCCCTCCTCCCAGCACCCTCCCTTTAAATATTTATAAGCATGGATGAGATTCCCCCTCAGCCTTCTCTTCTCCAGACTAAAAAGACCCAAGTCGCTTAGCTTTTCCTCATAAGAAAGATGCTCCAGCCCCCTAATCATCTTTGTGGCCTTTTGCTGCACCCTCTCCAGCAGTTCTCTGTCCTTCTTAAACTGGAGAGCCCAGAGCTGGACAGAGTACTTGAGTTGTGGTCTCACCAGGGCAGAGTAAAGGGGGAGGATGACCTCCCTCCACATGCTTGCTATGCTCCTCTTGATGCACCCCAGGATGACATTGGCCTTCTTGGCCACAAGGGCACATTGCTGGCTCATGGTTATCCTGTTGTCCACCAGCACTGCCAGGTCCGTTGCCACAGAACTGCTTTCCAGCAGGTCATCCCCTAACCTGTACTGCTGCATGGGGTTATTCCTCCCCAGGTGTAGCACCCTACACTTGCTTTTGTTGAATTTCATATGGTTTCTCTCTGCCCAAATCTCCAGCCTGTCCAGGTCATGCTGAATGGCAGCTCGGCCTTCTGCTGTGTCAGCCCCTTCCCAGTTTTGTGTCACCAGCAAACTTGCTGATGGTACACTCCATCTCTTCATCCAGGTCATTATGAATACATTGAATGGGACTGGAGCCAGTTTAATGCTGAAAGAAGAAAGTTAAGTGAAATAGCAGACAAAGATACCCAAGCAGCAGAAGCATGAACAACAAAACATGGAAAAAACATCAAGACTTTTACACATAGTGAAAAAGTCTTCCTTGGCTGTGGCAGAGTGCTCTGGCCACCAACTCCTGCATAAGCCATGGAAGGACTTGCTGTCTTCCCTGATCTCTTACAAAAGCAAAGAAACATGGAAGTCAGGAGATTCAAGAGGTGGCAGTTCCCACCCACTCTGTAAACAGAACACGCTAAAAAGTCTCCAACACTTTCCCAGGAAGTGACTTTCCCATCAAACTCCTCTCTAAGGCTTTGCACCATGATCCTGTTGCCCACTCTCGTTTCCCTGGCACATCTGCAGGGAACATGGTGCTCTGCTAAGTTTAGGACAGGCATTGCTCTGATATGTCACGTCTGTACCTCTCTTCAATAGTTCACTCATATGACACTCTTCTTTTTTGAAGATTTCACTATGTTGTACATATCAAGTCTTACACATGTATCTATATTTGTACATATATATACACATATATATAAGCAGATTGAGTCCAAAATACTGAAAATATTATTAGGCCTGATGTGGAATTTTGCTTAGCTGCACATTTTTGGAATTACTATTCTAAATGACGACATGTAAGATTTTATTCTAGTATGTCTTCGGCAATAAATATATAACTTAACAGAGCTAATATTTGTATTCAGAATTGGAATTGCTGTGCGTTGGGTGTTTTCTGTCAAACTCTGTATTTTGTAAAAGCCCAACATCTACCTAAGTGACAGTGTGGTGGTCTGACCTTGGCTGGCTTCCCGTTGCCCACTATTTGTCTTACTCCCCATTCTCAGCAGAAAGGAGATAGTAAGATGAAAAAAATCATGGGTCAAGATAATCACAAGCAGATCACTCACGAAACCATCACGAGCAAAGCGGACTTGACTTGGAGAAGATATATTTGATATTTTAAAAATACTAAAAATAAAGTAGGATAATGAGAAACTAAAACAAAACTAGCTTCCCATTACCAAAACCTTCCTATGTAAACCCAGTACAAATATTAATGTAATTTAAATGCACAAACTGTTATATTTTATGAGATGTTGAATATTTTTAGTCTTTTCATAACATACTTGATTCCATACAATAAGTTAAAATATACAGCTTGGATTCCATTGTTTTTTTCTATCTTATCATAGAATCACAGCATGGTTTGGGTTAGAAGGGACCTGAAAGGATCATCTAGTTTAACCTTGCCTGACTTCTTTGACTAGATCAGGTTGCTCAAAGTCCCATCCAGCCTGACTTTGAACATTACCAAGGGGAATGTTCTCTCTGGGGAGCCCATTCCAGTGCCTCACTAGCCTCATCATGAAAAATGTCTTCCTTAAGTCCAATCTAAATCTACCCTCTTTCCATTTAAAGTGTTTGCCCCTTGTCCTGTCACTGCAGGCCTTGGTAAAAAGACTCTCTCTGTCTTTCTTATAAGCCCCTTTATATATTGCAACAGGCCCTACTAAAAGTTTGTCCTCATCTTTCTTATAGGCCCAATTGAAGTACTGAAAGGCTGCTATAAGGTCTTCCCAGAGCTTCTCTTTTCAGGCTGAACAATGGCAACTCTCTCACCTTTTCTTCGTAGGAGAGCTGTTCCAGCCCTCTGATCATTTTTGTGGCCCTCCTCTGGACCCACTGCAACAGGTCCATGTTTTTCTTGTGCTGGAGACACCAGAGCTGGATGCAGTACTCCAGGTGAGGTCTCATGAGCAGAGTAGAGGGGGAAAATCATCTCCCTCAACCTGCTGGCCATGCTTCTTTCAATGCAGCCCAGGATCATCTTCCTCATCCTTCTTCTCACAAATGGATTAATTAGTTATTTAATTTAATGCTGATTTTTTTTCCATCACTTTTTGAGTGGACTGGTTTCATGGCTGCTTATCACTGTTCTTTGGATGAAGTTATAAAACTAAAAACAAACTGTCTTTAATTAATGATAGAATGTCTGAATGTTTCTGCCTATGTAAAACCAAGCTTATATATGCAAATACAAAGGAAGCAAATGAAGCGACAGTGATATATATTGAAATTTCTGTCCATAAAGATTCCTAAATTTACTTCATAAATTTATGTATGCAGTAATAACAATATATATGTCTATGACAAGGAAAACAAGCCAAAGAATGTAATAAAATGACTGGTGCAGGCGACTGATAAAAATTGTCAGTGATCACCGGAGCTATTGCATATAGAAAGGATTTCAGAACGAAGCTATCCTCTCACCAAAAATATGCATGAGATCTGAAAAGTAGTCGGTAGACAGGCTTCACAGCCATTATCACAGAACATCTTATGCCCTTCATTACTTTTATCACAATAGAACTTTTGGTGCTGAAACATCTTTTGTTTCATTTGAATAGTGAGTATCAAAGGTAAAGCACAGTGTGCTTTGAATCCCACATACTTTCTGAATTGGTAGTACAGCTTCCTAGGACACCTTTCCATTCATGTTGGTGTTACAAAAAAAACCCCCAGATAATGGAAAACATTTTCATCCTCCCCACCCAGCTCCAGCTTCTGGCACAACTTATTACACACATGAGGACACACATCTCTCCAATTGTTTTATATCCACCCAATCAATCATTTTCTTGCCTTACAGCAACATGTTCAGTTCAAACTTCTTTTTGTCTCTTCTTTTTTTTTTTTTTTTCACCAAGGAAAAGCTAACTGTCTAAACAGAAAATATGCATCACTTTCATATCCTATAGGTGCACAACCAAGCAGAGGCAATGGACATCTCAACATTATTATCAATCACCAGTGACAAAAGGATATAACAGCACACTCCTGTGGTCATGAAAACAAACGGAAAATGCTTTACAGGAACAATTTTGTAGGTTGCTCATACACATGTTGAAAGAAAAGTACAAAAAGGGATTAACTATTGCAAAACACTTAACCCTTAATGGAAAAGTGTGAACACAAAGGAATAGGAAATAGTTGATGACAGACTAAACTGATTTTTCTGTACATAGGTATTACTGAGTCCTTGTATCACATGATTTGATGTGTGACAATTTTTCTCAGTCTTTTTAACAGGAAATCCCTGGCAAAAAGAAAAGCCAGAATGCATTTCTGAAAGCATCTTATTAATGTAGATTTCTACCTATTTTCATGGGAAATTCAGAATTTCAAAAATAATGGAGCTTTGCAGCAACACTTTCAATAGAGCAAGAGTGAAAAAAACTCTACAGTATTGCAGACGGAGTTTGACCAGCTTACAGAAAGAGCTCTAAGACAGCAGCTCTATGGCAGAAAAGGGCTGGACTGTGTAACATGGTCCTTATATTTTGTCCCATGTTTCTTTCCACAGATACCCAGGAAAATAATGGGGAAGAGGGCATATCAAGCTCTTTCCCTAGCAGGAAGCAGACACACAGCTGGAGTCAGCAACCAGAACAAGAAGGTTGAAATTGCCCAGTGTTCCACAGTTCATATGCAGTCTAAGATGTTAATGGTTCTCCAATAGAATTTTTTTTTTTTTAAAGCAATCTCATAGCAACTTTCCTCCCTAGTTACATTCTTCCTTGTCTCATCTGATGTCCTGGATCTTGACTATTATATGGTCCATTATCCCCTTAGGCCTGAAACTTGTATTAATTGGGAAGGAAATTAATTCTATCCAGAGAAAGAAAAAGAGTTTCTGCAGAGCTGTAAAAGCATTCTGCACTTTTTTTGCTACACATTGCTCTTCTCAGGACAAATGACATTTTTTCTCTTGCCAAAAAACCTCAGGAACTTTCAGCTATGCATATAAATCACCTTTAGATAAGTATAGTTTCATAATTATAAATCTAAATGTACAGTTTAAGCAACTTTGCAAGAAGATAGAAACTAAAATTTAAGGTTTAGTAAATTCTTAGTGTCAAAATCATGCTAGATATGAACAATTTGAGCTGCCGTTCAAGTATTGGTGACAATAAGAGTAAAGTAATATGTAACTCAATAAATCTTTAAGGTTTGCCCTTTCAAAATAATTTGAAAGCACAGTTCAGAACAGGGCTCCATCGAAGGAGATAGCAATTAAATGCAGAAAATCATAGAATCATAGAGTGCCAGGTTTAAAGGAACCTCAAGGATCATCTGGTCCAAACTTTCTTGGCGAAAGCATGATCTAGACAAGACGGCCCAGAACTCTGTACAGCTGAATCTCAGAAATGTCCAATGATGGGGAAGCCACTGCTTCCCTGGGGAGATTATTCCAATGGCTGATTGTTGCTCCTGTGAAAAATTTTCCTCTTGTGTCCAATCAGAATCTCCCTGGGAATAACTTGTACCCATTACCCCTTGTCTTTTCCATGTAACTCCTTGAAATGGAGTCATTCAAAGGGGAATAAGGAAAAGGAGCTTTTTAGGGAGATCTTTGCTTCTCTTGAGATCTTTGCTTCTCTTCTCTTCTCCCTCCAGCACCTCATTTGCCAACAGCAGATCATCTATCTCCTGCTTGGTGTTTTTGTACAAAGAGTAACCACCAGCCCAAAAGTTTTGATTGGGGGATATAATTTGGGCTTTGGCTAGAGAAGCCAAAGCTTCTTAGCCACGGAGGAGAAAAAAACCTTTGGGGCAACTGTGTTCTAAGAGCAAGATCATTATGATAGATGAAAGAAAACATTTTATGACCTTGCCTATGTAAAGCGCTGAGACAGAAAGAGGAAAGAGTGCACAGAGAAACAGTAACGTTAGAGAAACTTACCTCCTCGTGGGACGAGGCTCTTCAGGTCTTAAGGACAGGGGCTGTGGGCAATAAATGCAAACAAAGAATGTCATCATAAACTGTGTAAAGAGCTCAAACTGAGGCTGCAGACACAGGAAGCATTGGAGGATGCTTGCAACCATAATCTGTATCTCTGAAGAACACAACACAAGGAGTGAGTGGAGAGGGCTGAAAATTGTATAAGGGCTTCAGATGGAGGGAGAGAAACCAAATCTATTTTTCTGACTACTGGAGCACAAAAGCATGGTGGATTACTCCTACAATGTTTGTGAGGGAACTAGTGCTGAGCTAGATGGGCACAGATGGCTTCACGCATTTCTCCACTTTCTCTGTCACCACATCCTGGGATGACAGTGAGGGCAGGAGCTGGAGGTTCTGACCGTCTTGTAGCCACTCTGAGTAGAACAGCCTGCCCGTGCCGTCGCACAGGCTGTACAAGGCACATCAGCAGATGACAGTCAACACCAATGGCATTGATGCTCAAAGCTGTTCTGTTTGGTGAGGTTTGTGAACTTGCAGCAGGCCAGTGGAATATGTGAGTCACGATAACCTGCAGGACCTCACTGAAAGGAGCATCTGGTGCATGGCTATTGTAAAATGTTGGGGTGACCTGTGCCTGAAATGGGTAATCAGCATCTGCCATGAGGCAGAGACGCTCAGACCCATGCAGGCTGAGAATCATAGGATGCTTTCCTGGCTTCAAACCAGGCAGTGGAGAACTCAAAGCCCTTGGAATCATGAGAGCTGTGGACATAGACTGTCTCAGTGTCCATGAAGCTTATCCAGTGTCCTGCAAAGCTTGTAGGACAAAGGAATGGCAACTTTTGGGGTTCATAAGCTCATAGGAGACTTGTGAAAAACACCACGTAGGAGTGTTTATCCCCTAGAAGGCTCCTATGCACTTGTGGCTGCTCCCCTGGGAAAAGGCTCACATATATTCCTTGACTTTATTGATGAAACCTGGTCATGGGTGATCGATCTCACTCTTCGTCATCAGGAAACAGAAGGTCAACATCATGTCGCCAACTGACTTCCCAGATCTTGTGAAAGCTGGACACAGAAAGTGTGGGACAACAAGCACGGGGCCATGAGTATGATATGTCCCAATGGACACACAACGTGTAAGGATGATCTGGTTTTGGTGGACAATACATTTGCTGTATAGGTTAGTATTGTCCCAGAGGGCTCCAAACCATGGCTGTTGGAATAGCCAAAATATCTTTTTTCCTCCTCTCCCATCTTTCCAGAAAACAATACAAAAGAACATTAACTAGAGATTGCTGGTGAAAACAGTAGCTGCCTTCATGAAAGAGGTTATTACATCAGGAACTATTTTTTCTCATTTGCCATGAGTTTGAAGTAATAAAATATCTTATTTTCTAGAAATCCTTCTCTTTAATGTTTTACACAGTGTCCTGGTTTCAGCTGGGATGGAATTAATTTTACTTTCTAGTGATTGCTGTGAAAGGAACGTCAATAATACCTATTGGTTTTAGTTGCTACTAAGTGATGTTTACACTATTTTTCAGCTTCCCATAGAAGTATAGACAGAATGATGGAATGGTCAATGCAATATTCATCATAGGCAACATGCTGAGTATATAAACAGGGGTTAGCCAAGGGGCAGGAAATTTGTGATCACTGCTCTGGACAGTGCCAATTCACTAGACAGTGAGAGTGACCAGTGTGGTTATTATTATTGTGGTTGTTATTGTGACTTTCCCTTTTCTGTTATTGTTTCTATTAAACTATCTTTATATCAAACCACAAGGGTTTCTTCTCCCTTTTCCCTTCTTGGGGGGGAAGGGGTGGGGAGGTGAGCGAGCAGCTGCAAAGTTCTAGTTGCCAGCTGGGATTAAACCATGACACAGAGTCTATGGAGATATTATTGTTGAATGACATTGCAGTTGTGAACCTAGATGTATAAAATACATTCTGGAGTCAGAACAGGCTATCATGTATCTAGCTGAATCCACTGTTTTATACATTTCACATAACCCTTTTTTTTTGGGTGCTTGTTTGAGTTGGGGGAGGGTGTCTTCTTTTCCCTCCCCCCCAGTATTCACCCCATGGCATCTACTTACTTCTTAGGATACCTTTTAAGGAATTTACTCAATCTTGATGTAAAGGATTCAAGTGATAGAGTTCCACTGCATTCCTGATGAAAGTTATTGATCAGTAATGAACCTTGTTATTAAAAACTTTGCATTTATTTGTTTAAAAAATAATCTAATTTATTTCTTTAAAATGTAGATCCTGTTATTTTTTCTATAAGATCAAAGTAGGCTCTAATACCAAAAAACTCTTCTGCATGTAGGTATGTAATGACCAAGATTAAGTAACATTTTAACTTTCTCTTTGGTAAAAAATGTTGATTGAAGTTTCTTGAGTCTCTCATTATAAGATATTTTTTCCTGACCTCAAATCATTATTGTAGCTCTTTCCTGAGTCTTCTAATTTGTTAGCAACTTTTTTGAAGATTGGGCATTTTTGTGGTAAGAAGCTGATTAATCCCATATTTATTACATCTTTACTCCTACTCAGTATTACTTTATCTGTATCTTGGCATGGTTTCTTCTGGTAACAGTGCAGAAGTCAGCCAGATTTCTGAAGAATGCAGAAACTGACTACTCTCTGACATAAACAACAACTTTACCCCACCTAACAAAACTAGTTTCTTATTTTATTCTTTTTGTTTCTTTGTTTAATATTTTGGTTTGAATTTAGGGTTTTTGGGGTGAGGGTTACATTTTTTTAGTGCTTTCCAGTAAAGAAAATTGAAATAAATATAGAAGGAGGAAAGCAAGTCAAGGATATCAAGTCTTACTTGCCTTGCTACTTGTTAAGACACAATCTGACTCAAGTGAAAACATTATTCTTCTATCACATAAGCATTTCAACCTTCTCTTAAAAGATACACTAAAAATGTAAATCACATTCTTTTCACCTACCTTTAGTTTTATCAAAGTGCAGTACTCTCATCACAGCAGCACTGCACTGATAACAAAAAAATTGAGCAAGAGAAGGCCACTATCTTTCAAAGTCACTGTCTTATTTTCTGTGTCATTGTAGAAAAAGGAATGAAGCATCATTAGTAAAATATAGCAAAGAAGCACAGTGACTGAAACAAAATACTTCCCTTGAGCAACAGTCCATGCCCTCACAAGAACCATGCAGCTGCTTTTTGTGCAAAAAGAGCTAAACTGGCATTTTTTGCTTTATATCAAGAATGTCAAAAAGACTAAAAACCTGATTTGACCCAAGGCCTCGAGCAGAAAAGAGTCTCATTTATTCTTTCTTGCCTAGGTTTCTCTGTTCTTATGTTCTGCCTTTGGGCACTGAGTAAAAATAACAGAGATTTGTCCACCTGTGTGTCAGCTCTGGCACACAGATGACAAGACTGAGACAACAACAATCAGAGAGCACATAAGAATGACTGGGTTTTTTCTTCTTTTAAGGCCCTATATAACTTTTTACAAAGAATATAGAACAGAGTATCTTGGTATAGGAGGATATGTAAGGTGTATCTTAAAGTTCAGTTGTTTGTTATTTTAGTTATTAGGAAATAAATGACTTTTCACTCATTGTTCTGGCTGAAGCTGTCCTATCTGATCTGAGCTTTTGCCTAGAAGGAGCCCAGGCATGCAAAAGCTTTCTACTGCTGATATATTAAATAGAGCATAGGACATAAACATTAATTACAGAAGATTGTATACAACTAATCGACAGAGTTTTACTGTAGAATAATTTCCAGATTTTCCATATAGATATTCAGTCCTTCCAGCTAATTAAAAGGCAAAATGTTCAGACAGCTGATACAGAAAACCTGCAAACATATTCATTTGTGTTTCAAAAAAGGACATGGGCAGCCTGACTAAGAGACGTGAAAATACAATTCGCTAGCTAAGTGAAGATACAGGCTATACCTGTGTGAACTAGTTACCCTTTCAGATTATATCTGTAGTTAATAACATTTCCGTGGGGAAATCATCAGTCCTTCACAGACCTTAGCTGTCTCACAGCATGTGTCTGACTGCAACTATCACAAGATGCCAGTGTAATTTACACTTTTTCATGCATATTCTTTAAAACATGGCTAAGATATTTATATAGATAAATATACACACACATGCATCTATATAAATGTAAATTAAAGGAGAATGTACTGTGTGTCTCATTTTAAATATTGCATACATTTCTAGCACTTTCTAATTAGTAACAAAGTAATAATAAATTATTAATAAAAATTATAACTATAAATATGTGTAGCTGTATGCAATATATAATGGATAATACTATAAATGATAAAATAATAACTAATAACAGGACAACAATAAAATAAGTTAAAACAAAATTCTGAAGTCCTAATTTACAGGTTTTAAAGTATTTTACTATTTTGCAGCATATAACAGAATATGTAAGAATTCAAAATTCCTTCTATATTTTTCAAATAATCTAAAAAAATGTAATTCAAGGGGCAAAAATATCTATTTTAAAGAATCAAATATTGTCTCTTTATTTCATTGCTTTTTTTCAGTCTCTTCAGTGAAAGGAGGCCACTGAAACAATGATGTATTATGGTATAGCTGTGTCTTATTAAATTACCATTTTTATGTTAAGTTCAGAATCCTGCAAAGCTCACAGTAAAATATTCATTTGACACTTGGAATTGTTAATGTTTGACATATTCAAGAAGTGGCATTCAATAAATACTCCAACTAGGTATTTTTAGGAAAAACTGAAGATCATATTTCTCCGTATGCTGAGAAATAGCTCATCTATTTTGAGTACTCTAAGAATAGTATTTATACTGTATATGCCAGGAGGACAGACAATAGTCATACTTAGCACAAAAACACTTTGATCCCCGAAAGATTTCAAAAGAGAACAAAAGGCCTATATAGCCTGTGTTATACTCTGAGAGGGAAGAGCTGAGAGACAGTAGCAGTTTTACCCTCTTATCATTGCACCTTGTGGGGCGAAGTAAGTTGAGGTGAAGACAGAAAACAGGGAATCACTTCATGAGTAATTCGGTGGGTTTTGTTAACAACAACAGCATACCTATGAATGGACCACAGGTTTTACAATTCACTGTGGAAAGTGATACATAACACTTTAGTTGTCTAAATACAGTTACAGGTTGCTTTTCATGGTGTTCTTCTAAAGTAGTTTATGCTCAGAATGGCAAATGCTAACTACTTTTGTTAGATATGTTATGGGAAAATCCTGGAGCAGTTCAAATAAACAGAACTCAGTCATTGGCTTCAATTGAGTTTGGACACACCTTTTAAGATTTCAAGGTAAAAAAGCCAGTGCAGTTCTTGTAAATGAGTAGAAACAAATCGTCTTCAAATAGACCACTATTAAGGTTTAACTGCTTAATTGACTAGAGTGATCTTAATCACAAGGACAATTGATACTATAAAGGAATGAAAATACATTGGAAGAGTAACTGTAAAATATAGGGAAGGCATTATGGAGTTCACAGTAGATTAAGAAACCACCACGTCTGAGGCAGAAGGCTAGAAATGACAAGGATGTTAGAGGCAGTGTGGGATTACTGAAGTTGGGGAAAAAAAGTGGTATTTTTCTAGTTCATCTTTATATGAACAAACATTAAAAAATCATGAGGTGCATGTGGAAAAAGGCACCCATAAATAAAATTGTAAAAAAAATTACACTTTTTTAAAAAGAAAGTAAATCAGCCAAAAATAAATTAGTTGAATTAATAATTGTTCATAACCTATTTAGTTAAAATAAAGAGATTTCTGCCATCTACTTTTGCTTTGTAGAAGCACTAGGAACCCTTGATTTGGGGGAACGGCAGAATACAAATTCAACATCCATTTGCAAATCACATTGCTTGCCACATGAGATAATACAGGAAATTCATATCTGTACCCATATTATCCAAAATAAAAACATAATCAAATGAATTTAAATAAAATAATTAGAGCAGCCTAGAATTATTATAATTTCATTATCTTACAGAATTTTGTGGAAAGCATTCCTTAATGCTTTAAACATCTGATGTTCTCAGTGGTTACAACTGAGGTTGTGCTCTCATTATACATTTCCATGTAATTCTTATTTTCCTTAGATCACTTGGGAGGTGTGTGAAGTATGGTAACCCATCATCAAGCGAATGATTTTTTCAGTGTCAGTCTATTGTTGAGAATGTATTAAAGAAATCTTGCACAGACTTGAACAGAAGGGTCCAAACACAAAAATAATCCTACATAGAAATGCGTATTATATATAGGGGTGTGGGTATATATATAAAATGTAATACACACTTATACATTATGTAAAGGAGAGAAATTGTAAGATGCTGATAAAAATTTTACTGGTTACGTGCTCCACCCGTCCCTTGTGCACTCACTCATGCACATATGCACAAACTGGGGATCTATTGTCTGTGAATGCAACATACTGGAAAACAGGAAAACATATTACAGAGAGATGCAGCCACCAAAGCTGGAGAGTCTCATCCAGTGAAACAGGACTTAGCCCAAATTATCAGATTTCCTGGAACACAAACAAGATTCTAGACTTATTCCTGACTCTTTTTTAAAATATGTTTTTCCATTTCTTTCTGCATCTGATCTCTATTGCAATTCTGTTTAGAAATTCAAATGCATATATCTTAACTTTGGCTGGCCCTGTATCATTCTGAGGACTGGTTCATTAAGGAGAGTGAGAATATTCCTATTCTCACATAACAGATTCTCACAGATTGAACACTCATCTGTATGAGCATATCTTTGTGTGCTTTAACACATTAGGATGACTGAATAGACAGAGAAGTAGATCTGGTGTATTAAAAGGAGTTGTTGAATACCACACAGGAGTAACAGCGATAGTCTTTACAGTAACCTTTGAGGAAATTTAATCTTTTTCCATATCACAGATTACACTCAGGAATTTAGGAGAAAAATACAATAGCACATTGAAAAAGGCAACAGAACTTTAGATTTTATAGGAATTAAGTTCATTACACATGGTAGCTCTGAGCAAAATTGTTGTCTCTGCTTACCTTACCCACTAGGTCTTCATTATAAAACCTACTAATACTGTATTGGGTTTGGATGAGAGATTTAAGTTGGATTTCCAGAACTGTGGGGCCTGGAAGCTCAGTTAGGTGGGGCTGTCAAGCCTTTCAGCTGTATAATCATGACTCATAAGCCTATAACCATTGCCCTGGGGAAAGACTAAAGTCCATGTTATAAGGTACTATTCATACACTGGTGGTTTTTGTGTGCACAATACAGAGAACTTGTTCAGCAACCACAAAGACCTATCAAAATAGGTGATATTAAGGCACCATTGGTTTATATTTTCAGTGCTGTACACAAGGTAAGAGGTAACTATTAATATTCATTCCACAGCTAAACTCATAATATTTGGATAGCCACCCATTACTACTTCTGCTATTGCCTTCAGCAGAACTACAGCATCCAAATTAGTTTATCATGCTGCCTACATAGGAATAAAACACCCACTTCTTAGATTGCATCTAAACTCTTTTCCTCATGAAAACTGGTGTTCTGACATCCATTCACTTCAATCATCAGAAATACAGCAGAATCTGCTTCTTTTACTGATAGTAAAATTACATTTATTTGTGTTACTGTTTATGTTTTGCTACTAAGCACTGGACCATTTCATCATGTGATATCTAGCCTCTTGGGCTAAGCTGGTAATTTAGATTAACCAAATAAAATTTTGTGGAAAGGACCTCTGAGTCACAAGATGGTTTGGATTAGAAGCGACCTTAAAGATCATTTAGTTCCAACTCCCCTGCCGTGGGGAGAGACAAATTCCAGTGGATCAGGTTACTCAAAGCCCCATCCAACCTGGCTTTGAACTCCTGCCTTCACAGGAGAGGGGCTCCAGCCCTCTGATCATTATTTTGGCCTTTCTCTGGACCCACTCCAACAGGTCCATGTCTTTCCTGTACTGAGGGCTCCGGAGCTGGACACAGTACTCCAGGTGAAGTCTCACCAGAGCAGAGGGGGAGAATCACCTCCCTTGACCTGCTGGCCACATTTCTTTTGATGTATCCAAGGATGCAATAGAAGAAATTCCTTCACGCGTCATACAGTGTGTAGAGTCCAGTTGATAGATTATTAGAAAAGCATATATGTTTTTAAACAAATGTTACACAATAAAAGAATTTTTCTATGATTTCTTAGAAGAAGTCCAAATAAAAACTTACAAACTTTAACATATGACAGTAATGAGATGAAATTTAAAATAGCAGTGGCCATTTTATTTTCTTTCAAAATGTGATTTGTCAGAGAACCTAGTGGTAACAGTTGGTAAAGTGAATCAGTAGAGGAATCATTTTTGAAAATAAGAAATGAGAAAATGAAATGAAAAAACAAGTGAATATTTTGGTACCAATGCCAACATGTACACACACACAAAAAATGTGTGTGTTAAAGCAGACAATAGCTGAATTCAGTTATACATCTGTACTCTAATTTCAGCCTCACCAATTCCAATTAGCAGTTCTTTCTCCTATGCTGCTTCTTTAAACTGTGAAGCATTTCTTAACTCTTTTGACATATGATATGGCATGAGTATTAATAAATATTTTATAAAGACATCACTTATAAGGAATTCATAGGAACACAGGAGGTAAACCTGGAAAGCGTCATGACCATAAGAGAGCATTTCTAGTACAGCTGTGG
Organism: Chionis minor; assembly: GCA_013398295.1. Classification (NCBI taxonomy): domain Eukaryota; kingdom Metazoa; phylum Chordata; class Aves; order Charadriiformes; family Chionidae; genus Chionis; species Chionis minor. The sequence continues at coordinate 899,508 of VZSF01008968.1, read as the reverse complement.
GAGAGAAGGGAAAGGGAGAAAAGAGAGAGGATGCATGTAAAATACATCTGAAATGCATGTGGAAATTAAAAGCATCTGTGCAAAAAACCACTCCTTACCGTTGTTTTCAGTGGATAAAGCCCATGTTGTTCTTTTCTCCATCTAATAAATATGTATCTTTCATAAATTTACCATGCCCTAAGTAAGAATCTGCTTCTTGCTCTTCTGTTCTTTTTGGAAGGTGACTCTAGCTCCACACTGATCAACACCAAAAACTGTCTCCTAAACTGTACCTCACACTTGTTTGGGGCCGTTTTACACCAATGTTTATGCTGATGCTATCATTAGGCTTTCACAGCTCTTCTCCCACCACCCAGAAAATGGTGTCTCCTAAAATTTTGAGAGATGAGATCAAATACACTTAGTTTGTTGAGCAATATTAATTTCCAATGCCAAAAAAGTTAAGTAAAGACCTTAGGAGGCTGTCATTTACAGGCAAGGACAATGCAACCTGCACTTCAAACCTCTCTTCTGTTTAATATTTAAGCAAAACATTGTCTCTTTGAGAAAGACAAATATCATGAGTCACATTTGTCTTTCACCAGCAATATTTATCCTTGAACTGGATTTACCTAATCTATTTTGATCCAAAGATTGCACCATGTCCTCAGCCAAAATCAATATAAATACCAGCCGTGTACAGAGGGTTACATCCTTCAAACTTCTTTCATGTGGAAACGGCATTTTAGTCAGTAGGAGTCCAGGACATAGCCTGACATTTTCAGAAATGCTGTGCCCATCCCAGCTTTGGTCCCATCTGCAGCCAGTGATACAGCATGAGTTGTGACATGGTAACATCCTACTATAACTATATATTCTTCACATTGACTGAGTTCCTGCTTCCATGAACTTCATTATGATGTACATCAAGATACCCTATTTCTCAAACAGTTTACTTTCCCATTTGCCCTTTCCTAGTAATAATTCTTACAGAGAAAGGATGAGGGCATTGTTTTGTGTTATTGGTCATAAAATTTAACTTGTATTTCTGTAGGTTGCTATGTAAACAGTAGAAACAAACAGAATGTTCTCACTCATGCCTTGTGCTTCCTGTAGTCCTCTGTGCTCACAATAGCACCTACAGTGTAAGGCATTGTAAGCTGGCAGATTCGAGGAAAATATGAGAATAATCTTTTGAAAATTGGGACTTTGACTCCAACTTCATAGACGTAAACCATGTCTGGAATGCAGAACAGGTTCTAAGACAGAAGATCAGTGCAAGGCATGCCACGCTTTACTTCTACATTAACCCTAAAAACAAGTGGATTCAGGCTAAGTTTTTTTGTTGGCCCTCCATATAAAGGGACATTTCACTTATAGTCTATATTAGTGACATTCAGTTTCCAGAAATGTGTTGTAAACTGTCAAAATATGATTTTATGTATTTTTTTTAACTGCTTTAGATATCTTTTTCCCATATTGAGACACACATTTCTATCTTGGTTGGACAGGAGATACTATTGGCACCAGTGAATTCATATGATCTCCTCCACAAGTCTTGGAATATCTACTGGTTTTCATAGTACCCCAATTCCAGAAGTCAGCAAGAATATATAGAAGGTAATATCTTAAATCCTTAGGGATTAGATGAAAGTTTGAAAATGTGATTCAAGACTGAAAATACAGAAAGCTAATAAAGAACAGTCAAAGAACAATTTTTCCCTTGTCCTTTTTTTTTTTTTGAACTTTCAGTATTTTCTTTATGCTGATCAATGTTTTTTGAAGCCTTAGAACTGTCAAACCTCTACCGCTTCACAGCATTACAAATACTTTGGACACGGGTTATGTATGATTAGTTATCACAACTTCAGCAAATATCAGGATATATACTCTTTATTTGTAGCAAAATGTGAGCCTTTGTACCCTGAACAAAGCTCAGCTATGAAGTACAGCTTTTGGTGATATTAAGTTTTGTTCCAGAGGAGTCCCAAGAGCTACCTCCACAACATATTGTGATCATAAGATTATCAGACCAGAGTAGAAATGCTGTGAATTATTCATTGCAATCATAATGATTCAATGTAGATGGCAGTTAGGAAGACTGCCAGATCACTTTATGATACTTTCGGCCATAACCTGTTCTATGTCACTTGTTCCTAGCACCTATGATTAAGACAGTGTCCTGAAAGCTGGAGGGTTCCAATTAAAGTATATTGCACTTCAGCAATCTTTCCTGGCATATATTCCCTTGAGGTTATTGCAAATTACAGCACTAATTTTATTGCAACCCTCAAGGCTGTCCAACTACAAAAGCAATTTCCTGTTCTCTTCTCAGTTGCAGAAATAAACTGTTTCTTTGCATGTGAAAACTGAGAGGGATTAAATCCTATTCCTCAGAAGAACCATAATGGAAGAAACAAGCCAGATGTTCATCTGCTACAGAGCACTGGATTTTGGCATCTACTTCAGGAAGTGAGGGAGGGTAACAGCTACAGGCTGCGTTGCTGGAAGGGATCATGCTGTTGGCCAAGTTCTCCAGGAGTCTGGTGTGAATGGTTGCATATGCCGCTATGGTGTAATGTCTTGCTATATACTCACTGCATGGGCTGCTGCTGCAAAAAAAGAAAATGTATGGTAGTTAAATATAACACGCCAATGATTTAGTTTACCTAGCAAAGGTCCAGAGATATCATTACCGTCAATCTGAGGCACATCTTCAAAACTGAAAGAAATGCATGACTCCACCAATAATGCATAACCCTTTCATCATGTGGTGTCCTGTAATATCACTGTCACCACAGACTTCATGTAGTTAAATAAATCAAACACCAAACAAACGAATTACAAACATATTTGAATTAACACATTTACTACCCTAATGGCTTTTGCACTCAAGAAATTTAATTGCTCTCCTATACACTGAAGGACAGCGGTTTGATAATCAGGAGTGAGCAGTTCAGGTCTAAGCTCCTGTTACAGCTCTGATTTACCAGGTAATTAAAACAGTAAATTCTGAGTAATCACTGTAGATTTTATACATAAATCATTTCCTCATACATTCTTCTTTCAGAGAAGCAACTTAGGGTCTAAAACATCTAAATAAGGAAGATGTTGATTTTTATGGCTGCAAAAAGTGAAGGTCAGAATTGTAAGCTCTGCAGACATCAAATTATCTGATCACTCCTTTTTATAAGCTGTTTCAGTAGCCAGAGAGAGAACATTAGTTCTGTAACAAAACAGAGTATTCATCGTCTAAACCCACATACCTCCTGGTCCACAAAAACTGAAAAGACACAGTTAAGATTGAGCTTTGTATATTTAATTTGTATTTTAGTTGACCAATTTGTATATTTGGTCACATATGCTTTGTATATTTAATTGCAAAAATGTGCCAGCAAATGAACATCTGCACAAATTTTGCTAGGTATAAGAATAGCATTTGTTCTCCCACCATTGGAATGGCACCAGAGCTCATTACTCAGCCGTTGACAGAAGATTATTGAGACTGAGGTTCTCACTGTCCGTCACTGACAATGAAGAGAACATTTCATCTTGAACTGCTACCAACAGCAGTACCACAATGTTAGCTATAGTACTGCAGCACCTCAGGTTGGGGAAAAAAGTTTATACTTTCTAATCTGTTTCATCACACCATATCTGGGAGCAAAGCCTCCAAGAAATCTTATTTATGATGTTAGGTAATACTGTTTCTATATCACAGAAGCTAAACAGGAATGAGATTTAAAAGAACAAAAAGCATTTTAAATGTGATGTTACGGAAAATTATGAATTAAGTTAACTGTTCTAAAGTAAAATATCTTACTTGCATCCTTAGCTGAAGTTTACAACGAGCACTCAGTTGGAATAGAGAAATATAGCATTCTAACACCCAGAAAGAACATGTAAAGCGGACTGTCCTTGGGGGAATTCTTCCCTGACCATCTTATTTTCATAGCAAAAAAATTATAATCTATGCTGCTCCCTTGTAGAATGCAATCTTTCAGACCACATGGCTAACCAATATAAGAAAAGATATACCAACATGTCATTTTCATGCAGATTTACTGCATTTTTATTTGCAGCATAAAATGCAGCAAAAAATCAGCTGTTCTGTGCTGGGTACAGAGTTGCTTAAAAGTAATGTTGAGGCTTTAACTAGTGGATATGGCAAGGGAAGAGCATTTGTATGTTTTATGGTTTTTCTCTTCCGCACTTATTTTGTAGCCTGGGAAAGTCTAATGTGATTTCTTCAGATGCTAATTGGCTTCACTCTTATGTAAGGGGTCATTTAAGAGGAATAAAAACCACAGTATCCTCTGGAAACCTGACTGTATTGTGTCTTTACTACATTACAAGACAGTTTTGTTCTTGTAACAAAGAACATGGCTCATTAATCAATATGTAAGATTTGTTTAACTATAAGATCTTTGTTTAATCAAATTATCTGCTCTCTGCAATATCGGTGTTGGCATACTGTAATACTATAATTACTTCTAATGAATTTTCTATTTCATGGAGGAAAGGGAGCTTGATGTTAAAAATCCATTACATGTTTTATCTCATACTACTTATTTCTATTTAGGAAGAAAGTATGATAAGATGATTTATTAATGGAAGGAAACATATTGAAAAATTAGGGGATACCAATTAGTACAGTAAAAAGTAAATGTCATGAAAGAAATCAGAAGACAGATTTTACATATACTTTGTTGCACAAGGAGTCATTATAACAATATGCAGATGGGTTATTTGGTTAAACCAGAGGAATGTGGGTAAAATATCAAGGAAGAGCAGATTACATAAAGCTATCGCCATGCTAGAATGTTCTTTTTAAGCTTTCTAACAAATGTAAACATCTGTCACAAAATGATATGCTAGGAAATTAAAATCTCTAACCAAAAGCAATAGAAACAAATCTTTAGAAATAAATTTACAAGACAAAAGTATAAACTTAGTGATGAGACACATATGCAGAGGCTGTGCCAATATTATTTCTGGATTTACTAGCCCATCTGCCTCTGAGGATTTGTCTCTCCAACTCAATTGCAGTAATGTGAACCAGGCTTTAGAAAAAGAATTAGTATGAAGCTGCCAAAAAAGACTCAAAAGAACCAAACAAAACCCATTACAGAAATCTAAGTACATGTAGGGTACCAGTCTTATCAACAATAAAATATATGTAACTAAAATCCTACCTAGGACACAACCTCTTTCAGGTGTTTTATTCAGTTTTTATTGCCCTGAACAGAAACACACAGATTATTTTTTCTTCTCATCATGTTTGAGAAGTAGATCCTTTAAGTCTGGAAAGAATGTTATCCTCTCCTGCTGATTCTTTGCAGTCTTTATATTCTGTGTATTGCAAAATCAGTGTTCACACACTGGGTGATCGTCTGATGAGGTAGGTCTGTACTCAAGGTCTAAACCAAACTAGCATTTCCATCAAAGATCAGTAAGTTCACTGTACATTTAAAATGGCATATCCTTGCAGATTTTGGGGATGTGTTTCGTCAAAAGTAACAGAACAGTCTGGATTTTACGTAGAATAAGGAATTGCCTCAAAATTTCTTCCAGTTTGTTCTTCTTCATGGGTGATTTGGCCTTTAGATATTCATTGTAGAGCTGACATAACTGGTGAATAAATTGAAGCTGCAAGAGTAAACTGAGCATCAAATGAACACCGTGCAACCTGGGAAGGTCTTCAGTGCCTAGCAAAACTCTGTCACTAACTTCTCATCTGAGAGACAGAAAAGGGGCAAGAGGTATAAACATTTCATTTAATTTTTTTTTAACGGTAGAAAAAAAATGAAAACACCTTTGCAATATTATTCTGGTGCTGCTCTCTGATCTATGCAGATCAGAGTATCCTTGTGTGTTGATGTTCATAATGTGTTTTAAATTCCAGCATGGTCCCTAGATCATGACAATGTCATATTCCTGTAGGCAGACAACAGACTGGACAGGCTGTTCCTGTGGGCAGACTAAAACTGGCAGAAGTAGTACTGCTTTACAGCTTACTTTTAAAGAACTCTTAGTTTGCATTCAGATGAAAATGGCTTGCAGCTGTCTGTATATCTAGTCGGGTTTTGTCCTGCTGTTATTAGGTTCACAATTTCTTTTTTTTTTTTTCTTAAATTGCAGACAGAAGAACCGTGAAAACAGTTTAAAAATGTACAGCTCTCGAAGCATACTTACTCCTGCAAATTGACATAATTCTACATAAATAACGACAAATCACATCAAGTGATAGGACTTTGAAATGAGGCTTTTGATAAAGCATGTAGTTTCCAGTTAATTCTCTTAAGTGGCTGATATTTTAACTTTATATATTTTAATTTTTCAGTGGAATATTGGCACAGAATAAAAAATGAATTATTTTTCATTTGGATCCATGCCTAAGGTCATCATCTCTAATTCCATAATTAGGAACATGATGGAGGAGGTGAAAATCAAATAAAAACCAGGACACTCAAATTATTACATTGAGGCAATAACTATAGTATTTCAGTGAAAAAGACCCTAGTTTAGTTCTTAATGATGCCTAGAACCTCTGGAGAACCTTTACCAAGACTGGTTCATTAGACAGAGTAAAATACTAAGTATCAGAGAGGACACTCTTGCAGAAGTAGTAACTCATTGTGAGCTCTTCAGACAAAGCAATTCAGCCATAAAAATTTCCAGCAGTTTGAAGAAATGTATTAGTGTGCAGAGAACCACTTGAAACTAAAGTTTCCAGTAGTTAAAAAAAGAAAAAGTAATACAATCAATTAATTTGCTCTGCATCTACTCCTTGCAGCTTGTTTTTATTCACTTGATGTGATGAATGATACTGCATTTGCTGAATATTGCGATGTAGATGCTTTTGTTCTTGAAGAACATTTGGGTGGTTAGCACATGGTGGCCAAAACTACATTAAGCCTGCTTGATGTGAGTCATGCCAATACTTTATTGTCTTGGTTGTTATAGTAATATACGCGATCTTCATGATTATTACGCCTTTTTCCTAGAGGAAACCATGGTGGCTGTTATGCAGTTCTTGCTCAATGTTCTAATCCTAATTAATTAATTTATTAATTAATTGATTAATCTGTCAAATTCACTGCGAAAATCCTTCAACTCCTACAGATTGTCTCTGCAATTCTGACTTTCTTCTGTGTGTAACTCCAACCTAAATTGTACATTTTTTTCTTGAATCACCTGTGGCACACGCAGAGGCAGTGGCAGCCAGCTCACAGCAAGAGAATAATCCCACTCAGCACAGTACAAGATGACACAGACAACTGCTGGACTTCCCAGAAACAGCCAGATAACATGCTTATACAGTTCCTGGTACCAAAGCTAGTTCATTTTTCACTAGCTTAGCTGTCTTTGTATGGCTTTGCTTTGCTCATTGCAGACTGTGCAAGTTCTTCAAAAAATCAATGCATATGTAGAGATGAATAATAATCAGATGTGGTGGAAATTGGTTTGCTGAATAGCTGCCTTTTAGGAATTCTTGACTAAACAGGATGAGTTGGTAGGTCATTTAAGCTCTTTCTGCTGGAGTTTTCTGTACAAAGCAGGGATAAGACAGAGTTGCTGCAAAGTTTTCGTTTGTTAGTGATTCCAGGATGTTTTAAAAACTCTAACTGAAAAATTTTGTTAGCAATGTAACATATAATAATTATGACTCATTTCAGTCAGCTTAGGCTGTATGATGATTCCTCACATTTTTACGACCCATCTGGAGCAAATTAATGGTGAGTGAAAGGAAAAAAAACTGTTAGGATTAGCACCTTTTTGCCTCAGAGTGAGAAACCCGAGTATTTACTTCTGTAACTACTGTTAAAGAAATATCTATTAAGGAACTATTTTGATATCACATTTTCTCAGGGTTTCATCAAGCCAATTTACAATCTACCTTTTAACAATACTTCTTATATTATTTTATATCCAAACAGTAGTCCAGCTCTATCCATTTTAATAGACATTCTACTCAGCCTATAAAGCTAATTAACTTTTACAATATTTAGAAATGATTTTAGACATTCTCAGACCTTGAAATCGAAGACATTAGCCAAGTGAAATGATTTTACAGACAGTTTGGTTAATAGGGCTATAATCTAGCCATAACAGCCTCTTTGGGCATGGGCCAAGGTAAGCATTTTTAATATGCCTCCTTCCTCTGGTTATAGCTGACTCAGAACTTTGGAAGGAAAAACAGAACCTCTAAAACTTAGCAGAAAAAAGACATGACAGTGCGAATCTGAATTGATTTATTTTGCAAATGCCCTTGTATTTTTCTGTGGCCTTGTATGAAAATTTTACATTAAGGAGATTTTATCAATTTGAGAGACAGCACCCTTTTGTGAATTAAAACCTCTTTACATATTTGCCAGTAACTCCTAAATTGTTTAAGATAGCTGCTTCATTATTTGATGTTTTCTGGTGTTAAATGTAGAGTATGATAAATGATAAGGGCAAGAGGTAATGGGCACTGTCGTGCTTTAACCTCATCTGGCAACTAAGTACCACACAGCCTCTCACTCGCTCCCTGTCCCAGTGGGATGGGGGAGAGAATCAGAAGAGTAAAATGGGCTGAGATAAAGATAGTTTAATAGGTAGAGAGAAAGCCGTGCATGCAAGCAAAGCAAACAAGGAATTCATTCATGACATCCCATCCACATGTAAGTGTTCAGCCATCTTGGGGAAAGCAGGGCTCCATCACACATAATGGTGACTCAGGAAGACAAAGGCCATAACTCTGAATGTCTCCCCTTCCTTCTTCTTCCCCCAGCTTTACTGAGCATGACATTATATGGTATGGAATATGCCTTTGGTCAGTTGGGCTCAGCTGTCCCAGCTGTATCTCCTCCCAGCTTTTTGTGCACCCTCAAGCCTACTTGCTGGTGGGGCAGTATGAGGAGCAGAAGAGGCTTTGTCACTGTGTAAGCACTGCTCAGGGTTATCCATTGTGTTTTCAGCACAAATCCAAAACATAGTCCCATACTAGCTACTATGAAGAAAATTAACTCTACTTCAGCCACAACCAGGACAGACACGTTAAAAAACCTTGAAATTCCATCTGAAAATGAAAAACACTTTTACTATGAGGGTGATCAAACACTAGCACAGCTTGCCCAGAGAGATTTTGTATTCTCCATCCTTGGAGATATTCAAAGCTTGACCGGACACAGTCCTTGGCAAAATGTTCTAGCTGTCCCTGCTTGAGCAGGGGGTTTGACTAGATGGACTCAAGAGGTGCCTTCCAACTTCAGTTGATTCTCTGTTAAAAACAGGATTGGACTGTTTTTACTTAAATGTAACTCTGAAACTGTATTTTTGTGTAAGTGAAGAACAGGAGTTAAAAAACAGACTTAAACACAGAAAATGTCTCTATGTGTGAAATCCACATTTTCAATTTAGGGCTGTATTTCTCAGATGTAAAGGTAGGCAAACTGCACTATGACTTAGGCATGTCTATATACTATTTCACAAGCAGCTCAGAGTTGTTGGGTGTGAGTTCACATTCCAGTGACGGCTCCAAGCCAGCTTCAATATTCTCAGCTTTACATTCAGAATACAAAAGAAGGGAGGGAAAATACTGGGCTTGAACCACTCCTCAAGCACCGGTGCATCTGCGTGTATTGGGTTACATGGCAAGGTTTTGGTAGCAAAGTCCTGAGGGGTGGCCTCCGTCAGAAGACACCAGGAGCAGCCCCTGGGTTTGTCACAGCTGTTTCCAGCTGACTCCAGAACAGACCCACCGCTTGCCACAGTTAAGCCCATCAGCAACTCTGGTGGCACTTCTGTGGTAAGATAAAATTCAAGAAAGGGTAAAAAACACTGTGTGGCAAGTTGTGAGAGAGAGGCATGAGAAAGATGTGACAGAAACAGCCCTGCAGACACCAAGGCCAGTGGAGAACAAGGCGGGGGGGAAGGTGCTCCCTGCACAGAAATTGCCCTGAAGCCTGTGGTGAAGACCATAGTGGAGCAGGTTGTCTCCCTGCAGCCCATGAGGACCCCACACGGGAGCAGGTGGACTCATGAAGGAAACTGGAGTCCATGGAGAGCCCATGCTGGAGCAGGCTTCCAGCAGGAACTGCAGCCTGAAGAGGGGAGCCCACACAGGAATAGGTTTTCTGGCAGGAGCTATGGTCTGCGGGGAATCTATGCTGGAACAGTGTGTTCCCGAAGGATTGCAGCTTGTGGAAAAAGACCCGTGATGGAGCAATTCTTGAAGAACTGCAGCACTTGGTGAGGACTCACATTAGAGAAGTTTGTGAAGGGCTTCATCTTGTGGGATTAATTTTGCTCATGCACATACAGTCTAGTGTAGCCCATCCAGTAACTCAGAGGATGGAGTCAAAGAGCACACTNATTTTACAGACAGTTTGGTTAATAGGGCTATAATCTAGCCATAACAGCCTCTTTGGGCATGGGCCAAGGTAAGCATTTTTAATATGCCTCCTTCCTCTGGTTATAGCTGACTCAGAACTTTGGAAGGAAAAACAGAACCTCTAAAACTTAGCAGAAAAAAGACATGACAGTGCGAATCTGAATTGATTTATTTTGCAAATGCCCTTGTATTTTTCTGTGGCCTTGTATGAAAATTTTACATTAAGGAGATTTTATCAATTTGAGAGACAGCACCCTTTTGTGAATTAAAACCTCTTTACATATTTGCCAGTAACTCCTAAATTGTTTAAGATAGCTGCTTCATTATTTGATGTTTTCTGGTGTTAAATGTAGAGTATGATAAATGATAAGGGCAAGAGGTAATGGGCACTGTCGTGCTTTAACCTCATCTGGCAACTAAGTACCACACAGCCTCTCACTCGCTCCCTGTCCCAGTGGGATGGGGGAGAGAATCAGAAGAGTAAAATGGGCTGAGATAAAGATAGTTTAATAGGTAGAGAGAAAGCCGTGCATGCAAGCAAAGCAAACAAGGAATTCATTCATGACATCCCATCCACATGTAAGTGTTCAGCCATCTTGGGGAAAGCAGGGCTCCATCACACATAATGGTGACTCAGGAAGACAAAGGCCATAACTCTGAATGTCTCCCCTTCCTTCTTCTTCCCCCAGCTTTACTGAGCATGACATTATATGGTATGGAATATGCCTTTGGTCAGTTGGGCTCAGCTGTCCCAGCTGTATCTCCTCCCAGCTTTTTGTGCACCCTCAAGCCTACTTGCTGGTGGGGCAGTATGAGGAGCAGAAGAGGCTTTGTCACTGTGTAAGCACTGCTCAGGGTTATCCATTGTGTTTTCAGCACAAATCCAAAACATAGTCCCATACTAGCTACTATGAAGAAAATTAACTCTACTTCAGCCACAACCAGGACAGACACGTTAAAAAACCTTGAAATTCCATCTGAAAATGAAAAACACTTTTACTATGAGGGTGATCAAACACTAGCACAGCTTGCCCAGAGAGATTTTGTATTCTCCATCCTTGGAGATATTCAAAGCTTGACCGGACACAGTCCTTGGCAAAATGTTCTAGCTGTCCCTGCTTGAGCAGGGGGTTTGACTAGATGGACTCAAGAGGTGCCTTCCAACTTCAGTTGATTCTCTGTTAAAAACAGGATTGGACTGTTTTTACTTAAATGTAACTCTGAAACTGTATTTTTGTGTAAGTGAAGAACAGGAGTTAAAAAACAGACTTAAACACAGAAAATGTCTCTATGTGTGAAATCCACATTTTCAATTTAGGGCTGTATTTCTCAGATGTAAAGGTAGGCAAACTGCACTATGACTTAGGCATGTCTATATACTATTTCACAAGCAGCTCAGAGTTGTTGGGTGTGAGTTCACATTCCAGTGACGGCTCCAAGCCAGCTTCAATATTCTCAGCTTTACATTCAGAATACAAAAGAAGGGAGGGAAAATACTGGGCTTGAACCACTCCTCAAGCACCGGTGCATCTGCGTGTATTGGGTTACATGGCAAGGTTTTGGTAGCAAAGTCCTGAGGGGTGGCCTCCGTCAGAAGACACCAGGAGCAGCCCCTGGGTTTGTCACAGCTGTTTCCAGCTGACTCCAGAACAGACCCACCGCTTGCCACAGTTAAGCCCATCAGCAACTCTGGTGGCACTTCTGTGGTAAGATAAAATTCAAGAAAGGGTAAAAAACACTGTGTGGCAAGTTGTGAGAGAGAGGCATGAGAAAGATGTGACAGAAACAGCCCTGCAGACACCAAGGCCAGTGGAGAACAAGGCGGGGGGGAAGGTGCTCCCTGCACAGAAATTGCCCTGAAGCCTGTGGTGAAGACCATAGTGGAGCAGGTTGTCTCCCTGCAGCCCATGAGGACCCCACACGGGAGCAGGTGGACTCATGAAGGAAACTGGAGTCCATGGAGAGCCCATGCTGGAGCAGGCTTCCAGCAGGAACTGCAGCCTGAAGAGGGGAGCCCACACAGGAATAGGTTTTCTGGCAGGAGCTATGGTCTGCGGGGAATCTATGCTGGAACAGTGTGTTCCCGAAGGATTGCAGCTTGTGGAAAAAGACCCGTGATGGAGCAATTCTTGAAGAACTGCAGCACTTGGTGAGGACTCACATTAGAGAAGTTTGTGAAGGGCTTCATCTTGTGGGATTAATTTTGCTCATGCACATACAGTCTAGTGTAGCCCATCCAGTAACTCAGAGGATGGAGTCAAAGAGCACACTGGCCTTCATGATCCCTCTTATCTGAGCTTCTGTGGCAATGTAAAAGCCATCCTTGGAGTCCTCACAGTCGAGTAACAGAAGCCGTTTAGCTGCCCATAAAAAATAACAAGCCCCCAAAAGGGCACCCTGCAGTTTTGCGGGTTTGTAATATAAATATTTTTCACCGAATCTTGAAATACTGAAAGCATTTTCGCAAGCCACCAAAACAGCTACTGCACTGAGGAACTTGCCATCACTGCAGACCAGATCAACTTATCTCAACATCATTTTGTTCAGATGGTCCTGGGCAAGCTGAGAAAACTGACATTAAATACTCATCAACAATGAAGATCATTTTTATTTAGTGAAATAGCTTTCTTAGGGTTAATGTCATCATTACTCCTATACGTGTAATTTGTTTATAAATTTGACCAAATTAAAAAAAAAAAAAATCTATTCTGAATAGTTACATCTTTTTAATGTTCTTATGAATGTATCCAAAGGTAGTAGTAATGTAATAGTATCTAAAACTCCTTAAATTTTCCCTATTGTGGAGAACACATCATTACAAATTTTTCCATTATTTAGTGACACAAATTGTTGTCAGCTGCATTTTTTGAGCATTCCCTTATGTTTACAGCTTCACTTACAAAAATACTGCAAAGAAAATGAAAAACTACATTTTTTTTCTTCCATCTCAAATTTCAGGGAAAACAAGTCTGTTTATGCTGTGGCTCACAAGCTGAGACCATGTATGGCAAGCAGCAAGTCAGGGTGATATCTTTGCCAACTTCAACTCTTAGCTTTACATAAAGCTAAGAGTATACAGATTCTGTAAATTTTGTATTTGCAAGGGAAGTGATTGCTTAGCTATCCTTTGGAAAATAAAAACCTCTTGATATAAGTCATGGAATAGGGAACATAAGGGAAGAAGAATGAGTGATATCAAGGAAGTGAAGGATATGAAATGAATACAGGAAAACATTAAGAAGAAATAAGAAAGTGAATGGAGTCATGGAGTCCATGGCAACGCCATCTTCTGGTCAGCTGTAGAAGTGCCTTAGCCTATTCCTATCTTCTCCATCACTTTTCTGACACATATGGATGTGGTCAAATATTTACCACAGAGCATTCATCCACTCTGGCTCAATTTTGGATATGACAACATAATTTGGAATGAGGGGTTTAGGCAAAAAGCAGGAAAATAAAAAGAAAATTGCATCCCAGGTGTCTACACTGGACACAGCAAGGTTAAAAAGGATCATTGCTGGTTGCTTCTGCTGTATTTGACCGAGCATGGACCTGTTGCTGGCTGGTTCTTACTGCAGAAGGAAAAAACAAATGAGATTTCAAATGGATTAAGTAAGAGGAGTTTTGCACTCCTCTTAACTCTAGAGTTGCCTAAGATTTCAACTGTAATGCTTCTGTTCAAACTCGTTTGTCCTCTGCAATTAAAGACTTAATCACAAACACAGGACCCTCAGGTAAGCTGAAGAGAAGAATACGGGCAGGACAGACTCTTGCCCTGAAAGGAAATAAACAAAAAAACTTCATCAGGTTTCAAAGCTATATTTTGGGATTAAGTCACATGTCAAATGGAAAAAGAAATGGAAAAACACACTTTTCCCTAAAAACATAGCATTTCTAAAAGTTCAAAGTTACAGACACAGAGATGATGTTACAGTGGTTTTGTGAGGGTATGTGGCTGCAATTTAAAATATGTATGCTTTGAAAACTTAGATTTTCATTTTCTTTGTATGAATCTCAGATTACAGGCTTTCCTTGTGTTTTTAAATTTGTATATTTTCGTTGAAGAACAACACATGCTATATTTCACATATAATAAACCACAATGTCACAATGTCAGTTCTTACTTACCACTTGGTCAATGCCATCAAGAAATATTCATTATTTATTCTTCTATGGTCAGGGTCACCTGGCCCACAGTCATCTCTAAGCAAACCCAAATTCTTGCACAAAAGCCCATGATTTATCATGCAGATTTTCCTTCTTACATGATCAGTTATATTTTAGATGACTTATCCATGTACGGCACTTTTTACTAACAGTTAATTAAAAATGCCCTTTTAGTTTTACAGTCTACAAATTTATGCTCTTATTTTCCTATTCCTTGTTGCTTTATATTGCCAATGCCTTCCAGATTTACTGTGCTTTATCAATAAGAGAGGTCTTATAACATGTCTCAGAACTGCTTGCTCAATATTACTACTCGTAAAGATTATGTTGTTCTGAGGGTGTTAGCCTTTTCATTCTACTAACAACTCTCTTTAAACAAGACAATAAAAGGTTTTACTTTTTTTCTGCTATTGCAGGAAGGGCAACAAGATTTAATTATGGATCCATTGTTTTCAATCAAGCTTTAAAAAGAAAAACTTACTTTTTTTTTTTCTTTATTAATGCATGAACTTCTCCACAAATTGTCCATAATGGGAACTGATAATTTATATTTCCACAATGGGAAATTTCAGGATTTTTTTGTACATAAGGAATTTGTTCATGAGTTCAAAGAATCCTAAACTGCAGAGAAAAATACAGAAAACTCTTGTAGATCCAAATTTGCTTGATGGCAAAGGGATATACAGAAACTATTGTAATTCAGAACAAACACTGTTATTGAAAATAATGAGACCTTTTTCACAACACAGCTCATTATCATCAATAAAGAAGGGGTGAAATCCGTGAGGTATACTACTGGAAAGTCTTTTCTCTAAAGATGCTTTTCAACATTTTGAAATAGAAAATAAGCTGCCAGGGATACACTCATAAGTGGCAGAAAAGCAAGAAAAGTCCCTTGACTTACACTTATAGCAGCCCATGGGAAGCTCACTGACGTGATGTAATTTGACCACTCTTTATTAAAAATGTAAGTGCTGCTGCAAAATATTTTAACAGAGTGGAACTGGAGTGCATTATATTTTTAATAATAATTGATTTTCTATTAATTTTTACAGACCCTGGGAATTAGAGAAACCTCAGAGAAGAGGACAGGCTTACCAAGCATTTCATTCAAACCTTCGTGGGACTTCAAACTGAGACTCCGCCTCAAACCCTGCTAGTGCGCCACCTGCACAGGAGAGCACAGGGCACTGCTGCCTGGAGGTGTGTGGATGGGGGGATAGTTTTTGGTGCCGTGGGGGCAGGACCATGCCGAACTCCTGGTCACTGCTGCAGGGCGATGTTGTGTGGTGGCCACAGCATGATCCTGCACAGGCTGAAGCGAGGGGGCAAGAGGCCCCTGTGTGACCCCCAAGCACACACCACACACTGAGCACGCACCACGCACCACGCACCACACATGTGCCAACCTCACCACACTCTCGAACCACCCCACCACACTTTGAACGCAAATGGCGGTTCCTTTTGGTGTTGGCTGAAAGTATAAAAAAGTGGCCAAACAGACAAAGGGGAGAGTTCCCGCCGCCAATGACATGTCATTGGGTCCGTGGTGGCAACAGTCTGCCTGCACTCTTTCTCTCACTTTTCTTTCCTTCTCTATTTCCCTCTGCCACAAGCATTCAACTTGTTAAAGAAGTGACTTTTCAATGTTTGGCTTTGTTTGCTCCTTAATTCCAACTAGGCAACTGAAACTTTAACGTCCTCCACCTGGTTGTGACACCTCACAACTGAAAAATGCATGCCTAAGTACTGCAGTCACCTCCAGAAAGTAAATATATGCCTACTGATTTCAGAATTTAATGTGATCATTACAAAAGCTGTTATTTTGAAATGTCCATTCCTGGACTTTGATGGAGACTAGGCGCAAGAAGGCAATACAAAATTTCTGGTTTTGTATGACAAGGTGACATACAATGCAATGATTATTTGTTAGGTCCCAGTTCGGTAATAAACTTTCCCTAGAAACAGTCACCAAATAGAATCAGCAATGATGAAGAGAGAAGTTTCTTTTCACCTACACTGTCACATATAATCCCATCACAGTGAAATGTGAAAATCCTACGCAATGTTGCTTTCATCACCTGAAGGGGAAAAAGAACAAACCTGACTCTCCAAAGGAGGAAAATTTTATGTTGAGATGAAAGACAAGACACAGATACATTTCCTTGCTTCAGCTTTTGTAATGGCAAGCTCCCTTCATCATCTGTTAAGAGAATTATTTAGCTAGTTTTCTTACCTAGTGCTTAGTGCTTTATATCTCTTCAATGAGTCTTTGACAGGTTAGAAAGTAAGTTAACAAACACGAAAGTATTTAAGGAGAACAATGAATCCTCACATAGGTTATAATACCAAATGTTCTTGATTCAAAGGAAAGCCTTTTAAAAGACCCACGTAGTATAGTGAGGGGGAGGGGGCTCTGAATCACATTTCAGAAACAGCTAATGCTTTCTTTTCACCAAACATCCTATTTTAGATTGTCTAAATATGTTTTCAGACATTGCAGTGATCTCAAAACGAAGCATGAGCTTAGGCGTGTTTTGAGGGGACAGATGGGAGGACTGGGAGGACTTGTGTAGAATATGTTTATTTAAAAATATGCTTACTCTCCACCCATTCTTTAAACGTGGTCCTTCCATTTATTCATTGGAAATTTTAGGGCATGTAAATTTTAACTTAACACTTTAACTTTTAACTTTAACCTAACCTTTAGTTGTTCAATTATAAAATGTATTCTCATAGCTAAAACGACAGCATGTTCTAGAAATCAAGACTGTTTTAAAAAAAAAAAAGCCCAAACCACAGAACACAGGTTCTCTTTTGAGGACTCTGGACATCCAGCTGACACCGGAGGCCTCGTAACTCTCAATAACACAATGAGGTTTCCTGCATTGTGCCAGACTTCATTTAGTGTTGATATGCTGTTATAAGCTCTGTTGCCTTTTTTTTTTTGTTGTTGTTCCTTAAATTACATGTAATAAACATGAACATAGCTAACAAAGTGAAAATGATCGTCTCAGGTATGGTATTTTATATAACGTGCAGTTTCATTTGGATGAGGGTGGCTTAGATAACGAGTTAAGTAAACATTGGCTAACAGCATTCTTTCATTTGAATATAAATTGGCACTGCAGTCACACCCATCTGTCCAGTCAGGCTGTGGAAACATTGATTTTTTTCTGCTACAGCCTCTTTTTAAAAATGTCAAATGCATTCCTTTAGCAGGCTCAGGAAACAGCATTTTCGATTTCTGTTTTAAAAAGAGAGAAATGCTTGATATATTTAATGGTATATAAAATCAATATTTTTTACCAATTAAGAACAACTGTCCTTGACTAGTTAACTATCATTCCAAACCTGCCAGTAAAACTGTACTTCTCTTTGGGTGCCAATGCTACCAGTAGACCATCTACTCCCATAATTCTCCTCTTTCTTACTAACTCGGGGAGCAGTAATCTTTCAAAGTATAGTGATGAGCACTGCTTTTTTCTCAAATTCAAAATCAAGCAGGTAGATCCAGCTGAAAAATACTTTTCTCACGAAACTGGTCAGACCAGAGCTGACCACTGATATTGTTCCTGCACAAAACAACAGGGGATCTCAGCTTCTGATGAACTTAAAACTATACAGGAGATGCTGTTCTTGCTGTGATTGTACAGTAGTCTTGTACACTGCCTTTAGTTTTTAGACCACAAACCTCAGTGTTTACTGAGTCTTTCATATATATCCTTCATTAATTTGACCAAAGTTTTTGCCACCTAAGCAATTTTCTTCTTTTTTACTTGATAAGACTAAGGTCTTCCCCACGCTTCTTAGTATTTTTGATGTTTCTTCTTTTGGCTGGTTACTCCACTTTCCACGTTTCCTTGTTTCTGCTTTCCAATCATGCTTTTGGCAATGCATTTTCCTTCAAGTCTAGGACATAAAGTCTAAGAAAAGAAATTTTCTTCTTCCAGTTTCAAAATCTACTGCCTACAGGAGCAGCTTCTACAGTTCTTTGCAAAGTCGTGTGTGAAGACAGGCCACAGCTACATAAACTCAGAGTGCTTAAACAGCTGTAACCATTGGGAAAAGAGTAGAGAACCAAATTCTTGCCCCAGTAACCACAGAGAATGGAAGAGAAGATGGAGCAGCAACAGAGTTCTCTGTAGCAATGGAGAGTTAATTGTGTTTACTCCAACTATGCATTTTGTTTCTGACTCAGGTGCTTTCGCATAACTGTAATCTTTGGCATTGGGACAGAATCCAGAAAACACCGTCTGGTTTTTTTTCCATCTCTGAGAAGATAAGTTGATCTTTGCCACTCAGGTTCTTCAAAAGCCTTTACATAAAGAAGAGGATAAAATACCTGTACATGTATAGGAGAAAAAGCATTCTTAACATCGTCTTTTTAAAAGTGTTAGTACATCGTTTAACATTTGGCTTCCTGTTAAAGAGAACTAATACAATCCACTATAAGATTTGTATTTAAGGGAATGCTTAATAAAGTTGACAGAATACCTGCAGTAGAAACTATTATTTGAAACACAAGCAATCTATATAGAAAAAAGGTAGCAATTGAAGTCTATTCTTAAAAGTTTTTTAGTCTTTTACATCCACTTCTGTTCTATGTCTAAGAAACTTTTGTAGAAGCTATGGTTTTATTATGGATTTACTGATGATGATAATAATAATACGATGTTATACTGTCCTTGAATCTCATAATTAATTTGCCACACTTCTTTCACTGGCAGTTTGTTCTGTTCCGTATTATCTACAGAATTTCCCTACTACCAGCAAATAATCCCATTTCAAAGTTAATATTAAACACATAAATTAATATGTATATGCAAAAGTTATTTCTCATACATTTTAATAACAAAAATTAAAATAAAAAGATCAAAGTAGCCATATTAATACAAACTCAGCTCATCCTGCATCTCAGTCCTTCTGGCAGTCTAGATGATTTTGATTGCAGAAGATCTCTTCATACCAGTGCTGCATTTAGCCTAGATATATGTCATACTCAAATGCACTGAAGGCAAAGAAGTTCTAAGTTACCAACATTTCAACTAAGACACAAAGAATATGAGTTACTGAATTCACTCTTCATCAGAAGTGCAACTCACTTAGTGAAGGAAAAGCAACAAGCTTTGCAAGACCAAGCCTGGCTTTGACTTCCCACTTTTCTATGGGAGTATGTTAAAACACAAGAACCAGGACGAAAACTATGTTCCTAACTTGACTTAATTATATTTTTACCATCTTGCACTATAATGTTTGTTCCTTTAATCTTCTCTTTTTTTTTGTCCAGTTAGCACAATATCTGCTTTCAAGTGAAAATACGAGGAAATACTTTTACTGGTTTGTTAATCAGTAATGAATGGGTGAGACAGGTCAGAAATTCTTGTAGTATTTTCTCCCATTTAAATTTTTTCTTCATCAACTCTCTTTCTCTGGGTAGTGTGTTTATTTTTCCTTTTCATCATAGAAAGATAAAAAGGTTTTTTTAAAAAAGGAACACTTTATACACTACTTTTCCAAAGACAGTTTTTGTACACCCACTGCTCTGTAATATAAATGAGAAATTATTTTCCTGAATTTTCACTACAGCCACTAAAGTCCTTCTTGCAACTTCAAAGTGTGTTCCTTTATTTTGATTTTCAATCACTTGTTTGTACCTCTGTTGTTAGTTCCTTTGCACGTTGTCATACATTCAATATTTTTGTCTTTCAGTGATCCCATATCAGTCCCCATTTCTTCCATTGTCCTCAAAGTACTGACACTTGGCTTTCTGCAGTATTTCACAGACACAAAAGAGAACACCGCAGGCAGCTTATAAGAAACAGTGGTTCCTGGGATGCAGCCAGAAGAAAAAAAATTAGGAAAGCTTACAAAAACCATAGGTCAAGCTCTATGCAAAGGAAGGTCCCACTTTCTAACATGATTTTACTTTTCTATAAAACAAATTGGTCAATTAGGATTGTTCTCTCTCAAAACTATGCTCTATCACAGCAGGATTGTTTTCTTAATGGATCTTCTGGACAGCTGTACCAGATCTGTTCAGCTGTAGTTTTCCTCTGTAATTAAAACTATAATAAAATGAAGTAAAAGGCATGTTGAAGTTGCTACTTTCTTTCTGATGTCTATTTCTGTGTAATAGTTATTTAAATGTGCTGAATGTCCTTTCTTCTCCTTGCACTTTATGCTCAGACAATGTCACTCTAATGTTCAACCAACAAAAAACATCTCTGATTCTCATGAACTTACACTTGGTGTAATGCTTCTTCTTTGATGATACAAATCCAGGTGCATGGGCTTCTTTTTTTTCTCCCCTAGAGTAGGTGTAGCAAACCATGGCCAGACTGTCACAGCTCCAATATCAAACAACTGCTAAGCTCCCTGCTAGTGGATCTGATTTTCAACAGGGTTATGAAAGTCATATTGGCAGGGACTTGCAAGACAAGGGGAAAACAACGTAAGCCAGGATTTGGCTCAATCCTAGCTATTGACCTGACTCATTGGCATCATAGCAATAACCATTGCTAGATTTGTTTTCTAGCCCAAGGTAAGCCCTGGAATTTTAAAGTCTTATGGGAGATCAGTACAGAGTTGCATGGGACAGACTTTGTTACTGTCAGTAGGATTTCATACAGTGTTAAATCAGGTATAGGAGAGCTCATCTGTTATTTCCAGAATGCCAAACACACCAAGAGTTTTGAACAAGATGACAGCAAGAAAAAATTTCTTAAAATTCAAAAACATACAAAACTTTCTACAACTTTATTCTTGGATTCTAGTTTCCACAGTTCCTACTGGGAAAATGTGGCATGTTTTCACCCTGGAAATGCCATCACAGTTCAAATGTTCCTGTCGGTTTTAAAGATTACCAGAAGTTTTATAGCAATTCCTGCCTGGTACCGTATATTCCATAGGATTCCACAGGCTCTTCTTGTAGGTATGTCTATGATAATAGTTAGCAAGTCCTACCTTTTTGAAAAGCTTCTTTTCTTATTCCGTCTTTCATTTAGGTCTTCCTTGCAGCCATTTTACCTGTGATTACTCCGCTTCTTCTCTCATCCACATTATTATTCAGCATGTGCTTGATCTTACTCTGTCTACTCAATATTTAAACTACACCTGTGTCCTTTTAATGTTCACATTCCTTGCTAATGTTCACATTCCTTCCTGGCTTGCCTTTAGCCACTTATTTCAGATTTTTTGTTTGTTCCTGGAGATTACAGAAGATACCCATTGATATTCAGTCATCACTGGTTTGCTCTTACCTAGACCCTGTGTTCTCCATACTTCTCATGATAGTCTTCTCAAACGTGCACAGAGGATTTCAGTAGAAAAATTAACTCTGGGAGAAATAGCACTGGTGATTTTCTTATTTTAGCCAAACTTGTCCTTACAACAATTCACTTTTTGCCTTTGGTCTTAGTTTTCAAGTCAGAAAAAAAGAGGGCTAGCTATTCCTCCTTGATGCTTGTCATAGAGCACAGAGGGCTGGCTGCTCCACACCAGCAGGGAAACCCAGAGCCAGGATTACCTGGAAATCTGTGTTGTGGTGCACAGCTCACAAACAGAATAATGCTTTGTTTCCCTTAGAGCTGGGAGTGAGTTCTCATAAAATCAGTGAACAGCCCAGAATTTGCCATAACCATTCCTAAAGGTATCCAAATCCGGGATGTGCATCTGTGTAACAACTGCTGCTTGAACAAGCAGCTGCAGCCTCCTGACATGACACCTTGCAGAAGACTCCTGGGCAGGGCAGACTCTGGGCTTTCCATGCGTACAGTTCATACACTAGAATCATAGAATCACTTGGGTTGGAAAAGACCTTCAAGATCATCAAGTCCAACCATAAACCTATGCCAAAACCACCCCTAAACCATGTCCCTGAGCACCATGTCTACCCCTCTTTTAAATCCCTCCAGGGATGGTGATTCCACCCCCTCCCTGGGCAGCCTGTTCCAATGCTTGATAACCCTTTCTGTAAACAAGTTTTTCCTAATATGCAACCTAAACCTCCCCAGCACAACTTGAGGCCATTTCCTCTTGTCCTGTTGCCTGTTACTTGGGAGAAGAGATTGACCCCCACCTCGCTATAACCTCCTTTCAGGTAGTTGTAGAGAGTGATAAGGTCTCCCCTCAACCTTCTCTTCTCCATGCTAAACAATCACAACTCTCTGAGCCGCTCCTCATAAGACGTTCTCTAGACCCCTTACCAGCTTCATTGCCCTTCTCTGGAGGGAAAGCAAGCCTGTGGAACTTTCATGCACATGGTAACCATACACTGACGTTTTGCACAATTTTATAACCCACTTCATTCACCTACTTATTTATGGTTTTTGATGTAAGAGTAAGATTTCCAAAAGCAACTGATACTAAGGCAAGTTTGGGGCATTTACAGTCCAAAGCCACTTAATTCTCTTGGAAATCCCATTTAAGAACTACATGGCTTGTGTCAATGTTTACAGGGTTTTTTTTTATTTTTTTTATTTTTTCGTATTTTGAATATGTTGAAAAGTTCAGCTAATGTTGTTTAGACAGCAACAAAACCCACAAAGAAAGAATTGCCTGGTGGAAAAACTTGACCAGGAAGCATAGCAAGAAGGTAAATTTACATGTAAAACCAGAAAAGAAGCAAACCTGCGAAACAAGTCTGTATATTTCATATGTGTATGTTAGAAGAGCCCTACGGCTGACGTAAACTTGTGTGGCTCCAAGAACACCAGCTTAGCTAGGTTGATTTGCACCAGTTGAGGAGCTGGCACGTATAATACCTGCTTCTCCTCCTCTCCTTGTGCACAGAAAGGGAAAAATACATCCCCTGCACTACAGCACTTTCTATTGGAATTTCATATGTGTTCTGATTGGTATTTTGATCCCCTTGCCTGCTAGGCAGTCTTTTATCTGTCCCCTATTTGCCAGATCCAGTGGTAGGGGGAATGGGGGAATGTTTTGGTGTGCTGAAACAAAGTTCCTGATAGTCATGGAACTATTTGCATGAGGTAACCAAAATGTACCCCCATATTTGTCCAGAATTTACACAATACATAACCTGTTTTTTTTCTTAGTCTTTTAAAAAGACATATTTTAAATAGCAGGTGGCTACTTAAACATTCAGTAACTCAAAAACTTCTGCTGCTTTTCAAGGTATACCTAATTAGAAATTATCATGTTATAATCTAAAGCATTCTGTAATCTAAATTACCCCCAATAGAGCTCCTCACTTTACAAATACAAGTGTCTTATTAGAAAAGGTACTCCATCCCAAGAGTCTGTTTAATAGTACTGAAGGTTTTCAGCTAATCACCAGGCCTTCAAACACAGAATATTAAAAAGCACATTGAAATTATTTTCTACTGAAAGCTACCTTTTCTATACAAACTTGCCTCTGCAGTGTCATTAATTAATTGTGAAATGTAGTTAGAACAGTTGTAAATTAGTCCCCAATGCAACGGGACGCAAGTAATGGAGGCAATCTGCATACATCTCACAAATTCATTCAAGCTAGAGTGTTTGTGATTTTCTTATCAAATAACAGTAACAAACAAATAAGGAAGTACATGATAGGATGTATTCATGCAAACATAAGACATGGGTTGGCATATATAAGCCTAATATATAGTTTTCCTAGAATATAATGCAGTTTTTTTCTGAGCATATTGTAGCCCTGTCAGTAATAACAAAGCCTCTCCCCAAAGTGCATGCTGTCTGCACATGATCTTCTGCACATCTGTTTATATTTGTTTCCATCATTAACAGTTGTGCAGCTTTTACTTGATTTTCATACATGTCCTGTCTAGGTCTATACATGCAAGTTGCTTTCTAAAAGTCAATAAACATGTCAAGGAGACAAAAGCTCTGGAAATGCTTTTCTGCTGGAAAAAAAAAAAAAAAAAGGCATTTAATGCCTTTTCCACAGAAAGAGTATGCTGCCTTACTCCAGTTACAGCTTTATGTAAAGAGACAGCCATGAGAGGAGAGGTGTGTTCTTGAAACATCTGCACAACCTTGATACTAGTGTTGCAGATAGTGCTTAACAGATCTTTACTGAATGTTTTCTGTGAACTAGATATCTGTCTTACAATGGAGGACTTCAGATTTGTCAGCCTTGAAAAAGCTCCCCTGAAAATTTCAGCCAGAAACAGTGTTTTCCTCAAGGCATTGTCTGAAGTGGTGGGGCTAGTTATTTATGCTTTGGCTTTGATTCGTTAGTTAGATGCCCCAGATAAGAAGTATGCACACAAAATCCCACTTTGATGAAATTATGCTCAGACTTACTTGAATTATTGATTATTTTAGATACATACTGCTCATTTGATTGAGGAAGGAAGGGGAACAACAGAAGCTGGTGGTTTTATAGGTTTGTGCTGATTTTCTTATTTATTTAACCCTTTTCCTGAGAAACTTATAACAAACTATAGTGTCTGTCCATGTATTTGCCCGAGGATGTTTTTAGGTGCTCAATATTACAAGAGATAATACTATGTGACAAGCTGAAAAGCTTCCTCTCCCTTGAGAACAGGGCAAACACTTGCATGCAGCCCTTAGCTTTTAAGGTGTTTTAACCCATTTTCTCTCAACATACTCATCTCTTATAATTAATTGATTTTTAATTTTTTACTTCTGTGGCTTTTTATATTAATAATTTAAAATGTAGATGCAGCTATATTTATTGCAAACACTTTTCTCATCTCTGTCTTCAGATGGGCTGTTCTCTTTTCCACAAGTGTTAAAATAGTGGCCTGTGTGAAAGGTGATCAAGATGATAGTGGCAAATCAGCATGACATTGTGGGTTTTTTTGTGCCAGTGGTATTGTCACTATAACCTAATTTTGGATTAATCTTTTTTATCAGTCTTGCTTTGACAATATCAGGGGGATTGTCACTACTGATATAATCAAAATCAGATCTCACTCCAATTCTAAATGATTCCAAATCAAAAAGTGATTAGTGTCAAGGTCACTATTTTGAACCAATGCTATCAGCACATTGTGAAACAGCACATTGCTACTGCTAAGTAGGAACAGACATAGGACTAAAGTAACTTCCCAGAACACCAAGTTAAACCTCTCTAATGAACATTACATGTTCTTTTTCATAAAGTGAAAAAAAGCTGACAGGAAAGTGGAACGGCGTTTTGCCTCTGATTTTTGTATATGATGGTTGTTCGAGAATATGATGGGTCTAGTGATTACAGAAATGTTTAATTACCATTATTAACTTTTATTTATTACACTTTGTATCCTTCCTGCATGTCAAATTCTTTTTCTAGCTGAAATTTCCACATTTCAGCATTTATGTCCATGTGTTTACAGGCAGAAATGATATTGCCTCTAGGCTTCTGATTTGCTAGCTTGACCTCATGATGAACAAACCTGATACATTTTCAAGTTTTCTTTTAAAATCTTTTCTATTTTCTTAAGTGGCCTAACATCATTTCTATATATTTGTTTCAAGTTTTTCTCATTTTTGGAGTATGCAAATAGTGTTGCACACAGAATCTATAGCATAAATCTTTCCTTGCCTCTTCTCTTGCATTGATACTTCATATTTACTGCTTGTGCTGGTTCTCCATGTTTACTGGAAAGTCAACAGCTAGATCTTCCTCCTCCATAATATCCTCAACAAGTTCTAACAAAGTTTTATACCACCTAATCTTGCGTGTTAATGTTAACAGAAATTTCCGGTAGCTTCAGTCAGCTTACAAGGAAAATGGTATGCCAATACCATAATTGACAGGTTTTGGATGAGATAAAATCTCAGTCAAGATTAACATGTCCAATTCACAGGTAAAACATGTTTAAGAATGCATAAACATGGAATTTTTTCAACATGGTATAAGAAAAAACTATGTTTACTAACTAACTTTGCAGAAACCAGTTTTGAAAACTCAGAGATTGTAGCACATAAAATTTTTCTTCTTCTTTTACTGTTGGTTTTGCAAATATACACAAGGCTACAACCCATTATCTGAAGGGTAAGACAGCTTAAAGAATTGTGACAATTTCCACTGTGTCCAGCTGTGCTTCAGCATATTTGTAGGGTTTTTATTCACATTCAGAATAATGACCTGACAAATCGTTTCCATTCTGAGGAACACAAAGCAATAGCTGTTCTTTGTAGGTACGCTGTTCATAGCCCAGATTTTCACACACCATAAATAATGAAGCATTTTCTTGGTGACCAGTTTACTCCCACACATTGAAAGCACTTTCTTTAAGTTTGCCTTGTAGTCAGAAAGTACTTTCACTTCTAGCTAGCTTCCAAGCTTCAGTGTGTAACATTATACAGTAAGTTTGTTTAGAAAAGACACTCGTTCCTTCAAAGCTAAAATCTTGAGTTCCTGGTTATTTCAATTTGACTTTTGTGCTGGTGCTTTCTGGTACAGTAAAAAGAGAAGGAAAAAAAAAGAAAAGAAAAAAAATAGCAAATTTCTTCTCCTGCAATAGACACAAGAGATGCCTTCTTCCATATCTCAATGAGCTACATGATACTGCTCTGTGAATTACATAAACACGAAAAATGGTCTCTATTTTTTGCTATTATTAAATGACTCCTCAGTACTACCAACTAAAGCCATTTAAAGGCATTATGAAGACCTACTCAATCTTGCCTTGAGGATTCAGTTTATTCTTCTCCTTTGCAGAACAAATGAGAAATCATTTAATTACCTCAAACATGCTTTATTGCCAAAAATCCTCTGCTCACTATTGAAGACTCGTGAGGCACTTACTCACATTTCCTTAGGAAAGACTGGCAATTTTAAAGGAAAGAAGTGAGATTTCTAAATGTGCAAAAGTTTAATAACTGGCTAACAAAGTTAAAAGCCATCATTCTTCTTCCTAAAAGCCCTGAGCTGTTCTGTGGCAGTGCTGTGTCTGCAATCTAGAACATAAGTTGTAACAGTGTATTATTTTTATTGTTGCTTAGGCACTTTTGATCAGTAGAAACAAAGCAATTTACATATGGATTGCCAGTCATTCAATCCTGCAACAAATAGATGATATAATACATGCTTTTATTATTTTTATTTAGATCTAAGAGGCTGTGCTGTACTATACAAACAAAACAAAGACCATCTAATATAAAATCCCTGTAGCAGTACAATTTCACTTTGTATTTTTTTCGTTGCTTTAGTAAAAACAAACAAAAACCTCTCTCCAACTATTTTTCACATCAGTAAAGGATTTTTTTTAAAGGGACTTATACATGAGAAATAAAGGTAAAATAAGAAAGGATGCAGAACTGACATTTAGTTAGGTAACTCTACTCATTGGTAGCCATTCTGAGGATCAGAAACTTCTGCTTTGTCATCTCTCTGTAATTTTTGCCTGACACGCTCTTCCCCTTTATTCACAGCAACTGCAACTTTTCGTAAANATCCTCCCACCCATTACTTTGATTTTTTATCTTTCTTAATACTAATTCTTTTCCTGCTAACTAAAATTGGTTTAAATTGCTCTTTCCCCTGTGGACACCATATTCATTTGAATTGCCTCTAACTGTTGGTTTTTATTTTCCTATGTGCTGTTTGTTGCAAAATACAACAGTTGCTGTATGGACTGACACATTGGCAGAGCTGTTGTTAAAATTTAAGACATTAATAACCACAAATGCTTAGAAAAGAAAAAAAAAACATGCAGTTACACATGGAAACATGTATGTGTGTCTGAATGTAAATACACAAAGAAATTATCCATTATTTGATTAATTCTAATTTTCTGCCCTTGCACGTAAGAATATTGCGTTTAACTGCCCTCTAAGAGGATTATTTGAGAAGAATTGACTCCATCCCAGAACACAGTTAGGAAAGAACTTCCCATCAAGAAAATTAAACTGGAAAAATGGTGATGCTCCAAAGCTGTCAAATTAGTGTTGCACTTTGCTGTTCTCAAATGCAACTGGAGTTGCAGACACCATACAGAGAGAAGCCATGTGGGGCGTAATGGGTTTTCACACCAAAGAATGACATGATGGCCATCACTGCCCACCATGTCCTGCCAATTGCCTTCTTTTAAAAATCACCAAGGTACAGTGTATTTACATTGTTGCTCCATAAGAAAACAATTTTTGAATCCTCTCCCAGCTTTCTAAATATTCACAGGGGAGCTTAAAAATCGAGAGAACTTGGAGAGTACAAAATTAGCCTTACACAGAAAAACGAGTGAACTCATGAAGAGGGCAGAGACTTTCTTTTCACTGATTTTGACAGGAACGCCTCTTTGAATGCTGTCTCCAGTCTTTCTGTTTAGACAATATCCATCACTACAGAAGTCAGCTACTAGGCTGCCAGGATAAAAGCAGGCTGTGAGGGTCGCTCAGGCACAACTCCAGAAGTTATAATGAAACACAATCTGGTGAGAGATAGAAATAGAAGAATGTTTTAGCACTTAGGTTAAGAATGTAATAGTAGTCTAGCTATCGGCATTGTTCAGCAAATGGAAAGGGGTTCATCCTCAAAAAGGTGTTTTTTTAATTTTTTTTTTCTTTTTAATTTAACAAACAATTTAAGTGAATCACCGCATGGAGTAGATGCCTTTCCCCGTGAAGAATCAGGAATTTAGATTCTAATAAGAGAACTTAAATTTCTAAAGCAAGCAGAGCTCTTGTGTTTTCTTTAATGTAGTGTTTTTCCTTAACTATTAACAGGTTTTCCTTTGTGTCAATTGGTTATAAAGGGAATGGAAATCACCATGTTGTATAAAAGAAATATTCATACCTGCTTTTTTGGATTGTCACTTGAGTCTCATGAAATATGAATTTTCTAATTATTCAGCTATTAATCATTTATTTTAAAACCACTTATTTTGTCTTGATTTAGGATGTCATTTACTTTTGAGTGGTAATAAAATGTTTATAGATTATTTTCCACCTGTTAGGACCTGATAAAATTCCTGATCATCTTAAATGAGATAGTTTCGGTACCAAAGCTGCATACAAATCTTCTCTTCATGAGATAATTTTTCTATTCCAAGAATTTTTATTAGAAAGGGGGGTAAAGGATTTTTAAATAGTTTTGTGCACAGCTTGGAGAAAATTAAGACAGTAATTAGAAAGAAAAATGGATCATTGCCACATGAAAAAGAATAGTCAATTTATATGATGAATTTTGATTTGATTATCCAAGAAAAGTAATGAAGTGGCATCATGGAAATAATCAGTGTTAATAGACTCTCATTTTTCATTATCAACAAGGGAAAAGAATTTCTATCAGTGTATCAAAAGGACTTCATTTTAGCATTGCTTATTGTAAGTATCAAAGAACCTCTCAGCTTTGAGGGTTTCTGACTTTCTGTAAGACATTGAAAATTTTGAAGTGTAATACAAAAAAGAAAGGATTCTGGTAGCTTGGTAGCTGATAAGACACAAGAAACCAAATAACAAAACACAAATGGAAAATTTACCTCTAAGAAAACTGTCTAGTGCATCATCAGAGAATGGTTTCATAGATGACTGGCAAATTTTTCCACAAATAGAACTTACTGCAGTACACAGATAATAATTCCCCCCCTTATTTTAAGAAAAGTTTAAGATCAAAGTAGGAAGCATGGAAAAATCAACTGTGATTGAACCAAAAACTTCTGTTCACTTTATTCAGCTGTGCTACAAGTATATTTATATGTTTATGGCGAGAGATAACAAGCTGTGCATTTGGTTTTTTTCAAGTTTGCTGAACAATGTTCTAGCTCTAAATTACTGTAGTGGAAAGATTTTGTTCAGCTTGCATTTAAACTGCTATTCTGGATAATGTGTTGGGTAACACTCAATGAAAAGAAAATCTGTAAATTCTGTTAAATAATGATTCTTCATTGTATATTTTAAATATGACAATATATGATTTTCAAAATGCTATTTTCCATAGCATATTCATGCATTCTTCTTTTCTCAATACTGTAAACTGTTGAGGGATAATGAATATCACTGTAAGATTTCTAAGAATATTCTCTGGAATTTAAACATAAACCTCCATTGGCTGTCATTGTATTTCATCTGTATTTCCCTTCCACAGCCATATATGTGATTTAGGTTTCTCACTCGATCATGTACAATAAATAGAGAGTAATCAGATACAGATACTACTCTGATATGTTGAACATGCATACTGCTTGACAAGTTTTAAAGACGAGGTTCTGAAAACTCTAAATATACTACAGTACACATGTAGTTTAGTAAAGCACACAAGATTTTCTCTGAAATGTTGCAGTTAAGACCTCATGTATTCTTTGTGGTTTGTCATCTGACAAAATGAGAAAAAATTAGTCTCTTCACTATCACATATTCCAGCAATGGCTGTCGTTCACTAACAAAGCCAGTTGACAGACAAAGAACCTCTCACCAAGAAATACTCAAAAACCCCTTCAGCCTCTTNATTATGGCTTTTCTTGCATAAATTCAAAGATGTAAAGAATCTTTCTTGATTTTCATGTCATTCCTGAAAGCACCACATGGATGACCTCTGAAGGTCTTCACAGAAGATCCAGGCAGTTCAAGAACCTGACCACAGAGATGATAATAATTATGCATATATAAATTTGAACTTGGTGCAAGAAATTCTGTATTGATCCAGTCACTTTCTCAGTCTATAAACAGAAAGCTAGTATCTGTGCAACTGTAAAAACTTCTGTGCAAAGACAATCTTTGGACTTGGAAGATGTTCAAGGACTGTGAAGATTGTGGCATAAATGTCTCAGGCAAACACAGTTACGATTATAGGCACTAGTTTGGAGGCTTTATGAACTAAAAACTGGAAAGAATCTCAGGTCATCTGTTCATGGAGTGCCATCATCGCACTGAACTATTCAGCATACCAGGCTTCTTCAACAAAGGGAAAATAGGTATATATCTATTCACTAGTAAGAGCAAGAAAAATGATAAATGCCTATTCTAGAAAGAGTAGTGGATTAAATAAACATACTCTTAAATTATGGACAATGCCTCATGCTGATTCCTTTTTTCATACACATAGTATCAAAGACTATTTCTAAATGCTCAGTATACTTGTAATTGTTCGATTTACCATCTTTCTGAGACCTTCTTAGGCGAACTGGTAAGAATTGTTCCTCTCCTTTCCCCTTTTTTTTTTTCAGTTTTGAAGAGGTAAACAGCAATTTCCTCATAGGATGTGACTGTCTAAGGGTGTGACACTGGACACAACTCATTTGTCTACACTATACCTGGGAGACATTACTTCCTGCCTCGGTTACATGCATTGCCATTTTCATCAAGCAGTAGCTTGGAGCCTTGAATACAGTGAGTTTTCTACTCTGCCTTACCTGTGTTTCCATATACCTGCAGTATCACAGTAAATTTCCAGGCACTTTTAACAGTTAAACTATTCTTCTTAGTTCTCTCTTGAAGAACGTATCAGAAAGCTGGAGCATATGTGTTACAAGTGCCATTCTGTAATTTGCCTGTGCAAAATATAAAGTCTGACTTCACTGCCCTTTTCATCGATGCTGCATTATTTTGAGGCTTATTAAATTGAGGATAAATGGAAACAAACTATATCCTTCATGCACTGAACCTATACTTCACTGTAAAACAATATTAATATCCATTAATTTTGAAGCCTGTGTCAGCTGTTACTAAGACAGTCACCACACATAGCAAAAACAGATGAGAAACCACAATTACATTGTTGCTTTTTAGTAAGGTCACCTTGGGGAAGCAGGTGTAATAATACTTCCTAGGAGATCTTTTCTTGTGCTGTCATCATGGTTTTTGATTTTGACCTGTATTATTGTATATGCACTATGCATATGCATAACAGCTTCCTTACTGTTCTTTATACAAGGCCACTATCAAACTTTTTGAAGAACTTTCAGATTTTTCAATCCATTCAGACACAATTGTTTTCCTTAATAACTTGCTTTACTGTAATTTTTAGTGAATTTCTTTAGGGTTTTGTGCATTTATACTTGAACTGTAAGTCTTAAGTCCTCAGACTAAAGTCTTGAACTATATTAATTTTTTACTTGGCAAATTCTAACTGCTTTTGTAGTTATTTGGTCTGAATTTTGGTCTAAATTAGACAGCCAGTCATAATTAAATCTTTGTCTCTTTTCAAGCTGTTTTTTGAGGGGTGGGGGGAAGGAGGAGATTGTTTTGTTATCTTATCTTTTTTCTCTTCCATGATCTCAGTCAGCCTGTCTTTTATTAGAGTTCAAGGGGACATTTATAGTTTCAAGACTGGTTTTCAGCATGATCTGCCACATCTCCATTGACAGATTCCTGTTCTTCCCAAATCTTTTTTTTTTTTAAAAGCATATTCTCACATGTCATTTTTTGTGTGCTTCACTCACCTTGCAGTGACAACCTGCACATCATGTTTAACAAATTTCAAGTGCTTTCTTCTCCTTTTCCTGCAAAGCAGCTCCTTTATTCTATTTCAATTCAGTTTTAAAAACTCTTTTGGATAGTATGACCACATAAAACTCAATATTGTTTCTTTGTGTCGCTTTTTGTATATGTACTCATGGTCTGATTCTGGTCTTTTATTTAAAGTGCAAGCTTGTGGTGCTTTCTTTCTACTTTTGCAGAATTTCTGAGTTTTTACAGATGTAGTCTTATCAGTGTCAAGAAGAAAGGATAAGAGAGCTGGAAGCATTCAGCCTAGAGAAGAAACAGTTCAGGGGGGGATTGATGAGTGTATACAAGTACGTGAAGGCAGGATGCAAGGAAGACAGATACAGGCTCTTTCCGGTGGTGCCCAGTGACAAGACAAGAGGCAGTGTCACAAGCTAAAACACAGGAGTTACCTCCTGAATGTCAGGAAACATTTTTTTACTGTGACCGAGCGCTGGCAGAGGTTGCCCAGAGATGGTCTCCATTCTTCAAGATCTTCAAAAGCCATCTGGACATGATCCTGCACAATAAGCCCTAGGTGGACATGCTCGACCAGGGGGGTGGACCAGATGACTTCCAGATCTCCCTTCTAACGTCAACCATTCTGTGATTCTGTGTCACAGTGTGTGGCATTTTGTTGACACTAGTGACTATATGTTATATCTATGGGGCATTGTCTGTACACATCATCTATAAAACCCTATATAGGTGAACAAGCATACATAAAAATTTTAAATAGCCTGCCACAGGATCAAAATACTAAAGAACAAAAAATCTTATCCCTCTGGTTGAAATACTTAGTAATAACCCTAGCTCCATTATCAGGTATTTTTGCAAGGTAGTTTTGTTTTGTTTTGTTTTAAGTTCTGCTCAAGGAGAAGGAACTTTCTGAAGATTTGAAAAAATGTTGTCATAATTCTGAATCTTTGCAAAAAAATGTAGTCAAAATATTTATTAATCATTTCCCAGAAAAAAGAGTTTCAATTTTAATGACTCAGTATTTTTCAGTAACATCTGTTTTAATTCTCTGCAGGATCTTCTATTGCCATTTTAACATAAGTTTATGTCTCCAGCTATTTAAAACAGACAAAACAGTATCCCAGTCTTCATGAATCAATCAACTCGTAGGTTTAAGCTGACTAAAATAATGGAAAAAATAGTCTTCATATTCAATATATCTAGAAAAATAGCCTTCATATTTCAGTAACCTCATGTTTCAGCTCCCCGTAAAGAGTTCATATGTGCTGCAGCCTGTGTAACAGATGGAGAGGTGCAAAGGTGCAGGCCCCTATGCAGCTCCTCAAAGATGCACCCACATAGAACTACAGTGGCATTGCTCGCTTCTTGCAATACTGCTGCCTTCTCAGGACTAGGGAGTATGCAGCACATTTGTGTGACCTTACCTCACAGGCTACAACACCCAATGACCAACCAACTGGTAGGGTACACAAGCGACAGTTTCAACAGGGTTGTGGGTCTAATGAAAACCTGATGATTTAGGTTCTATGCCAGAGCTGCATCCACGTCTTACAGAACTGTCTTAGTTGCATCAATGCAAATTTGTCATTTCATGTGAGGTGGTACACCCCAGACTTTGCCCTGTCCCTTATGTCTGCCCTCCCTCCCCCCAACATCACCAGGAGTCAGAAGGGAAGAACACCGAAGTCAATAGGTAGGAGCCATTTAAGCTTAGCAGCTCTTGTTCAGTGCTAAATATGTCTCTTTATCCTGAAACGGAACGCTGGAATGTTTAAACTGATTTCAGAATTACATTGGCATGGAAAATCAAAACAGAAGGTGAAAGGCAGAAACAAAGAAAAAAGACTAAAAAAATGGAACTGAAGGAACTGGTATAAAAACTTTCTAAAACCCAACACTATTAGTTTGACAAAAAGAACTTCCTGTTGAGCATTTGAAAGTAGTCCTATGCAAGACAGGGTCAATACATTCAAAAAGAAGCAATAATGCTTTTATAACTGTATGATGTGTTACCACAGCTTTTACCTGATATAAATTTTTTTGGTATTTTAATACAACAGGTTTTTAACCATAAAGTATTCTGCATTTTCGTCATCAGTCATGGAACAAAGAGCACAAATCACATCTCTATGAGTTTTACTTCAACCCAAGATACAAAAGAGACTTGATTCTCTTCTCTTTATCAACTGATTAAGCAAAATTTTGTATTGTATACACACTCTTTTTGTATGTGCATCATAATTCGGGTGAAATAAGCAAATAAAAAGTGACTTTTCAGCTATATATAATGCTTAGGGTATTGCCTTACTGCACAAAACAGTTTAGAAGAAAAACACTTCCAAGAAGTAATGAAACCAAGGCTATCGTGGCAATTGTGGTGTATTAAATGTGAGCACAGCTAACTGTGCATGTTCTATGTGAATCAGTCTTCTGATAAAATACATTAAGAATGCATATAAAGAAATTGGCAATTACATTACCTTTTATTCAAATGTCTTCTTTCTAACAACATTGCTAGTATTGTGAGAATTCTGTTTAGTGAACTCATTGCACAGGTGTATTGACAGTAATTCAATGAAGAAATTTGAAAATCTCTAGACAGCCTTCAAATAATCTAACTTTAAGGCTGTTTAATAAGGTGTACCAGTTCATCAAATTCTCACTCCCATCTTCTCTTCAAGTATCACACTCACATACCTGATAGAAGTAAATGATAAAGTCTAGTCTTGAATCTATATGAAATCCTATCATGTAGTGGCTTGCAAAAGGTGAGAAAAATAGTAATGATGGCAGTAGCCATGCTTTGAAGTGTTATCTGTGGATTTTAGGGATACAACAGAACATATAGATAGTATGCAGTCCCTGCCACCTTGAGGGAGTTGCAGAAATAGAAACAAAATAACAATAATGCAATTCTATTCCAAAAGAAGGAAAAATACTCGCAAAAACCAGCCTGTATAAACTTCTCATTTGAGAAGCCAACTATGGCCCAGTTTGAAATTCAGTACTATAAAAGTAGTTCAGAAAACACTGCTTAAAATATTGCCTCATGTTTCTGCACTATTAATTCTCTATCAGCATTATTCTGACTGAAAAATAGTTCAGGTATAATGCTAAACTGCAATTTGCCACGACGAATTTTCAGAAAAAGAGTAGGAAAAAATGGTGGGGTGATCAGAGCAAAACTTCATGACAGAGACCTATAGAGATTATACAAAGTGTTTGTTCCAGTTATACATAGTGTTTGTACCTCAGAAAGACTGTTGTACCTCAGAAAGACTGATGCATGCTCTAGAAACCTAAGTATCAAAACCAATACAGAATTCTGATAGGTTCAGATTCAGGTTGCCTGAAAATGAAGAGTTGATAGCAGTAGTGTTTTGAATTTAGAGCAAATAAAGATTTGTTCATAGAGCTTTAAGTGACCTATAAAAATATATTCAATATATATAATACATTGTGCATCATATACATATATACATATTATATACATATATGTGCACACATATATATACACAATAGATATATAATACATCGCCATGTTTCACTTAAAAATCCACTGCTTCTATTTTTGTGCTTCTCAGGACACCCATTACAGAACAGATCATCTCATAGCTCCTGCACAGCTCCGAGCCAAAACTAAAATCTTCTTTGCCAGTGCCCTCCAAGATACACTGAACAGCCTTCTTCTGGATCAGGCTTTTGTAATTATTTATTTATTTATTAAATTCAGTTTTAGTTGTTTTATTTTAAAGCAGAGATGAAGAAAAGGGCAGTAGGCATGAAGCAGCTAGAAGACTGAGTCAGAAATGGAAGTCTTGGATTCAGTACCATTGCTTGCCTGAGGACATTCAAGGCCATATCTTTCACCACCAAGTCAAATGCAGGCTATAAGTTAGGCCAAATGGGAGCTTTCTCATCTCAGTATTCACTCTTTCTGATGAAACTGTACCACTGTACAGGAAACAACAGAAGATTTACCAGGAGGGCATGCAGAGCACAGCTCTGATCTTCCTGGTTAGCACAGTCTTGGAAAAGGGAATGAGGGCTTCAGCTCCTGCACAACGAATTATTTCTGTGCTTTATCCAGTGATTGTACTGACTAAAGCAAAAGCTTGACAAGAATCATCATTTATCTGGCCAGAGCATTTACACTTGTCTTGAGAAGAAAATATACTAGATGGATAGTGAATGATATATTGAACCAGAGTTTCAAGTGATACATGTTTGTACAAGCTCGGGATCCTAACCATCAAGTAGATTCATTTACTTGAAGTATTTCAAGTTATGTATAATGTTGCATTAACTATCTCAGTATCAATAACAACTACAATCAATTTGTGGAACTGAGATTTGATAAGTAGTTTGAAAGGTAATTTTTTGGTTGGTAAGCTGATTTATAGAATGTGTGTCTGTGAGACACAGGAAACAGTCCTACCCTGGGATCTTACTTTGTGTTCTGCTGTTCTGTCTTTGAGAGACAGCTGGATACTGGGACTTTTCACTGTAGGCTTTTTGTCTTTTGAGAAATTTAGTTTTGTAACTAGATATTTTGTAATAGATGCAGTTTTCACTTAGTAACTAAATTAAAATTTGCACTTTTATTAATGGAACTTACTGTGGGTGAACATTGTGTCAAGGGAATGGTGAACAGGCATAACCTTTCAGAGAAACCATCCCACTTCTTTGAAGCAAGCTCTCTGAAGCCAAAATGCTTCCAATCTCTACAAATGTATTTCATTAAACCACAAAACTATATGAATTGGGAACAAGAAAACTCCTTAAAAAAAATCTTCCTCTGTCCTTGGCCCCTTTCCTCAAGTTTTGCCTTCTGTTCTAGCAGTTTTAAGGTTTCCCTGTCTAAACAAACTCTATGAAGGCTCCTCCTGCTTCTCAGGAGCACTATCCTTTCCTTACATTTGCAACCAGGCATTATTTTTCTTTCAGGAACCTCCCAGAGTGCAACCTTGTTGCAGGATTCTGCCTGTTTTACCATCTGAGATTGTAAAACACTATGTTGAGTG
Organism: Chionis minor; assembly: GCA_013398295.1. NCBI lineage: Eukaryota > Metazoa > Chordata > Aves > Charadriiformes > Chionidae > Chionis > Chionis minor. The sequence continues at coordinate 861,645 of VZSF01008968.1, read as the reverse complement.
CAGTGATGAGAACTATATTTTCAATATAACAAAGATTTTAATTGTTTTGCATAGGAACTTATACACAAATGTGAAGGGGACTAAGAAGCATTTATTTTCAAATACTTAACCATTATTGATTGTGGTCAGAATGAAATCCTGAGTCAGATAGAACGTTAGCCTTTCTGTTGTACTGTTGTGCGTTAGTTATTTCTGTACTTATGGAAAAATTGGGATATTGTTTTATTTACATGAAAGGTAAATGAATACTGAGCCTGTACTTTGCCCTCTCTGTATGACACCAAGCAAGAGTCGCTTCAGGCATCCCCAAGAAGGAGGCACACACTTTTTCTCTCGCCCTAGCTTTCTATTCCCTGCCCATCTAAGCTTCTTGAGCCTCTGAACTACACCAATTCGACACAACAGTCTCTGGGCTATTAAGTACAACTGATTACCTTATCCTGAAGCATTTTCACTTTCCTGGGGATTTACAGTAAACCAAGATAAACAACAGGTAATGAAATCCACAGCTGTGTGCATAAAAGTTGCTTTTCAAAACAAATCTTTCCTTGTTAATACAGGACTTTATGTGTATTTACATCATAACAATCAGAGTTCTGGAAGTTAAAGTTATCATTTTACTTCCCGAGATTTATATTTTACCTATTCATTTTCAACTGTGTTAACACTTTCCTGAACTCCCAATCCATCAAACTGATTATTCCCAGAAGATACTCATTGCTTTTAATCATAAACGTCAGCAAGAAGAATATAATTGAAATACTCTTTCCAACCAAGTTTGCATCAGTAAAGTCTATTTTATGCTATGCTACATTAGGCAGATTTCTTGTGAAATGTCAAGGAGGGGCGGGGGGGAGTAGGGAAGAGGGAGACTGACAATTTATAGTACACAGTTCATTGCTCATGTTCTGCCAATGATCTTAAACATCAACCTGGAGCACCCAAATTGTTCTTGGAACAAGAATAATTGAAGTTCATTGCCTGATAAATCTATAGCCTATCTGCAAGAGTGTTAATTATGTGTGATAGCTACTGAAATGAACAAGAGTGGGCTGTTTTTATAATGCCCACCAGCATTAAAACCATTATTTTCCTTAACTGAATAACATTTCTTATATTTGTTTTTTCTGACTTCAATGTTGATTGAACAGCAACAGGAGCTCAGTATAGTATAATTATAGAAATTGAGCATATAGTATATCATTCAGGATTTTTTCTTAATTCCCCTTTCATAACAGATATAACAAGTTACTTTCATAACAAGTAGCATAGTCAGACTCACAAGGTTTTTGCCTAATGAACCTACTCACACTTTGCTTTTGTTTAGAAAATTATTTATATTATCATAATACACAATTTTGTCCTCTTTCTCATATTTGCTCTGTGTCAGTTCAGTACATAAATAATATCTAAATATCTAAATAACATAAGTTTAGAACATAAGCATGTGCTTTTGTTAAACCAGGTTGCAGAGCCAAGTTTATAGAAAAGTCCTTTAGAAAATTCCAGGAAAGTATTTCCACCATGTCTTTTTAACATTAGACTTTAAACAGAGTTTCACCACCACCTTTACACTTCACACCAACTTCCAACCTCAGTGCCTGAGGACTGGAGGAAAGCCCATGTCACTCCAGTCTTCAAAAAGGGCAAGAAGACCCAGGAAACTACAGGCCAGTCAGCCTCACCTCCATCCCTGTAAAGAAGATGGAACAGCTCATTCTGATCATCATCTCAAAGCATCTGGAGGCAAAGAAGATTATCAGAAGTAGTCAATGTGGATTCACCAAGGGGAAGTCATGTCTGACTAATCTGATAACCTTCTACGATGGCNGAGGACTGGAGGAAAGCCCATGTCACTCCAGTCTTCAAAAAGGGCAAGAAGACCCAGGAAACTACAGGCCAGTCAGCCTCACCTCCATCCCTGTAAAGAAGATGGAACAGCTCATTCTGATCATCATCTCAAAGCATCTGGAGGCAAAGAAGATTATCAGAAGTAGTCAATGTGGATTCACCAAGGGGAAGTCATGTCTGACTAATCTGATAACCTTCTACGATGGCATGACTGGCTGGATAGATGAGGGAAGGGCTGTGGTTGTTGTCTATCTTGACTTCAGCAAGGCTTTCAACACCGTGTCCCACAGCATCCTCGTAGGTAAGTTTAGGAAGTGTGGGTTAGATGAATGGACAGTGAGATGGTTTGAAAACTGGCTGGCAGTTGGATCTAAGGGCTGTGATTAGTGGCACAGCATCTAGTTGGAGGCCTGTAAAAAATGGTGATGCCCAGGGGTCAGTACTGGGTCCAGTCCTGTTCAGTACATTCATCAGTGACCTGAATGAAGGAATGGAGTGTACCTGCAGCAAGTTTATTGATGGCACAAAACTGGGAGGGGTGGTTGACACAGCAGAAGGCCGAGCTGCCGTGCAGCGTGACATGGACAGGCTGGAGATTTGGGCAGAGAGAAACCATATGAAATTCAACAAAGGGAAGTGTAGGGTGCTACACCTGGGGAGGAATAACGCCATGTAGCAGTACAGGTTAGGGGATGACCTGCTGGAAAGCAGTTCTGTGGAAATGGACCTGGCAGTGCTGGTGGACAACAGGATAACCATGAGCCAGCAATGTGTCCCTGTGGCCAAGAAGGCCAATGGCACCCCGGGGTGCATCAAGAGGAGCATAGCAAGCAGGTGGAGGGAAGTCATCCTCCCCCTCTACTCTGCCCTGGTGAGACCACAACTCACGTACTGTGTTCATTTCTGGTCTCCCCAGTTTAAGGAGGACAGGGAACTGCTGGAGAGGGTGCAGTGAAGGGCCACGAAGATGATCAGGGGGCTGGAACATCTTTCTTACGAGGAAAGGCTGAGGGATTTGGGTCTTTTTAGTCTAGAGAAAAGACTGAGGGAGGATCTCATAAATGTTTACAAATACTCAAATGGGGGGTGCCAGGAGGAGGGGGCCCATCTTTTTCCAGTGTTGCCCAGTGACTAGACAAGAGGTAATGGACACAAACTTGAACATAGGAAGTTCCATCTGAACATGAGGAAGAACTTCTTTACTTGTAGGGTGGCAGAGCACTGGAACAGGCTGCCCTGAGAGGTGGTGAAGTCTCCGACTCTGGAGACATTCAAAGCCCACCTGGACACCATTCTGTGCACCCTGCTGTAGGTGAACCTGCTCTGGCAGTGGGGTTGGACTAGATGATTTCCAGAGGTCCCTTCCAAACCCTATGATTCTGTGATTTCCTGAAGTATATTCTTCAAAATCCACTCCATTGGTAATAAGTCTCTCAGGTTCTACGTTATTTTACACTATCTCCTGTCTTCTTTTGTGTATCAAGTTTCCTTCCCTTGGTAATGCTCATACACCCGGATGGTACTTTGGTGACACCAGTCTACCCTTGCGGATAGACACACTGAAATCTGGTAAAAAAGGATCATTTTCACTTGCCAATCAGCAGATCACAGACTGATACCATGTTCCATCTTGCTTTATGAAAACAAAATGTTTTATTTGCTATATATGAGAGAGATATCATTAATGCAATATAAACAGACTGTCACACACAAGAAAGTAGTACATAACCAACCTAAAATAAATCTTGGCAACTAACTTACTGAGGGAGCTGACAGAAGCCACTTACCATCACTTATCAGCAGTCCTGGCTAACCTGCTAGGCCCCAGTTGGCTGAAGGTTAGCAAATGTGATGCCCATCCACAAGAAGGGCCAGAAGGAAGACCCAGGGAACTACAGGCCTGTCAGTCTGACCTCCATAACCTGGGAAGGTTATGGAACAGGTCATTAGGCAGCACATGCAGGACAACCAGGTGATGAGGCCCATTCAGCATGGGTTCATGACAGGCAGGTCCTGCTTAACTAGCCTGATCTCCTTCTGTGACAAACTGACCCACGTAGTGGATGAGGGAAAGGATGTGGATGTTGTTTACTTGGACTTCAGCAAAGCCTTTGACAACATTTCCCATAGCATTCTCCTGGCTCCAGAGGGATCTGGACAGGCTTGATCGATGGGCCAAGGCCAACTGTACGAGATCCAACAAGGCCAAGTGCTGGATCCTGCACTTGGGTCACAACAACTCCATGCAGTGCTACAGGCTTGGGAAGAGTGGCTGGAAAGCTGCTCAGTGGAAAAGGACCCAGGGGTGCTGGTTGACAGCCAGCTGAATATGAGCCAGCGGTGTACCCAGATGGCCAAAAAGGACAATGGCATCCTGGCTTGTATCAGGAATAGTGTGGCCAGCAGGACTAGGGAAGTGATCATCCCCCTCTACTCAGCACAGGTGAGGTCCCGCCTCGAATACTGTGTTCAGTTTTGGGCCCCTCACTGCAGGAAAGACATTGAGGTGCTGGAGCGTGTCCAGAGAAGAGCAACAAAGCTGGTGAGGGGTCTAGAGAAAGAGTCTTATGAGGAGCAGCTGAGCAAACTGGGGTTGTTTAGTCTGGAGAAAAGGAGGCTGAGGTGAGACCTCATTGCTCTCTTCTTGCATGCAGTATGAACAAATGGGATAATAAGATAGATAATTGTAATGCATTTAGATTACTATACAGTAATTGTTATTTTTTCCTTCAAGCTTTGGACATGGAAGCAATTAAAATGAATAGAATATTCAGTAGTGCTTCGAGCAAAGAAAATACATCAGTTAATTAACTGTACTTTGTGACCTGAATGTTTGAAGAAAGACATGGGGTAGGTAGAAAAACATATACCCTCGGGCCTCATTGCGCTTTTGCAGTTAGCCCAGACCTTTATATGCATAAAATATCTTAGCTTAAGTAATTGACTTTTTTTTTAAAAATGACAGCATTTCTTTTGCCTAATCATTTTGAAAGAATGCTCCCTTTTTAATATCTTGTCACATTCCACAAGTCTACATTTCCCAGTTTCAGGGGGAATATTTATAAATCAAAAAACTTAGACCTCCAGGTTTCATTTATGTGCTGCCATAAACGCACAGTACTCTGGGCTGGAATTTTCAACACTAAAGGGATATACAGAAAAAGTGCTTGCACTTTCTATGTCTATTAACATCAGAGTTAGGAAAAGCAGAAAGAGAGGAAGTGGGTATCTGCCAGTCCAAATTCTATCACACATGAAAAACGTGACTACAGATAAATATAGCTGTATTATATTTTTTTAAATATAGCTGTATTATTTATTTATTTATTTATTTGTGTTGGCACGTCATCAGTTTGGGCACATTCCACAGACAAACAATGTCACCTACTATATCATCAGCAAAAACTCTCATAGAGTTTACACTGAACCCTAACCCATCCTAGCTTAATAAACACATTTGACAATATGTAAAAACCGTCTTTTTTATAGACAATTAAAACACATGCAGTAATTATCCTTAATTTCTAAAAGAACTGAAATAATCCTATATACATAGGCATGCAACTACATTAAGCCAAGTATTTACTTAGAGCAATGGATTTTTCATCTGCAAAGCAAAGCATTTCTGTTGATTTTCATTTTTAAGAGATACTAACATTCCACTAATAGTGTGCAGTAACATACATCTGAAGAGCCACTCATCACTTCATGGGAAAAACTTAACTTTACTACTTAATTATTTACATCCTAAGCATCTGTTTTTACATGTGTGTAATATGATATGTAATATGAGTTAGTCTGGAGTAGAATTATTATTTTCCATTGGTAATCATTTTAATCATCCTTAGAAAATGTATAATAAGTTTATGGGTTCAAGTCTTTTAAGTCTCCTTTCTATTTATTTTATACGATATTAAAATGACTGTTGGACATTTCCAGTTTGATAAAGCACCAGAATACCTACATATTTGAAGTGAACTATGAGGTATTTTTCATAAATAGTGACAAGACATGAATTCAGAAAAGATTTAAATGAATTATTCAGCAGACTTCAGATCCATATTTGTATATAGATCTCTCTATAGAGAGAGAAACAATGGTTTCATTAGAGTGAGGTAGAGGATATACTTAATGCACTTAAAAAAAAAGTCCCAAAAGTTTTTGTTTTGAAAGATACATTCCTTCTGGAATATATATAAACTTTGCTGAGAAAAATAATTAGTTGTTCTACCTTCTGCTTGTATCTGAGTATTATTCTGTAAAGGAAAATGGAGAAGGAATGAATTATATGAAAATAAACAATGAACCTGTAAATCCAGGAACCAGATTAATGACAACATCAGACATGCAATCTCAAAGACTAATTAATCCCCTTCAAAACACACATTTTTAAAGTTCACAGAGTAGCTTCTCTTTTAAAAGACATTTGGGGGGGGGGGGGGGGGGGGGGGGGGAGAAGAGTAAAATCATCATACAATTTAATCTGAAATATCCTGCCCCTTAAATTATGGAGGTTTTTGTCACTTCTAATGACACTGTAGATTGCATCTGAGAATACAGAAATTCTCAGTGTGAGAGGTCTATGGATTTTCTTCTCCAGAAATGTTGCAGGATAAATTGTTGATGTCAAGTTCTGAAATTATGGTATTCCAAATTTGTCTTTAACCTAGGTTTGGCAATTGAAATGTGACATGTCAATACAGCATGTTTTTTATAAACAGGCTGTGATATTTATGAGTGTTGACTCTTCATTCTGGTATTATATTACTTTAAAAAATGGAAAATATGATGTTGAATAATTTGTGGTCTGGCAAGTGTTGCCAGATGTTCTCTTACGCAGTTCAGTCTCTTGGTGATAGTATGATACTGCTGAATGAATGGGAACAGGTACAAGAAATGCCTCATAACCTACAAACCCAAGGACAAGCTGCTGACTTTGCGTTTGTTACAAAAAGATGGGTTAATACCATCCACATGTTATGTATCTAGCACATACATTCAAAGAACAATGCATTGTTGCAATGACATGCTACAGCTGACAATGTGTGTGGCTCACATGTGGTATCAAGTGCAGTTACAGTGAGATAAAGTTATAGAAACCTCATTAAAATCAAAATCTGTTCATTCCAAAATAACACCTACAATATATGTTACTAGTGTGCATAATCAGAAGATCTAGGTGAAAGAAAGGGCTGGCAGCCTTGAAGGAAGGAATGTGGTAGAGACATCTGGAAAGTTAGTTCTTTATATAGACTCATTTGATAGCACTTCAAGAGGTACAGAGTGAACTGATTATCCATGGGATATTAATGTTATTCTCTTAGCATGGATGGACATTTCAGAAGGAACTGCCATCACTTTCACAGTAGGCAAATCCCTCTGCTAATTAGTACAGAGGCAGAAAATAAGGAACTCTAGGTCTACATGAAAATTTACCAGGGAAGAAAGATTTCTTTTGTGTAAGAAATTATGCTTTGTAGTCACACAGTAAGTAGGACCTGCCACTGGGCCAGAGAGAATACATTGCCTGGAAATATAAGACAGTTCCTTAATTGTAAGATCACAAGAGAGAGTGTTGCATCATGTAAAGATGTTTGTTTGGTGTTAGTTTTTCTCTCCATTTAAGTATCAAGTTGTTATACCATTATGCAGATTATCGTACAGGAAAAAAATAGGGAAATGAACTGTTGGTTTTCTTTACTGCATTTTTAGTTCAAAGTACATAGCTAACATCCACACTACATCTTTCTTTAAATGTGCAGATTTCTTCAGCACAGAGCTACTGTTGTCATTGATAAGAAAACATGCCTATTCAAAGGCAATGTCAGGAGGTTGGCCATCATTAAAATGAATAAATGTTGAGTTCTGCAAGATTACAGGGTGCCACAGAGCATCCCAGGAAAAAAGTGGGCAATTATAGGAGACAGGGAACATGGAGTCTTTTAGCACTAAAATTATTTTTATCACACATTCCATCATGAAGACCTGAGAGCAATTGCACATTTACAAGGAAAACACATGATGTCTTTTCTCTGGAGATTATTTTTTTCCAGTAGATTTGACTAATTAATAAACAAGCACAAGACAAAAATGAGAAAGGAAGAGCCAGCACTTAGCATTTCTCAGGCACCAAGAACTTAACTAGGTGTAGCATCAGGTCAACATGTCAGAACAGTGTGTCCCTTTTCCACAGCAGGCAGATGAATTATGAAACATTTCTGAAGTTCAATAAAAGTAGAAAGCCAGTGGGAAGTTACTGTTCTTACAAAATACAGAAAGGGAAAATAACCAATTTGAGGTAAATACGTCACCTAAATTTACTAAGTCCCCTGTGTCATTTATGGAAGTGGGTCATTAAGTACTGACAGGTTCTATATTTGGATTTTGCAGAAAGAAGAAAACAAAAGTACTTCTACAAAGGTGATATTTACTGCTGGTACTCACAAGCAGCATATAGGCCAAACTTTTTTCTGCTACAGTTATTGAGGCATCATGGAATACATGTGGTGTTATGTGGGTTACCCAAAGTAATCACTTCAGTTAATAGCATTCCTTAAGGAAAATCTTGCTGATGAACACTAGAACTGCTATTTATTGCCTAGCATCAGTGTGATTAGCTGAAGAAGGCTTTATGCCCTCAGAACTTTAAAGTCAACATATAGGAAAATTTTAAATAGAAAGAGAAGAGGAGAAAAGCAATTTCCTTTTTAATTTTGATGCTGCATCAGGAGACTACGCTCCCTAGGAACTGCTTAAATTCAGTGCAGGAAGAGATTATCCTCCAAAGAGTGCTTTGCAATAGGCACCTATTGCAGGTGCTCTTAAGCCCTTCTGAATTTCCTGACAGCCCTTCCAAGTTTCAGCCAGCTGCTGAACGTGTAATCGATTTCCAGCCCCTGATGGCCTTGGCTGCTGCTGCCCACAAAGAGCAGGCTCCTGTGCTGCCAAGGTCCGGGAGTAGAAGACACAGCATGTCTGACTGGCCCAAACTACGGAGCTGTTGGCACAATTTGGGAAACTGGAAATGGCTGCTGTAAGGTAAGCAGCCAGCCCTTCACCCATGAAGAGAAACTGGCAGCAACTCTCTCCTCAGTAGGCACAGCTCTGTCATGTATTGTTGGCAGATGACAGGGACACTGACTTGCTTGAATCCTGTTTTCTTGTTGTGAAGACAAACCCTGTCTCTCAGCCTGAAGAGCTGGTACATAAACGTCATGTAAGTCAGAGCTGGTCTGTAGGTCACCCATTTGGTCATTCCACTTTACATGCAAATTTTTGTAAAAAACACCAGCTGTTCCTTCATTCTGAGAGAAAATGTGAGATCTATCTTCAAACATACAGCTTCTATCTGTTAGTGCAGGCATACTCTTACTTAAACCATTAATTATCTTTTTCTTCATAAGTACTTCAGATCAACATTCCAGCATTCTGAAATGATGGAAATTTAAGCTAGTCAATCTGCCAAGATTTAGAAGAATGGAGCAACCCTACCACTTCACACACCAATATCCAGTAATCAAAGCCTGCACTGCTTCCAGTCCAGTAAGGGCAGAGTATTGGTAGTTGTCACTGTCCTGATTTCCTGTACATACATCAAAGACTGTAGCAACCCAGCTTGAGAAGACCCATATGGCTTTCCTGCATATATTTATTACTTACTTATATTTACTATTTCCACCAAATTTTGGTTGTGGGGTTTTTTTTCCTAGTGTAAATAATATTGACTAGAAAGAGTTTAAAAACATGAGCAAGACATTTATATATCCACCATTTCCCCAGGGCATATTGTTTTATGCATGTATGCACCATAAGCGAGTACACACTGATTTATGTTTGCAATTTGCACTAACCATAAAAGAAGGCAGTAGCTTTTTTTTTTTGCTTTAAACAAAAAAACATGGTCATAAATAGTAATATTAAAAAAACCCTAAATACAACCCCATAAAATTAAATGTTAAAAGAAATATTCCTCCCTCCCTGCCCCCCTGCTATTTCATGAAGGGACAGCCAAGATAAAAATACAATCATGTAAGGCATTTTCCAGAACTATATATTTTTTAAATAGTGAGAGTTGCTGATCAGGCAAATTGCTTATTTTATACTTTTCTTCAGAGAAAAATGCCACTGAGAGAATTATACAAGCATATGCATTCTCACATGTGTATATGCATGGGAACAAATGCCAAAGTAATTCATTATCTGCAACACTGTTAAAATTAAAATCCAGACTTTAGAAATTCCATGATACTGTGAAAGCTACCAAATGAATGTTTTACTCATGCTCAAACTAATAAACAGATCACTTATGCTCACAACAGGTTTTTTTCCAGTTATGAAAACACATAATAAGCAAAAAATAACATAAGGAGCAACCAAGGTAAATTTTCTTTAATATTTATAGCCTAGTTTCCCAGTAAGCGACTTGCATGTGACCACACACTTATGTTTATGCAGCTTTCATAACCGTTGAGCTTGTTGGCCACTATCAGCAAACTTTGCCGGGGAGGAGAAGGGGATTTGGCCCACAAAATTCATAAAATGCCTGTGAAAGAAAGTAATTGGACAGAGAAGGGAGGCCATAGCTAATGGAAAGGCTGTAACCTAAGCAAATGCACTAGGTGTCAAGAGAGACACATGGGAGACAGCCTGTTCCTGTGATCACCACAGTTTTAGGAATTTTTTCAGTCAGCAGCTAAATAATGGCAGGTACCAAAAGAAAGCAAGTGTGAAACACATGTCAGCAAGAAAAAAAAGAGTTCATTCATTCTGGCTTTCATAGAATTATTTGGTTTTATTTTAATATTTCAGAAGGAAGTTCTCTTTGCATAAGACCTTTCTTCTCCCTAAAATTATAATAACTTCTTGCAAAAGAATTTCAGACACAAGCAATGCCCAAATCACTAAGTTTTGTTCGACAACAATAATGTATATAATCTGAATTTATGCTTCCTTAACTTGGAACAAATTTACCTCTCTTTAGAGAGGCCTATCAGATTATCTGTTGACCTGTGATCAATTTGAGACTAAAGATTTGCTGCTGAAGGTGATACAATTGCCTTGATCATCCATCTTATACGGTGGGAAATCAGGTCATTTCATCTTGGTTTGCTATAGGAACAAAGGAAACCAGACTTGTATTAGATTAGCAGTAAGACGAGATTGACTATGGTCTATGATTTTTCTGATGAAAGAGCGTTTAACACGAAAGAGGTGAGGGGGACCAGTTCAATCCCTAATGAAATATAATTCCCTCCTTCAATATGAAGCTGAGCAACTTCTCTCTAAATCTTAATGCTTAACTCAACCACTGCATTTCAAATAGGAGAAACCAGTCTGCCCCTTACTATATTTCAGATCAAACTGTTTATTATGTGACAAAATCTGCAGGTCAAAAAGGATACCAAGAATTACAGCATAGAACGCCACTCTTGGTGTTAAAAAGGCAAGTGTTGCACTGCATAAGTGCACACGAATAAACACACGAAAGATGTGGTATGTCACTGATCAAGATGACACCTTTTCATCTGTGCTCTATGTTTTGCTGTCAGTTTCCCTGATTTATGGAAGAAGGACAAGCTTGAGTCTCTTGATAATGTTTATTGATTATTCGTGCCCTTCCAAAGATCAGTTCCTTGTACCATTTAGCTGAGAAATAGAAGAGAATGCAAGAAGATATATGGCATGGCTTAATAACCATGAAAGAATCTAATGGAAAGCCAGTAGCTAAAGCATTAGTAAAACATCTGAAGATTGTTACTACTTGACTATATTATGCAGTGCAGATTTTTTGTTTCATTAACTGATATGCTGTAATAAAGAAGACAAACTACTTTGAGTTTGATTTATCTATCAAAGATCTGTTACATTTGCAAAAACCTAGCGATTATCTTTTAATGTAAATGCTGTCCTAAATAATTTTAAATCCCTTGGCTGAAATTCAGCCAATATGCAGTCAATGAAAGTTCTACTGTTCATTTCTATAGCACTATAATTTTATTTCTAATTACTATCTATAAAATTGTTATTATTATTTATTTTCAAATTTTGAAAAGCCAGAATATTCAACATAGCAAAGCAAGAAAAGGTGAGGTCTATCAAGCTAATTCATCCATCTTGCATCAAATTAATTCAAGTTACAAGTGAAAAGGCAGAAACACTTTCTTGTTTTGAATTTTCAGATATCAGCAAATGTTTGTCAAGTAGAAAGTCTCTTCTCAGAATGACTGAACAGAAACTTTCACTAAACCTAGTCTGTGTGGCCTCTTTTGTGAACTGATGAAGTCTAAAGGACCACTTAGAATTTCTTTTCCATTGTATGTAGATGTTGAAAGTGCTTCTGCAACATCCTAACATAACACATCGGAAGCACAAAATATAGATTGGAAAGACACAGAACTAATACAAAAATTTCACTTCTCTGTGTCAGCCATACATCTCTCATCTTTGAGTACCAAATTGTTCTATTATCCTTGTGTCTGCCTCATCTTACAAAAGAATATGGATCTCACAGCACAAGTTCAAACATCCAAACTAAAATAAGCTCTGATAGCAGGGAAATAAAAGTATAACATGAGTCAAGACCTCTCCGCTAAGAACTTTACTCTGAAGCACAGAAGATACCAGAAATCTTCGACCATCCTTTGAATACATAAGTAACAGTGTGAGCTACTGTATGTCTTAAATGGAAGGTGGTGACTGATGTCCTACCTTAGTATGGACCAGCTACAGAGCTATGTATGTGTAGAAGTCTAGTGGAGAACAGCAATGAATAAATGAGTACAATTTTAGAATTAGAAATGTGATTAGTGACTAAGATTCAGTTCTAACCTCATAAAGCAATGTAGATTGCTCTGACCAAAGTTACAGAAGAGATGCCCACTCCTACAATAACAACAGCTAAGGCTATTTCACAGCTGGCCTACCTTCCTTCAACGTCACTGGGCAGCAGTGTCTACATGAGGACTATTGTGCCTTCAAAACATTCTGTTGTGTAAACAAACTTAAACCAAACACAAGTACCCAAAGAAAAAGGATTGTATGCAAGTCCAGCATGAACTTCTACTCCCATGTGGAAGAGACAAGTGTTGATTCTTTCTACAGTTTACGTAATTATCCAGTTTAAATGCATAAATATACAAATTAATGTATGGAATTTTATGTATAATTATTTTCCTTTTTATGACAAAAGTATAGGCCTATGGGTGCACTCTGAACAATACAAACATAACACTTAATTTTATTGCAGATTTTTTTTTTCCAACTACATAATCCTTCAGGGTTTTCTGTAGTACACATGGAAAAAATATTGACATTGTCATCCAGTGATGTATATATCATTAAGTAGAATAAAACATTGAAATACATTGAAAAGAGCAATTTTAAATGGCAGAAGAACTTTTGGACTGCCTGGCTAAGTTTTGTCATCTCTCAGATCTTTATCAGACATATGTTTCCATATACAGACCTTGTTTTTTCCTCAGTCTTTTGAATGGAATGCACAGGTGGGGATTTTATTGACAAAGCTTTGTAACAATTGTCTCACTACCCACTAATGTGTATATATGTATCAGCATTTTTCCCCTGTATGGTAATTTCCACTGTGGCTATTGTTACATGCTTCCATTCGGGACAATTTTCTGAATCTTTATCACATATTAAGACTTATTTGAGATTTAGTGTTCTTCCAGTCCCTATCTAACTGGACATGTATCTGAACCCTGTCATCATAATAACCAAGGACACATCTGTATTTGTAAGGTGATATACCTGTATTTATAATGCATGTGTTGCCTATTGACAGAAAACATGGTAAAAATGCTTTGTAAACCCAGAAAAAGAGAAGTCACCATACTGCCTGTCCATCAGATCATACGGTCTTCCCAGCAGCATATGCCTAGAACATGATTACTTCAGGAAATTTCCTAAGAAAACAGATGTTCATTGCAAATGGAATGTTCTGCGAATCAGTATCTTGGTCCCAAAGTCGCTATCAGACAGGAGATATGGTTGATAAAATGCTTCAAATCACCTTATTAATTCACCTCTGTGTTACTAATGATCACTATTATTATTTATTTTTACAGCTCCCAAATGGGTGCTACATGTTTCAGAGCACATATTTTGCAAATGTATCATAGTTAAGTGGCTAGCACAGGGAACTGCAATTTTTTTTTATACTGTAAACCACAGTCTGAGATAAGATTGCTTGCCAGACCACTTCCTCTGCCATTCGTGACATTAATGTATTGTACTAATGGTCTCTGTGCTCATTACAGAAATTACTTTGAAAGGACAAATAAGGAAAGTATTTAATGGATGTTTTCTGGCTTTTTAAAATGCAGTCTCTCTGGTAAAAATAAAATAATACATAAGACATTATAAACTAGCTCAACACAGACCACCAACAAACATTTCACATACCACAATATAAAAGCCTTTAGCCTATTAACTATGTCACATCATTTTCTCTACTGTGAGTAAGGTTAGAATTCGCATTATTTTTTTTCCAAATACCTATCATCACATTCCATTGGTAGCAGGGAAAGATTTGCAGAAAAACTGAAAGAAGCATTGGGTCCCTGTAGTAATTATATTTTTCAAGCCAGTAGAAATTACTGTTGTATTTACTATGGCTGACCAGAGATCAAATAAGGCATGACAGCTCAAATTATTTGTTTATTTCGTCATGCATTCTTTACTTTTTCGCCAATGTCCAAGACACTTGTCTCTTGACATTTAAAAAACATATGTGTTTTGTAAGAATATTTGAAATGTGTCAGATTAATAATTCACATAATTAGGTTTTGGCATTAAGAGGTCTCATGGATAGCATTCAGGAGAAGAAAACTATCACAAGAAATATTAGGACTGCTTATATCACAGAACTTTTATTTATCTGAATCTTTCATGACATCAGACAAGTTCAGGAGCCAGCTGATGTGCTGACATTGTCAAAGTGTTTGCCATCAATGCCAAAATGTGATACATTAAAATTTATCATGTCCTTAAAATCATTGAGAGCCTCTTAATCCTTCTGCGTTTAAGTCAAAATCTTAACTTCCTGTATCTTATAACTGTATGAAGAAAAAAATTGTTTCTGACAATCAAAATAGGTGTTAAAATGACAGCTGTTATCCAAAATTTGGAGCACTAGTTTATTATAGCTCCCCAAAACAAAGGCAGACACCTGTATAGATCCCAAACACATGGTATTAAAATGAAAAAGCGGCAGTTATGTGCATTAGCTTTCACTATTTTTGTACCTCCACCAAAATATTGTAAGAATCCATGAATATGCAGTTTTCTGTTCTAGCCTTGGGAAAGCAGCATGGTACATTTTTTATTGATTCGAAGTATACCTTTATTTAAAATTTATGCCCACACACACGTGCACACGTAGGTAACACAGACTACATGAAAACCTTTTCTTCAGAAACTTTCACTAAAAAGAAGTGTTTGAATGCCACTGAACAGTGAGTTGCTTTTTTCAAGTAGACTTGACAATCTGTTTCACAAAACCCCTCAAGTATTATGGAACAGAAGGCCCTAGGTGCTGTTCCAATCTATATGATTACAGATGAAGAGTATTTATCATCAATGATGTCCTTCATCCCATTCCCAAACCATAAAACAACTGGTTCTACAATCCTGTCCCTTTCACAAGTATTTACTCAGATTTTGTGTGTATAACTTCGAGCAAATAATCTTTTGGTAAATAAATTTGATAAGGCGCAAAGGTCAGAAGACAGTGAGAGAAAATTATGGAGAACACTTTTACTATGGCTAGATATATCCTGAATTATGGGCAACAGAGAGCTAAGAAAATAAGTTTTTACAGAAATACTGGAGATGATTGGAAACTTGTCCTGCTGCTGCACCTTTTCCTGGTAGTAATTCAAATTGAACGAAAACTTCAAGGATCTGCCTTGTGGTTGAATATAGCATAATGAATAGAGATACAAGTGTATGAGAAAGTAAGAACTGAATACAAAGAAATAAATGGAACATGAAACTTGATTCTGAGACGTTATAGTCTCTCCAGCATGAGAACGTCATTGTTGTGAGACCCATTCTTTCCTTGCACATCAAAATGTTAATTGGAACACAAAGTAAATCATTGGGATATATAAGGACCTTTAACTCCAGGATTAGCATTTGCATCTTAGTTGAAATTCAAGCATGTTTTGCTTTTGGGATTAAATTAGGCAATTGTTTTGTTTGCAGGGGTTTTTTGGATTTTTTTTTTGTATTTGAGCGATGTCATAGACAATTAAATGAGAAGCAGCTTACTTCAGAAATGTAATTTTAATGCTTTCCTAAAGTTCAATCTGTAAAGGCAAGAGGTAGAGTGCAAATCTGAGTGAAGCTTAATGAAATTTCACTATAATTAATTGGTGCTTATTTAGTAATCAAAGTAGTACTTACTGCTTTGAAATGAACATTTTTTCCTCCTGAGAAATGCAAACTGCTCAAACAGTGTCAGTCTTACCTCCCAGCTCATGAAAGTCTTGTGAGCATTTTTGCATTACATAATAAAACATGACAATGTGGTATGAGTGACATAACTTAATGTGACTCATTATACATCTGTCAGAATATTAGCAGTAGCAACCATTTTCAGACCTATAATATTCTTAGTGATGGACTTATAAAACATATCTAAGATCAATTTTTTTCAAGGTCAAATAAGGAATTATTTGGAAAAAAATAATTATGTTTGCCTTTAACATCATGTGTATTTTCTTAGACAATTTTCTTCTAAGCATAACTAGACAGCAATTAGCAATTGAGCGTGTCACCGTTAAAGTATTGCAGGACTGCCATAAAGGCAATGATAAGAACATTGACCTCAGAGCTGGGTGAAGAAGTAGGAGCTAATGGGATCCGCTATACTGGAAGCAAGATATAGCTTTCAACCGACCTATTCTGATTTTGCTTCAGAATGAAAAAGGTCAGCATACTAGCTGATAGTTATTGACAGATACTTATTTAGGTTCAGGATAATAGCATCGAAAGTAAAATCACAAAGCTATTTTAGATGATTGCTTAGAACTTTGGCAGATAATTTGAAAACGCTCACAGCTTGCATTTGTTGGTATTTTTATGAAGTAATTTTGTTGTTTTCCCTTCTGGTGACTTGAATGTTGTTACCCATTATTCATTAAGATCTTATTTTGAGGAGTATAATATCTAAAACACATTAAAAAATTAACATGCAAAGCTAAGGAATGCTCTGGTTAACTAAAATGCAACTCTTACAAATTTTACTGCTCACTTATTTGGTCAGTTTGTTCCAAAATAGTTACTTGGCATATACATGATAGGATGAGGGGTAATGGTTTTAAACTGGAAGAGGGGAGATTTAGACTAGATCTCAGGAAGAAATTTTTCACTCTGAGGGTGGTGAGGCACTTGAACAGGTTGCCCGAGGAAGTTACGGAGGCCCCATCCCTGGAAGGGTTCAAGGCCAGGTTGAATGGGGCTTTGAGCAACCTAGTCCAGTAGGAGGTGTTCTTGCCCATAGCAGGAGGATTGGAACTAGGTGATCTTTAGGGTCCCCTCCAACCATTCTATAATTCTATGATACCTCACAGATGACACCAAGCTGAGTGGTGCAGTTGATGTGCCTGAGGAGTGGGACGCCATCCTGGACAAGCTCAAGAAGTAGGACTGCGTGAACCTCATGAGGTTCAACAAGGCCAAGTGCAAAGTCCTGCAGCTGGGTCAGTGCAAGCCCTGTTATCAATACAGGCTGGGGGATGAATGGATTGAGACCAGCCCTACCGAGAAGGACTTGGGGGTATGGGACGGATGCAAAGCTGGACATGAACCAACACTGTGTGCTCACAGCCCAAAAATCCAACCACATCCCGGGTTGCATCAAAAGAAGCGTGGCCAGCAGGTCAAGGGAAGTGATTCTGCCCCTCTACTCTGCTCTGGTAAGACCCCCACCTGGACTACTGCATCCAGATCTGAAGGCCCCAGCACAGGAAATTCATGGAATTGTTGGAGTTGGTACAGAGGAGGGCCAAGAAAATGTACAGAGGGCTGGAACACCTCTCCTGTGAAGAAAGGCTGAGTGAGTAGGGGTTGTTCAGCCCAGAGAAGAGAAAGGTCTGGAGACACCTTACTGGGGCCTTTCAGTACTTCAAGGGGGCCTATGAGAAAGGTGAGGACAAACTTTTAGTAGGGTCTGTTGCAATAAGACTAGGGGCAATGGTTTCAAAGTAAAAGAGAGTAGATTTAGACTAGATGTAAGGAAGAAACTTTTTATGATGAGGGTAGTGAAACACCGGAACAGGCTGCCCAGAGAGGTAGTAGATGCCCCATCCCTGGAGATATTCAAGGCTAGGCTGGACGGTGCTCTGAGCAACCCGATCGAGTTGAAGATGTCCCTGCTCATTAAGGGGGGGTTGGGCTAGATAACCTTTAGAGGTCCCTTCCAGCCCAAACTGTTCTATGATTCTATGATATCCCTTTAGAAAGAAAGATTATTGAGAAATTATGAAGAGAAACCTTGAAATTATACAGGATGCAGTTAATAAAACTGTATCAGTTTTTAACCGGTTAGGTCTTGAAAAATAAGAATATTAAGTCATACCTTAGTGCAGCCTTTGTTGCCAGCGGGTATAGGCACAATCCTCCTGAGGTCAGCCAAGGAAGTAGATAGTTACCAGTGGAGAATCAGCACTACTCCATTTTCCTACAGTTCCCTCTAGTGTCCTGCTGGTTGAAAAGTAGCACCCCAGTAGAGTTGTTTGACTAAGGAGAAAGACCAAAACTGTAATGGAAGCATGAAATAAAGCACTGAAGGACAGACAGTGAGGCCTAACATTTAATTCCTAAAGGAGGGGCTGAATATCAGTATTTGCTATATATAAGCTAAAAGACATTCTGAAGAGTCTGAAATCAATACCTTCCCAAGTTCAGTTTGGCTGATAATGAGAAACATATTGTGACACAAAGTGAAAAATGGAGCTTAAATTAAAAACCCATTACAGCCCTGTAATTTCATTAAGCTTTAGAGAGCTGTTACTTCATTTGTATATTTAATAATACTAATAGGTCTGTGAGATTGCAAGTTTTTGATAAACGTTTTAATTTGGGAGAGGGTAAAAGACTACCAAACATCCCTAAATAACTGTTTCTATTGGTTAGTTACCACCACCAAAAGAGTTTCTTATTTACAACATAAATTTTTCCAGCTTTAGCTATTAGTCATTGTACCTTATCATGCCTCTGACTGCAAGATTAAAAGCAGTCTACTATCAGAAATCTTCTCCCTGGTTAGGTACTCGGAGATCATGATCAGGCCACACAATCTTCCCTCAGATAACAGAACAGATTAAATTTCTTGAGTTACTCACTATGAGACTGAGCTTTCCTGCTGTGCTACAGGGTCCTCCTCTCTCAATTCTTTCTACATGATCAGCACTCTTAAAACTGGGAGCATGTTATGCTGGATGCATTGTTTCAATCTTGCCATAGCTATGTATAGTCAAGTGTAGATAAGTCAGCAAAAGGAAGGGAAGCAGTAAGGAGATTTGGGGTTGGAGGGACAACACATGAAATGGCATTGTGCAGGATGAAGTTCAGCATCCAGCTTTCAATTTGCAAAATGCTCTGCAATAAACTCCTTCTCAGGCGCAATTATTCTTCCCTACTTGTACTTTATGTTTTCCTGTTTAACGGCTACTCTAGCCCATGGTACTCTCAGCCATCATTTTGGTCATCCATGTTATACGAGTTAGTTTCCAAACCAAGACACTAGATCTCTCATGAGTATCTACTTTTCAAAATATTATCTCCTGTATTATTAGTGCAATCTCCACTTCTTATTCCTAGTTATACAGAGCTGTTCAACCCAAAAAGCTGCATTTAATTTACTTGCAAAAAAACAAAAAAAAAAAACCTCCAAAACAAACCAACCAACCAAACAAACAAAAGATTTCAATAGCATGAGGCCATTCCCTTTGGAATCTCACTAGAAACATCTCCTTTAAATGATGATTCCCCATATGCTTTTACTTTTGGAAGTCTCCCAGCAAATTTTAATCATTTAGCATTTCTTAATTTGTTTTGTAGTCCTGAGGAAGCTATATAAGGGCCTTTCCTCTTAATTGAAATTATTAACTCTTGACTCCGTCATTCATGTTTGGCATAACTTGACTTGGCACATAAAGGTAGTAGATGCAATATACATAAACTTCATCCAGGAATTTCTAATTTTACTATGTATCATTAAGACTGAGGAATAAGAATGATTCAAAGTCACCACAATAAATTTGCCTGAAATCTAAGTAACTGATAGGGCCTAAAAATGTCTTGAAAACTGGGAGTTGCCACAGAACAAATGTGTTACAAGGGAGTGCTACATGGACTAGTGATCAGGAAGAAAAGTCATAAAGAAGTTAAGAGAGAGTGGAAGAGTGGAAAGATTGGTTGACAGCAAAAAGAACAATCTGCATCATTTAGTAAACAAGTAAATAACGTTTTAACATAACCTCTCTAATAGAACATAAGCTACCCTACATAAGACAAACATCTTATTAAATCATGGTGTTGAATATGATAAGGTCAATAATGGAAATCTGCACACAAAAAGATTTGTATGATCTTTAGTGCATAAGTAAAAGACAGTGGAGAAGGAGTAATTGTACCACATGCTATATATGGTAAATACATCCTACTAAGATACTGACCACTGTATTCACTAGAGTTGGAAAAATATTCCAGAAGCAGATACAGTTCAAGAGGATCAATGAAAAATGGTAAAGAATCCAAAGAAGAGTCGCAAGAATGATTCACAGTCTGGGAAATAAACCTTGCCAACAGAGCCACCTAGGTCACTATACGTAGCACGTACAACAGTTGTGCAAGCACAAACAAAAAGGTATCTCTAGGAATAATGTTCATTCGGTAGAAGATTTCAGATTCAACATTCTTCAACAGGTGAAAGCTGAAGATGGACAAATGTGCAGCTGTCAGAGGTGCACATTTTTTAACATTAAGGTCCTGATTAAATGTTGGGAATGTTAATGAGATTATTTCTCTGAGAAGAATAATTCATGAATGGATTGTTTGACAGGAAGTGCAGGACCAATGGAGGATGCACAGTATTTCAAAAGCCTTTTGAAATCTGTGGAAGTGCAGATTGCATATGACTAGTAAAAATTAATATATTTAGAGCTGGCATCTTGAGCTTCATCTAGTCTTCAGAGAGAAAAGGTCCTCCCTTAGATATACTACAGAGAACCTATGCTAAAAATAAAACTAATGTTAGAAAATGAATAACAATGATACAAGGGACTTATTACATTTTCAAAGAATGCCCTAAAAACAAGCTTCTAAACAAATCTATCAAGCACTTCCTGAGTTTATGGAGCAAACTTTTCTGCATTGTTGATTGTACATGTTCAAACTTGACTCATGTTTCTTTAGCATTATTACAGCTGAAAATAAATTCCTAAAAAGAAAGAAGCTCTAGATGGAGGTAATAGTTTTTCTTCTGTCTTACATATCTAAAAAAATATGGGAAAAATTCTGAGTCCCCCAGTCCTTAGAAAAATTCGCTGAAGATCATAGTAATTTCTTTTCTCTTACAGGTCTTAAATCAACACAAGAGATTTTTATAGTAGAAACATTGCCGTTCAGTCAGTGCTACTGGCCATAAACCCAGAAATAATCTGTTCTTTCGAAGGTCAGACTGGAGGAATGGAGAATTCACATCAGTTTTCAAATCTATCTCCTATCCTAAACACAGTACACACTTCCTTTTTACAATGATACCATCTTCTACAGTCAAAATGCAACTGTTATACTGTTATACAATATTACTATTATACAATATCTATTATTGACTGATATTTTAAGTAATCTTAATTTAAAGAATTGTGTTTATTTCAAGACACATGGCATTCAATAACTCCTCCCTCCTCAGCCATACATTGCAGGATCATCTGCTTAATGTGGAACTATCTCCATACACTTACATGATAAAAAGATGCCCCTAAATCTGTATCCATTACACATCTGCATATCAGATTGATGCCCTTCATCGAGCAGCCAGACTGTTGACAATAAATGAAAATAAGCCTTTGTGTAATCTTCATGTGGTCATGGTCAGATTTTGTAGGGATGCTTATTTTTTTATCAGGTATCTTGATGTGAAACCAAGTTTTTTATAAAGATCTTTGAATAGAAACAAACTAGCTAGTATTCAGTTTGAGAAGAGTGCTAGTACTTCTAGCTATACCATAAATCCTTATACAACTATCTTCTACAGAAACATATTGGAAATAATCCAGCTATTTTACTGAATATTTCACAGAAGTCACAATTTATATATCATCATATCTCTGGTAATTCAATTATCTCTTCATTTTCACAGACTGTAAGGAAGATGTTACACTTTGATCTAAATAACTGAGCTAAACTGGAACAATACATGTGTGACATATTTCTAATTAAAGACATGCCAGTACATTTTAGCATTCACTAGACACATTGTAAAGCCCTAAATTTATCCTTCTTAAAACATCTTTTGAAATTTAAGTGGTTGTTTAACAAAAAGGTTTTGTTATGTAAGTTTTCAAGTAGTGAAAATACATCCTAGCCAGTATAATATTTGACAGCAACAAATCCAGAGTGTTGGGTCTTCTTGGAATTGGAAGTTCATTGGAATCTCGTTTTTAATTCTGCTGTAATAACCAGGTTCATAAGTGTAGAACTAGATATTAGGAAATTTTATGATAATGACATATTTTTTTAATTCCATCGGGGAAAGTAGGCATTATACAATGTTCAGATGCAAGCTGTTTTATATGAAGTGGTGGCTATGTATCAATTCATAGTAATATGAATCTGAAACTCAGCCAACAACATGAAAGTACAAGAATTGCTGCACCGATGACAAGTTACATGATGACTCTAGTACGTCAAACAGAGAAGCTCTCTGAAGGACTCCAGTACTGGAGCTGAACAGGAACAAAAGTGGTACAGGCCATTAGGGAAAGACTGAAAAAGAAAAGTTTATTTGCCACATTCTTCAAATGTAAACGTGTCTTTCCACCTATGGTGTGAAGCCGTCTGACTGCTATTTTGTAAACCTAATTGAGTAACATTTGTGGAATACAAAAGTTAGTGAATATTACTAATTTTTCATTTAAAAAAATTCAATTAATCGGGATGCTCTTTGTATTCAAGGAGCTCTGTAGGTGACCATCTCCTATTTCTCACATAAATTATTCATTGGATACCAGCAAAATTTGTCAAGTGATTTATTTATGGAAGTAATTCTTTGGTATTCAGCCAACTCTCCATCTCTGGCTTGTTTGTAATGACTAAACTGGAAAGTGTTCAATATCTGGGAAACAAACTGCCGCCTTATTTTACACCATGTTTCAGCCAGATTTTTTGACAACGACAGTTCCCATGGACTTAAATTTCAACCCAAGCATAAGCAGTATCTATGACAGTATGCAGAGGTCACCTTCTTTTTAAAGGGTACAATGCTAAAACAATGGAGCTCCTTCAGAGTGTTTCCCTCATAACTGTTATTAAGCGTTGTGACAAAAATGTTACATAAAAAACTTAATTATCATCTGGAGATTTATTGTGCCAAATTTCATCATTAAAGTGGAAAAAAAACAAAGCAATTTTAGTCCTGTATTCAGTGCTAGTTCCCTGTGTTCTTTAACTGCAGGGCTACTATTAAAGTACAGAATTTACAAACACATGTTAATTAAGTAGCTCCAATAAGAGCTCAGGGAAATAAGCAAATTAATTTGAATATTTCCCTGGTGTACAAGGGGTTAATCAAAGTGCTTTAAAATATTTTTATGATGCCATTCATCTGAGTTCTGATCATTTGCTGATTTTTCAATTAGTTCTATTAACATGGGCTTTAAAGGTATGAATGAAAAGAGAGAAAGATACTGACACAGGAGACAAAGATTACAGGAGAAATTGTTATACCAGAACAGCTTTCGTGCTTAGATGTATTTTCAC
Organism: Chionis minor; assembly: GCA_013398295.1. Lineage (NCBI taxonomy): Eukaryota > Metazoa > Chordata > Aves > Charadriiformes > Chionidae > Chionis > Chionis minor. Next base: position 837,786 of record VZSF01008968.1, on the reverse strand, counting down.
ACACTTAGGCTACCTGAGTTCTTAAAAGCTTTGGATCATTGTGAAAAGTGGAATGTCAAAACAATGCGGGGGGGAAGGAATGATGTTAACTTGTTGGCTACATTATAAAGAAACATTATTGATTAACTAGTTCAGTGATAGTGCAGTTTTTGAAAAAGCTTTGTAAGCACACTATAATAGCTGGGGGGAAAGTGATCCATTTTCCTTTTAAATTTTCTTTATAGATCTTTTTTAAGGTCTGATTTTATAGTAGTTATACTGAATTGCTTCATTTGAGGATTATTTTTCCCCCAGTTCAAGTGCCCACATACCAGTGCATGAATAAGCAGGCAGAAGTGAAAATATATCCTGCAGGAAACAAAAACTTAAACTAATTACAAATATATTCCCAAATATCAGTTATACAAGGAGTGATGCTAACTGCACATGAACAGAAACAAAGTGCATAATTTGAACAATACTTTCTGAAAACAGCATGCATATTTTCCAAATTTGAAATTGCAAAAAATTTTGTCAGATAAGAGCAAGTACTACAAGGAAAGAAAACAAACCAAAACAGAATAAACCCCCCAAAACAGCTAAACTACAGCCACAAAAAAGAAAAAAAAAAAAAGGTGGCAGAACAAAAGAAAAAGCATATAGTTCCAAGTCTGCCATTTTCCACTGCGCTGTCAGACATGACCAAAAAATCCATTTGAAACAGGACATTTATTTACCCACAAAATAGAATTCATTCCATCTCCCCATTATATTACCAGTCATATGGGAGCAAAAGGCCAGGTTCCCAAAAGCACTGAAGGACCCTGCTATTAGGTCACTAATATTGCACAAAACATACACAGCAAAACCAGTAAATGCTACTGATACACAGATTATATAAAAGGAGAAAAGGTTTATAGACCACTCTCACCTACCTCTGGTTTGCCAAACTTCACATAACTGTGCTTTTTCATACCAAAACTAACTAGAGCATACAAAGTCTTTATTCTAGAGTCTCTGTTCCACCAGACTTACTCCAAACTGAAAACAGAAAATTATGATAGCTTTTAACAGTTAGAATGTATTGACTCCACTATGTGTGAAGCCCAGCCCAGAACAGCCACCTAAAATGTAGATCTTCTTTAGTTCCCTCAAAACAAGGACCATCTTGGGCACATTCTGTTGCTGACCCAGCAGAAATTAAGCCAGAAAACCCCCAACAAAACTGCACTGGAGAACAGCACAGAAAGTACTGAGGAAAGATAGTAAATGGGGGCAGGAGGTAACAAGACAAGGACTACCTGCCTCTTAAATCTCTGTGTGAAATGAAAACTGCAGAAGGGTTTTGGAAGACTGCAGAATGTTAATGTGGGTATAAAAAACCTGAAAACTAAAATGGGGAAAATTACTGAGTGAAGTTTCATGAAAGTGTGATGATAAATTGTCATAAAAGAGGGGTGATTAAGACTGTTGGGTGAGAAGGTGACAGCTGTAGAACTGAAATTTAAATACAGACCTCATCATCTGTATTTACCTCAGGCACACGCTTTGATATTTTAATACAAAGCCATATTGCAATTATTCTGTAGAAAAGAACCATTTATTTCTGTGGGAAGACAGTCCAGTTTCTCAGCTGAAGTAGGACAGCATAATCTTCATTTAGTCACCAAGAGCTAGGTGAATAAGATCTGGAATGCAATTTTAGTGGTATTCAAAAAAGCTTGAGCCATGTATTTCAGAAGAGACAACAGCAAGAGTTAGATGAAAGATAAGGTGATTTCTCAAAAGACAAACTCTGGGTAGGTGAGAATATAAGCCAGCACTTGTTACTACTTGTTAGGTAGAAACTTCATCCACAAATGACTTACCAATGACTGTTCAATTTTAAAACCTTTCTGAAGCTGACTTTAAGACAACAGCTAAAATATGTTAGAGGGCCATAAGGTGGGAAAGCCATAATAATAAAATGACCTTAAGGAAAAATTTGAAAAACAGAAAGACAGTCTTAGTCTAAATTACTCTTGAATCAGATTACTTCCTCAGGCATTAGTGGAATTTTTAATTATCATCTGAAACTTTTAATAAGAAAGAGATGACAATAGAGGACATGCTATATATTTTTCCAAACAGTGCTTAGAACCCACCTCAAAATTATCAGCCAGATAAATAGAAAAGTCAACTTAGCCTATTTTCAGACTACAGGAACAGTCAGTTCCCAGTAGCATTTCCCAGCAGTTCTCAGCCTCCCAGAGACCTATCATGTATTGCTACTCCTAAAAATAGGAAGCGCTATAAAACTAATACATATAAGTGATAATGAATAAAAAATTAGAAATTATTTTTAAAAGGCAGATTTGCAAGCTTTGACCAGTACTTGTAGTTCTTGTAATTTGTCAGGTACAAAATCAAGGTACAAAATCAGAAGGAGCAAAGTGGGAGACAGTAGCCTGTGCAGACACAAATCTCAAAGGCTTTGGCTACCAAATTATTTTCATAATAATTGAAATGGCATTTTAAATTTCTCACAATCAAGTGTCTCCTTCAATCTGATGAAGTGTTCTGACCTACAACTAAGAAATGTTTACGTTACATATATGTGCTTATGCAGCAGTGAGACTTCCCACTTTGATGGTTATTTATCGAGAAAGTGTCATGTTCCTTCAGGTGATCCCTTTTATTTTGACACTTTTAATAGTGTACATCCTCATTCTACATTAAGAGTATATTGCAGGCTAATGTTCAAAAGCACTCTGAGTTTCCTTGATTCCTGTAAGGATTTCCTATTTATACAATATCACCAAATCATTTAAAAAAACCCCACAGTGTAATTAGAAATAAGCAGATTTTTATGTGCCGTGCTGTGCTCTATGTGGGTCAAACCTTAACATAGCTTTAGGCCCATAAATCAGTAAAAGAATTTCACCTTCCCATCTTCTAAACTAACTTGCGTTCTTACACAATGTTATTGCTTTCCAAAGTAATCAAAGAAGTAGCTACAAGACTCATGTTGTGGTGCTTGCATGACATTGTTCGATATTGGGTCAAAACTCTTAGGGATGGACCTATTTTAAGAGCAGAATTGCCCTTAGGAACAAGGAATTAGGACATGCACACCAGTGACAATGTTAGCGCAAGGAAGATTCACAACAGAAGGGAATAAATATTTCAGTCTCAAGACAATATAGTTCAAACAGCAAAACACTGTGCTATTTTGAATATTTTGCCAGTTTTCATAGTTATCAGCTCCCCAGAAGAATAAGTTTGCTGGCTTATTGTATGAAACCCTTGTTGATGTAACAAAATTAAATAACATAATAATGTTTCTCTTTCATCTATTTACCTTTTTTACTATAGTATCACTTAGTGTGACTATACAAGTAATTTTACTGGTGTTACATGTTTAAATAAAAATTAAGAGAAAGTCAAAAAAAGGGGAAGATAATAATTTGGACACATTTTGCTTTCCTTTGCCCCAATTCTAAAATAATGTTATTTAAGTAGGACATTTCCTGACTTTCTTCTAGTGTGGAATCAGATTCTAATGCCAAACACTTACATTACACAAAAAAAGAGCATTAAAGTATTCGTAGTTCCATACATAAATTAAAGTTCCTCTTTATTTATATCCTGCTAATATTCCCAACAATAAATTCAAGGATAAGCATCAAGTAAAACTGGAAGGAATGTTTTTTTAATATTAAAATAATTTTATCCAAACAAAGATGGGATAAGCAAGAGGAATATTAAATATGTTGTTTCAATAGTTTGAAAACATTGTTTCAGTTCAGATGTTATGTTTCATTTCAGAGCCAACATTTGGACTCTAGGTTAGTTCCTGGTAAGAAACTATATGATGAGGCAACATGTTAGTGTGGGAGAAACTCATTGGGATTTTAGTGTCTGCATAAGCTACCATTTCTTAAGATAAAAGTTATTAGACCTTGATATCTCAGTCTCAACCTTGATAAACACATCCACTGTCTTTTCTTCATTTTACAAGGACAGGAAAGTCTCCTCTAATTTTTAATTTTGAAGCAGAAGTTGCTTCTAAGTACTAATGAATTTTCCCACTTTGGATATCTAAATGAAATATTGAATTTTTCCTCTGAGGCCTAAACCAATTCTTGTTTCCCAGTGTATAAGCTTTTAATGATTACTTCATTCACTATTCGATGTAAAAAGAAGAAAAAAAAAAAAAGATATTGAACTTTTTTTTATTAAAATGAGCCCAGAGTGCTGGGCTGGGATACATTTAGGTCTGCTTTTTATACCTAACAGGACTCCCTCACAGATGAGTGGATTTGTTCATCATTATGTAATCGTGAGAAAGGCAATGGGTACAAAAGTTTAATCTATTTTCTTTTGGTGCCATACTGGATCATCTGCTTTTGATTTGATTGTCTTGTAACAGTAATAACATGACTACAAGAACGCATTTAAATATAAATTGCAAGCAGTAAGAAATAAATTTTCTAAATGTTGGTGAACAAAGCACAAGCCTAATTAATTCTTAGGAGAGTAAACATTTTCATATATTTCTAGTAAGACAGAGTGGAGCTTAGTCTCAACCATAAGCAGTGTCACTGATATTTTACTATGAGTACAATATTTGCAAAATTAAGGAAAAAGAATGTCAGACAGAATTTCTTAACAGTTGGAGGTATTATCCAATTAGTTGCATTGTTTAAAGTAGTTTTAATAAGTTATTTAGTGATACATCAGCACTTGCAAAGAAAAGCCATTTTTCAGTTCTTGAGTAGGAGTTTGAAGAGCTTGAGCTAAACCATTCTGAAGGTCAGGAAGAGCCTGCTACCAAATTATTTTGAGAGAGACCAGGCCTTACTTGCCCAAACATGCAGAGGTAAGATGGCTCAGACACCTCCATTTCTCTTATGGCAAGTTACAGAATGCTTTCTTGATGCATTTTTCTTTCATATTTATGTAATATGTAACTAATGCATTCTGACCACTAAGTCTCTTGTGTCTCCAGTCCCTCCTTAAGGAGGCTTCTCCAACTGGGAAGGCTATTGTTCTGCCCATTTTCTTCAGTAACTTTACCAAAAAAAGCAATTTGTGAAACCCCCCAAATTCACTCATTAATTACCTGAAGAGGCACAGAAACATATTGCTGTCATCCTCATGCCCACTTCCACCCAAGCACCCTTCCCCGTTTTCCATTCCTGCCTTCTCATTGCTTTCTAATCTGAAGCAGGTGCCACTTTTGTACAGGAATTATGACACAGAGAAACATGACTGCTCTAAGCCAGATCTGTACACAGTTATACCAGAAAAAATTACTGAGTTGGTTACAAGCAATTACTTAGAAGTAAGTAGTTATCTTATGTATTATGTACAAACCCAGGCACAGGCTCCTTCTGCTGTTTAGGCAGTTCCAAATTTAAGGCATTAAAGCAAGTAGTTTCTTCACAGGATGATGGTAATAAAATGGCTCCTGGCATGCTCTAAAAAAAAATGGAGCTGTCAAAGCCACTTGATGTGTGAGTATCAGCTGGTTGGTGGTCATATCCCACCACCATTAAAATAGTGAAATAGTTGCAGACAAAATCTCAAAATCAAATATTCCCCAGAAAACAAACGAAGCATGCTTTGTTTGGTATCTGTTGACTTTTTCAGGTATTTGTGCATCACATAACAGAGGCTTAGAGCCGTCTATACGATCTCTCAATCCTGCCTTGCTGTATCATGCATCTAAGCACACAACAATCCGGCTTCTTCATTGTCTCCAGCTTTAGGGAGAGACGTTAAACCCAAACAAAACACTGTAGTCCTATGGGAACCAAAAGCATTCACATCCATAAGTATCCTCTTGTAACCAGTTAACCTTGTTTTACAACTACAGTCACTAAATGAAGGAGGGAAAAGTACAGCTGCAAGTAAGGAAAAAATATCTTTCATAATGAGTGTAATTAAGTACCAGAAAATATTGCCCAGAGTGACAATGGACTTTCTGTCTTTAGAGGTTTGCAAATCCTGGCTGGACAAAGCCCTGAGCAACCTGATCTAGATTCAGTGCTGGCATGTTGGTCCCTCCCAAGCTGAATGATTCCATAACTTTGTAAGTTGCATGCTTTAGGCTCTGTATATCATTAGGACAATCCTGTTCTTTCACTGGCATGCAGCAGATGGGTTCTCTTGTACAAGTGAAAACGGACTTTTTCCCTTTAAAAGAATAAATGGTAATAAATTAACAGGAAAAATATCAAAGTCATGTTAACACCCTCAAATCTGTTTGTATTTCCATTCAAGAGGTACATCAAAACAGACTATAAAAATGCTGTACCTGTTCAGTTAGGAGAGAAGACAAAAACAAAAGCAAAAAATACTTTCACATAAAGACATTAGGAAATAATGATTTCAGGGATAGGTTATGAAAAGGTTCTCAAAGAAAACCTGCATGCACGCATCTCCCCGTAGGTAGCCTTGGCACATAAAGGATCTGCAGCTGATTCTACCATTCCTTCTATTCAAGCAGAAACAGATATAGGACAGAGAGGGTGGAAGAATGGAAGTAATTAATTTAGTTATGTGACTCAAAGAACTCAAGTTTGGGGGAAAAAAAAATTAACAAATCGGGGTCTCGAAGTTAAATAATGCTAAATCCATGGTTTTCTTTGGTAAACTAATTCCATAATGAATTTCCAAGGTACTCAAGTGATGAGTATTTTACGATTGGATTTCTCTACCTTATGTCTAGGACCTTGGACCTTAGACCTAGGTTCTCATGTTGAAGTTGACCCTCGGTTGTTACATCTTTTCTCACTGACCCAGAAAGCTTAACCACTTCACTGTCACATTGCAGCTTTTGACACAAGATGCTAAATTTGCAGAGCTCATTAAACTTTGTATCTTATGTCTTATTTCACATCTGAAGATGTTTTTGAATTCTCTTCACTTCAAGAATGCAAAGAGCAAGGACTGGACACAGTGTTCACCAGTGTAGGTTACCCTTCTTCATACCTGTTCCTTTCACTGTTACTAGATGAGTCTTGTACTTAACAACATTAAGAAGCACACTATTACACTACAACTTACCAAAGGATAGAACCCAGTCTTCCTCTATTCCTCCTATTTGTTACTATAGCACCCTTGTGTCATCTGTGAGCTTAAAAGGCAGAATTACACCTGCATCTACTAAATATCATTGCATCAAAAATTAGTATTTAAGAAACTCCAGTAGAAACACTTGTCACTAGAAACAGCTTCTTTTTGAGTTTGGTCAGTGAACTAGTTTTTATGTAACATAGATCCAATTTGTTCCATACAATTCTGACCAAAATGTTAGGCAATTTCAATACAGAGGTCAATAATAATTGGGTTTCACAACTGAAAATTTCATTTAACTTCAGTACCACTTTTTTTCCCAACACATACATTTCCTTAAATCAAATCAGAATTTCTTCTGTAACTAAACATTTTAAGTCTCTTGCATTTTCCTATTATTTATTTACATTTCTTCATTTTACTTGCTTTTTTTTCCTTTACTAACTTTTACCGTCTGTTCATTTACTCTTGATGTTCTCTGAAGCAGCTTCCTTCCTTTAGTTTCCTTCCTTAAAATACGTTTGGTTCATTCGCAATCTGACTTCAAAGGAAAGTCTGAGTAGTTTACAAAACTGACAGCAATTATTATTTTGTTGAAGTAGAATAATCAATCCACTGGAGAAGAGGAAATCCCCCTTTTAAAAAAGAAAAAAAAAAAAGAGTTTTGAAACTTCCTTTTAAAAAAAAAAAAGTTACTTCTATTAAGTTTTTTTCCCCAAAATTTTTTTCAAGGATTCAGTTAAAAAGGTTATTATTTTTAAAATACGAAAAAGTTGACCTTTATAAACTGAAGAACCACTTTGGTTCACATTGTATTTTTATTAGACTGTTAAGTTTGCCTGAGTCACACCAGATAAGTCAATATACAACACTTCCTGATTTCTTTTTAAAAAGATAAAGTTTATGCCTTCTGTAATGTCACTGAGGTTCAACAAGTTATCAGGCTTGCTTTGGATAAGGCATTGCTGAGACGTGCGCTTCTGGTATTTCAGAATGACAAATAAATTCAGTGCAACATACAACATACAGGAGGTCTCTCATCTCATATTGCTTTCTAGTTGGACATGCTGTATTTGTTCTATTATGCAAGAAACTCCCATTGGTGACAATGGGAGTTCAAAGCAAAATAGGGCGAGAACATGCAGTGAAAATCTCCAGTACAGATAGGAGCGAATAATTTTCTCTTAGGCTGATAAGGCTAAATCAACAGCTGCACATGTCACCTAGAAATATAGAGAAAATTTCATTCCAGGAACAAAACCTTCTGGGAGCCAGGCAATCTACATAACCTCTGTGACATCAGGAAGAGCTTTATAGGATGTGACTGTTCCTTTTATTTCTGTAGGCCTAATACTGGAACGCTGGGTCGCAGCGGGGTTGGGGGGGAGTCTGTCTACTGAAAAAACGTTATGTTTGAAGTATTGAACTAAACACAAAATAGCCTCTTGTGATGCTGGAAGTTTTTATTTAACATACCCTTGAACTTGTTCTTTCTATGTATAAAAGCCTTGAAACTCAGTAAATAAATTCAACAAATTCTTCTATATAAAAAGAGTAAGCACTTTTTAATCTTTTTTTTTTTCTCCTTAGTATGCGAGTTATTTCATGTGAAGCAGAAACATAGAAAACATTCCAGCAGACATGAAAACCTGTAAGTTTTGGCTTACAGATGCACTGAAAAATATCCAAGTAAAACATCAGTTTGGTTAGTTCAGAGACTACTCAGCAGAAGTCATGATTTGAACATTTTACTATTTTGTTTATATGAGTATCTGGCAAGACTACCAAGTATTTATCTTCAAGTGCTGATGGAGTCCAAGGTCTAGAGTAGTCAGTCTCTCTAGGGAGATTATGGTAGATATCTTTAGTTGTTAGTTGCCACTCTGAAGAGATAAACTAAAATTTGTTGAATACTGTATGGAGTATTGAGAATAGAAAGATTTTTAAAGCTTTTTTTAATATTTGTAATTATAGTTTTTATTTATTTACTTTGGCAGACAAAGTGCTCTTAGTAATATGAGATACTGAAACTACCAATGTGTTTTCACACTGAAAGGCTACAGGTACAACAGAAGCTATCTGCAGATAAATGACATACTAAACCTGTAACATACTGTTCAATTGTTTCTGATTACTGACAGATGTACTAGCTAAGTATTAGATAGTTTCCCATGCAAGTCATTAATTTAGAAAACAATTTACTAAGAATGCGAGTTGCAACAATACCTATAGTGCCATACATTTAGCTCACTCACATCAGGGAATACTGCTGTATATCAAGCAGACAGTGCTTAAAATGGAAAAAGTCACTTTGCATAAAGCGCAATGCAGAAACGCAGAAATTAATAGTTTCAGATCATGAATACTAATTTCATGATAAGAGATTATTTTTGATAATCAAATAGGAGATGACATATCAATAATTAGTAACTGAAACACAAAAGAACAAATTAAAATCTATTTTTTACCAACACTCAGGTTGTTATAGTAACCTGGCAGATGAGTTGAGAGAATTGTTTCTCAGATTCAGAAATCTACCTGAGCTCTGTGTAGCCATAAAAACAGAAAACTTCAAAGTATGCGTCTAAGTATCGTACTTCTCCGTCACCCAGTAAAGGCTAATTTAGTCCTGGGAGGGTCTCACTGACATCAGCTAAGATCAGTGAGTGCCGCTAGATGTGAATCATCAACCAACTGCCTCCCATCTCTGTGCATTTCAGTCTCATCGGAAGCTCCAGAACAATGCCAGGTATTCCAGGGGAAAAAAAAAAAAAAAAAAAAAAAAAAACCCAAACCAAAATTCTCAGAGCTATTGTAAAATGAAGACAAAGTTTAGCTCTACCTACTTTTAAAAAGTTAGCATGCATTTTGTGTGTGTTTAATTGGATGCTGAGATGATACCTTAATGCTTAAACACTTTGAAAACGAAGCTCCATTAGAGCCTCAACAGTCTTCAAGAACTAACATCCTACTTAACTTCACTCAACAAAAGCTGCTCGCTTAAGCTTTTATTTTTAGTTCTTGGTTGTGTGCACAAAAAAATGTATTCACTGACAACCTTCCCCACAAATGGTACTAATGGAAGGTTCAAAAAGGCATATTCCCGAGTTATAATGCTTATAAATGTTAAGCTCAGAAAAGGCTGCAAAATTTCTTATTTAATCTCCTGTATATCACAAGCCATTACATTTCACGTCACTCCAGCCATATTAGACTCAATAAGTTTAGGAAGATGAAGCCATTCCTCAGAATATAAACTATTATCAGAGTTTCTATTTTCAGACACTGGCTAAGTGAGAGGTGCTTAGAGGCCTTCGTACGTGCATTTTGTTCTACAAAAGGACTTAGAAAATCCTGTTTTCCCAGGTCAGCTTAGTTGAATACAATTTTTTGACATAAAATTTCTGTATCGTTTTGACCCTAAACAACCTGAAAGGACCTGTTGGTGAGGCATGCAAGAAGACGGCCTATATCATCTTAGAGTATGAGTCAAAATCCTTTGGTTTCCTGTCTCAGATACTGGCAAATCCCAAAGTGCTCCAAATATTGTGGAGAAGCAGGAGAATAATAAAAAAGTGAAGATGTAGTAAATGAAATGTTCATCTTCCTGTATCGTGCTTTAAACCAGTTTCTGCATGACCTTCATGTGGACTATATGATTTTGCAGATCATCAACTAGAATTTCTTGAAAAGTCTATTTTACCACAGATGTGAAACAAGGCATAAAATCAGAGGGCCACAAGTCTGACAAAGCATAAGAATTTCACTAAGTACAAGCAAGAAAAATGTATTTGTCATACAGTGATAATTCTTCTCCATGCAAAACAAGGATCATAAGGTAATGGCACATAGTCCCAAAACACAACTTGTGCCTGTACTTTCTTATATCATGTATTTACCTATTTAGAGCCACTTATTTCCTTATACATTCCTTTGGCGTTGTATATTATACTTTAAATTGAGTCTTTAGTTCTGGATTAATCTTCAGAAGCCTTCATAAACAAACAACTGTGTTTTCTATGTTTTATATGCATTTAGACAATTTTATTTCATCTGAATAAAGCTCATAATTCAATGTGTAATATAAAAATTCAAATAACAGTTTTCATCATAACAGATTGCTAACCCACAAACATTAAAAAACAAACATGCTTCAATGAATAATATGATCAAACACATAATTTAACTTCAAATACAACTGACAATGGGCAAAACAAAATTGACAATGCAACACAAACATGTATTATATATTTTATGCATTTTACCCAGAGTTGTCCTCATCATTCTAAATAAAAGCAAAGTCATCTGCTAAGAACAGAATCAACTGATGCCTGAAAGAGCCCTAAATTAAACTTAAAAAAATACTAGTTTTCTGTCCAAATCATCATCCAGTAATCGAAATTTCAGTGCACATCAGTAAGGAAAACAACAGCACAAGCTGTATTTCATATATTAATTATTCTACATCTGAGGTCAAATCCCACACTTCTTATTTGGCTGTTTGTTAGTCTAGACTTCTGCTGACTTACACGTATTCCTACTTCTCAGCTCCTACCCTCAAACCACCATTTTTGGCCTGCAAAGAATAATGTGTAAGAATAGTAATAATGGCATAAACACAAAGAATAATAAGAATCAGAGAAGTCCAAGCTTTTTCTTCTATGAAATAAAGAATCTACTCAACGAACTATCCATATTCTTAATGAAGCACAACTGTGAGCCCAAAAATCCATACAGGACAATGGTGATCATGCAGAGCCAAATCCATCTGCTTTTTTAAATTTCAAAGCTTTCATCAACTCAAGCATCAAGGTCATAAAGGTGACATAAAAGAACATGCTTACAAACCACTAATTCTAAAATACTATTAGGAGTAATCCCAAGTGAAACAAAATCACTGAAAAAGAGAAAATAAAACAACTATCGATTTATGTATACAATACAACTTCATGGTCCTGTTTATGAGAAACAAAGGGTTCATATCTTTATTTTTCCTCTTTTGGGGGGATAAATTTAGATTCACAGGGATAAAGAGAAAGGCAGGAAGTTTAAATGCTACAGGTTAATACAGATGTATGGAAAAAATATTGGCTGATATCCTGGATAGCCTAAATCAGTGTTAGCCTAAAACAGCCTAAAACAGAGTGTTACCTCTCTGTTTTAATGAAACTACATCCCTTTAAATCCTGTCACTTATGTGAAGTCATAACACTCTGTTGCAATGCTATATAAAATATTTTAACATGTCTAATACCTACACAGTCATCTGTCATGTCTTCAGGGATAGGACATCAAGCACGTCATAATTAAAGGTATGTTCATAGTACACCATAATGCAAGATATGATTACATGATCATGCACAGCATTTACGTTTTACTGTGGAACCCCTAATTCAAATACAATAGCAAAGATTTTTATTTTTCAATCAGTAAAACCTAAAACATACCTAGATGTTTACCATACCTTCATTCTAACTGCGTTGATGTTCCAGAACAACCACAAAATACCATTGAAATACATTAAAGTAAGAAAGGAAAAAAATCCACAGAACAACAACAGCAACAAAAATAAATCCACTGAAATGCTATTTAATGTATAGAACCTAATTAATTACATAAAAGTGTAGAATAATAGTTATTTAATTGTAGTTACTGTACTTGTCGCGATTTAAGCAAGGAAGCAATGTTAAAGTCTGTGTAAAGGGAGACATACCTGAAAAAACCACACTTTTTCTGTATTTATGTGCATTGACAGGAATAGTTGCCAGAATCCTAGAAAAAAGATCACACATTTGTTTGTTGTGCACTCTTTCCACAGACTGCCATTTCAATGACATTTAACACTTCACACCACAAGACAGATACAGAAAGCTACAACAGATGTTTGGTGGCATGGAGACCAACAGGGTCCAGACAAATGTTTTGATCTGGGGAAAGAAATCCGTTTCTCACCAGCAGCAACTATGAAATGAAAGAAATTGTTGAAAATGCTTTAGAAGGTTTCTAACTATCAAAAAGCACGGCCAAAAATATAAACAGCCTTTAAAAAAGATAACTGCAGAATAATGTATGTAGTTTATCCCTCAGAGCTGGAGAAAAATCCAATAGTTGGCCAACTCTGCTCTTTAAGCGGAGTATGAGGCTAACATGCCTACATTACAGATACAGGATTGCACTCAGAGATGTTTTTTAAACCAATAGATTAGGAATACAAACCAGAAAATATATACAAAAGAAATGAGAACAGTAAAAAAGAAAATCGTTAAGAACAAACCCGTGCTTAGACGTACAAGTGTAGGCTTGTAAATGCAGGACTAAAAGCAGATTCTTTCCCTAGAGCTACATACACACTATGGTTGTGATCTTTCAACTATCTTTCGTATCATTGCATTCATAACTAGATGACAAAATTGAAGCTCAGTATCTGTTATGAAAACAGGTGAGAAAGGTTAACTAGATTTGACAACTATAGCCTCATTAAAACTATGTTGACAATTTACAGCAGTTAGCCTTAACAGATTAAGTAGTTTCGAGTTGCTAAACTATGAGATACAGTTCCCTTAAGGACTTCAGGTCATGTTAACTATTTAAACTATTTCAACAGGAGAACTGGTATGGCTTTACCAAATAGATTCTTAAAGGATAAACTGGCATCTGCAACTCCCACTTATTTTAATAAGCATAAAATATCAGAGCTTGAAGTCCTTAAAGCCACTCCTGAACTCCTGAAACCAATTTAAATTTTAATTTGTCATTTAAAAAAAAAAAAATCTGTTCTTTTTACTCTTTATTCTCTTTATTCAAAATATTCCAAATCAGTCCAGAACCCACAGCTTTGGATAAACTGACCTTATTCTAAGTATGTGTCCTATCCCAAATAGAAACTATAACAGAAATAACGTTTTTCTCACACTCTTTTATAGCTTTGGAGCTTTGTTTGTTGGCCAAATGGGAGCAAGCACTATGTTTAATTTAGATATATGGGAAAAAATAGTCAAATAAATAGTAGAAAATGTCTTCAAGAGCAGTAGATATAAGTATCAACCAGGCAGGTAGGGTACCACTTGGCAAGGTCTAAGCCTTGGTGATAATTCTAGTATTGACATGTTTCCAGATACATGTGTTTCTGCATTCTGAAATTAAATTCCCAGGAAAATATAACAAAAATACTGTATACTACTATGGATTTGTGTAACAACTAGCCCTAAGAAGCAGCGTGAACTACTCCCATGAAGAGATCAAACAGTCTGCTGGGATTATACTTATTAGGGATTTGAAATGGTCAGAAAGGGATAGGGCAGGAATGTTTGACTAGATTGGTTTACTATTCTTTGCATTGCTTCTCACTGTCTTGTCACATCACGCCAGGCATGATGTGATGTGCTGTAACAGAATCTGACAGAGTATGGCTATCACACCGCAAGAGAGGGGGAGATGGAAAACAAACAAAGCTCCCATGGTCTCCCTGCCCATTTCCCTTACCCCTGCTCCAAATACCAAGAGACTGAAATTTCAGCCACCATGATTCTCACAACAGATATTTAAAACAAATAAAAATGTACTTATTCTACATGAAAATTCAAAGAAATCTTAATAGAGACTCTTTGTCATATTAGTAGATGTTGGACATAGAAACTTGATTCAAAAACATTTTGAGTGTATGTTATGGTATACTATCAAATTGACAGTGTCATATTTTTCCTTATTCATTGAAGCTTTCCTTTTAAGGAAAGCTTCAATGAAGCTTTCCCATTGAAAGCTTTTCCATTTAATATACAAAATGGATGGTTCTCATTTACACAACAGTTATATGATATGCTGTTCTTTCTTCATCATTAATTGGATAGCCCTAGGCCTTAGATATCACATATTATTCAAATGCTGTTCCGATGACAAAGCTATTAATTTCCTCATATAGACTTTCTATACCTCTTATTATTAGGACATCAACCAGAGTTTCTATTAAATTCAGTTGCAACTGCATATTAGTCCTGATAGCATCATGAGGCTGGCACCCAGTAACAATGAATACATGAATAAAACTCAGGGTTTGTTGGTTTGGTGTGTTTTAGTTTTAAAAAAAACCAAAAAAAAAAAAAAAAAAAGATGTTGGCTTAAGTAGCACTCCTAGCATCACACTGGAGCTGCCCAGGAAAATCGGTTCTATTGTGGCTTCAGCCACAGCTCATTGTGAGACAGCTTCTTCTTTCTCTTTCAATCCTCACTTAGCACAACTGGGCAGCTACTGGCAATGTGAAACAGATTCATGAATGTAAGCTGCCTAAGATGAACAGGTAGTGGAGAATTCCCTTTTTTTAAACCGATACACGTTATTTCACAACTCCTCCCCACAAAAAAGAGCCCTAATTTTACACAGTGATTCCATAAAAAAGCCTAAAATTTATGCACTGTGAGACACTACATTTTTAACAAGACTGAGTTATTTCATATTTACTTTCTTCTTGCCCCGTGGAATAGAATAACAAGATGTTAAATGTTACTTAGTCATAAATACAAATACCAACAACAGCACAAAAGTAGCATAGTAAGTAATATTAGCTTTCCCTACAAAACTCACATCTGATAGGTCCAGAGACAGATGCAAATCAAAAGAGTCCAACAGAGTTCTAGTACGTAAACAGTAAAATCTGTATAAAAAGTAAGCACTAGAAACTTTCTATCCACATTCCTTGGAGATCTTTATATATAAGATCAGAGACTTCGAAATTAAAAAGTGGACAAAAAATAATGAAAAAATATGTGAATTGTGTTCTTGGTTGTCCAAATTAAGAATCTGGCATAAATTGCACATAAAGAATGTTAGAAATTGCAATCTATGGTGCTGCACTTGCTCTGTTCATTTGGGTTTTGTTGGTTGTTTCTAAAGGTCATTGATATCACATATTTCTGGATAACTGCATTCTGCATAGCTGTGGCAGCCAGTATGATGCTATATGGGCAACCCTGAGAAAAGGAAAGAATATGCATGTTTTATAAAAACGAGGATTTTAACAATACTAATAATGGTCTTAATGTTGTTTAAGGAAGGATTTAGCAGTTTCACATCTAAAGAGGCTCCAGTAAAGATCATTAATGAGAAGAGTTTCCTCTATTTAGCTTATAAATGTCATCTTATTTCTGTTGACAATTATTTTAATTGCTGCTGAAATTAATTACATCTCTTTTTATAATATCATGAGGCAGCATGAGACAAATTGGTTTATAATGTGAAATCGATATTTAATGCGAACTGTGTCATTAAAAGTGCAGCAATATTTTTGCTAGAGTTATTATGGCATGTTTATAATTCCCCCCACCCACCCCTTGCCAGCCATCTTTCCAATTCAAATAAAGCTCTGTACGGCAATTCCAGTACCCAGGATCTGAACTACCAATTTCAAAATAAAAATTGCCACTTCAAAGGAAAAGTAGATCTCTCATTATCTGGAGACAGTAGAATAAGATAGATTTTACCTATAAATTTGGTCTTATGATTCATATGCTCCTTAGCCTATGGGAAAAGCAGTTTTAAGACTGCTTAACTAATGCGTTAATTCTGCACTGACCTGTTTGCCAAGGTTACAATAAAGCTCTACTGTTACATTGGTTTAGCTGCTGCCTTGCCCCTAGTTCTAGCCATGGTTCTTCATCTCTGTCATTGCAGCCATGCAGCACAGTGCTGCAGACTGGTTTTCAACACTACAATTCACTTATTTAACTAAAACAGTCTGGCAGACCCAACTGGCAATTCTATTTATTTATCTGAAGATTTGACACTCCATGAAGTAAGGAAAGAATGCTTTGCAAGACATGAAGATACCACCTTGCAAAATAATAGATGAAAAGGGTTAGTGGGCTGAGACTTCAGAAATTGCCAGAGTACAGGAATAAAACAGCTCTTCAGTCACTTAATTTTTTAAATTCATTCCACTAGAATCATGCTGAGGATGTATATAATTTAGATTACTATGTTTGGTTTAATTTTACAGATTTCTCTTTCTCTATAGATTGTTTCCAGAAGAAACCAACTTTATTTCAAGAATTAAGAGTTCTGAAGAATGAAAAGCTGTCACTATTGAAAGGGAACTTTTAATTTTCTTAATCAATTTCAATATACATTAATTAAAGACTGACTCAAAAGACAGAGCTTTTAAGTTTAGTGTAGACCTTGTTTTCTGCATGAACACCATTCTCTGGAAAGAAGATATATCACAATAAGAAGCATTCAAATGCTCCAAGATGCTGGTCCCATTTTTTTGCTGGATGGAAATAGCAAGCAAGTAACACACTGCAGGCATCCTCTTATGTTTTATTCTTTTATTTGCTCTTGCTTACTCAGTATTGGAGAGTGTCACATAAAACACATTGCTCAAAGCCAGTATTTGAAGATCACCATGCTCTTCCATTTATTGACCATCCTTAAAGGTCAATATGAAAAATAATCCCTACAGATACTGCAGAAGATAGAAATAACTTTTCCACCACATTAATGTATTTCTGAGACATCTGATATTTCTGATCATAATAAGTTCAATACAACTCTCATAAGGTATATCTCTGTTAAATATAATGCCTGCTTGAGGGCTGCCACAGGAATTCACAACAACATAACCTTAGTTTTATTCTAGAAAGAGCACTGTAACACAGCAGGGAATATTTAAAGGAGGTTAAAGCTGCTGGCAGAGATTTCTTTTTCAGGATTTTCTCACAAAGTTTAGAATCAGCTTAAACTGTTAACAGGCATGCTGCCCAGCTCTAGCAATGCCTGCTGCCTTGAATGACTAAAGAGCAAAAGAGAAAGAAAAAAAGACAGTCCAGAGACAGACAACAGTTGTACAAAATGTCAGGAGAAACAGCAGAATGAAATTAAAATAAAAAACCTATTGAAAAGGTAAAGCAGTTTCTAACGCGTGTAGTAGCTAGCAATGCTCTATTTGTGCAAAGCAGACCAAATTAAGAAAACTGAACATGTTTGGTAATCCCAGCAGAATCTCCATTTGTCTGCAGCATAAAACCACAGTTTCGTACAATTTAGCATGACTAGCAAGCATCCTGTCTCAAGAGCAGTGTAGGAATAAACTAGACAACATTACAGAACAGGATTGAAATGCATTGGCAGAGTTGTGTGGCAGTTGTGTATAAAGCACTTGCTTGCATTTTGACTTGCCCAAACCAATGCCATTTACCTTTTGCTAAACTGGTCAATCAATGCCCGCATAACATTTGGAGCAGGGGAAGTAGAAGAAGGAAAGTACCTTGTATATGAACTTCCAAATACAGTATTTCTCACAATTGGCTAATACTAATGGGTTATTTTTTGACTACTCTGTGCTGAAAATTCACAACATTGCTGAACATAAAGGTTCCGAAGAAAAAGGAGTTATGCAAACAAATGGGCATTTTACCTCACACTAGCAAACTAAAAGACTTATTTGGAATTAACCATTATTCCATCATTATTAACCACTGTTACTTTTGGGTTAGACAGGGTGGGTACGAGTTAGCTTACCATGGAAGTGGCCTCAGAGATGCACTGGGAGACGCCCTGCCTCATGCTGTCAGTCCAGAAAGGAGCAGATCTTCCAGAAATATAATGTCACCCCTACAGGACTTCAGCTGTACTGGGGACAGGGTTGCCCTAAACACCTACGTGCAAATTAACAAATGTCACCAGACTGTGTGTCAAAATCCGCTTCAAAAAAGGAGGAGTCTTCATGCAAATTCAGTGAGTTTTGACCTGGCTAACTAAATGGTAGAAACTAATTAAAATGTTACTGCACAAGTCTATTTCTGTCTCAGAAATGATTTTGAAGAAACAAAGACGGGTATGATACAGAACAAACACAATCCTTGGAAGAAAAAATGAGGCCTTCTTCTGGTGTCCCAAAGGTTAACATAGACATGGATTAAGGACAGATAACCTCAATACAGAACTAATCATCCAAATCAGCTCAACACTTCATTAGTTACCAAATTAATCTTACTGCTTGCTTATACACATATATATATATACATACCTAGATGTGCCCTACCATCCAGCCAGAGGGTAGCTGTAGTATCTAACAGAAACACTAATCTTCCCAAAGTTCAAACATTCCCCCTAGTGACAAACCATTTATAAAATCCTCTCGTCTAAGACTTCTTTTTCCGGACGCTTACATTACAGGTAAAGCAGCCTGAAAGTTTCAGCACCATTTGAAACCAACTCAAACAAAACTCTAGCCTAAAAATGGATAAATTATTAAGTTTACTAATAAGCTTGGATGTGGATAAATATTTGACTAGAAACCTTTTATTTAAATTACTAATATTTTTTAAATCTCCTTTGAAGCTTTATGTTATTATGAACTGTCCTAGTTTGACTTAAACTAGGACCAATCTTGTACAGTAACTCTATTTTCTAACTAGGCCTCTACTAACTGCTGAAATTAACAACATGTTGTGCAGAAAGGTGTTTGCTCTCAGACTGGTAAGACCCATGTTTATAGCTGATGCCAAGGCACGGGATGCAGAGAGGCTCTTGCTTAATACTTATTGCTATAACAGCCAAGGACAGACAACTTTGTTATTTGCCCAGCTGGAGGGTTGGAAGCGGAAAAGCGTAGAGGGGTTGCACCTGCAGGGAGGAGTGGACAGGACAGGTGACCCAAAACTGACCAAACAGTGTATTCCATCCCATCTGCCTCATGCTCAGTATAAAAGCTGAGGGATCAAAGGGTCAGCCCTCTTTCTTCAATGCCCAGTGTCGTGAGGAGGACTCTGCTCATCTGTCTTTGAACCCGATCTGTGTGTTCCTGAATCTGGATCCAGAATCCAGTTCCTGTCCGTCACTGAGTCCAGTCTGGGACTTCCCCAGTGCCTACTGGTGATGTAACCGTCATCTGGGAACTTGAAACAGTTTTGTATATATTTTTGATTATTTTCTTTTTATTATTTTATTCTTTATATTTCATTAAAGTAGTTTAGTTCCTTCTAAACTCTTAAGTCCCTCTTTTTTCTCTCACTCCTGCCTCCCTTTAAAGCGGAGCAGGAGAGAGGGAACATCTGCCTGGTTGGGCCAATTTGGCCCAAACCATGACATGAAGCCAACAAATTCATGAAATACCTGCCTGAGTGTTGCTATCTAGTATTTTAACAGATTTTAGGCTCTTCAAGTATGCAAAACACATCTACAGCAAACACAGTTAACTTTTTACCTTTCATGACTCAGTGTCATTTGTGTGTAGTATATGAGATTTGATTACAGCCTCATATATCTCAGTCACGCTTATAAATTTTGGGACTAACAAATGAACAATTCGAAGGACAATAATAGTTTCATGACTGTATTTCTGGATAAATTATGGAAAATAGTTTAAATAAAGAAAATGTTTACTCAAAAAACAGAAGAAAGAAAACCCATTAATAGGGAAAGCATGGATGATAACTTAATAATATATTGAAACTTCAGTCATGATTCAGTATATATCTATATTGTGAACAAATTTGAAATAAGAATATTATGTATTTGAAACATGACACTAGATCTCACAATCACAATGTTATATATACTTCTAATGGATATACATATATGAAAAATTCATCCATGAAAAAAACACAAAACAGACCCATTATACTCACTCACAGATGTTTTTTAAGTAGTCATTTCATTTATTTTGAGAAAGAAGGGACCATATTCATTGCTGGCACAAATATCCTCTTCATTTTATTCCGACTTTCCCTGCTCATAATAGCATTTGCTGACAGGTGAAGTGGAATTAAAAGCAGATTCCACATTTTGATTCACATATTTTTTAGAACACTTCATGGTTGTTTGTTTTTCTTATATTCATTCCACTATACGCATCAGAGATAACAGACTGTTCATGTAATCCTATTCCTTACGGGCTCAGGAAGAAAAGGTTTATTAGAGCAAAGCATTTTGAGTGGGAAATCAATAATCCCCAAAATTTTTGCAAACTTTATGTTGAAAGATGAATCAACCAAAAAAAATTTTAAAAGCCTAGATAAAAATAAAAGCTGACCGTGCATATTGTCTACCAATGCTGAGTGAATTTTTTTCCACTTTTTAGTCATGTGGTAACAGCTCCATATATTACATTTTTATATTCTCATTTGGGTTGCATTTATTGCTTAACAGTTATTCTTTAAGCAACATGTAGGTACATTTGGCCCACCAGGCAACTCTCAACTTAGTCATTAGACTCACAGAATCATAGAATGGTTTAGGTTGGAAGGGACCTTGCAGATCATCGAGTCCCAACCCCCCTGCCATAGGCAGGGACCCCTCCCACTAGACCAGGTTGCCCAAGGCCACATCCAGCCTGGCCTTAAACACCTTCAGGGATGGGGCCTCAACAACCTTTCTGGGCAACCTGTTCCAGTGCCTCACCACCCTCACAGTAAAAAATTTCTTCCTAACGTTTAATCTAAACCTGCCCTCTTCCAGTTTAAAGCCATTCCCCCTCGTCCTATCACTACCTGCCCTAGTAAAAAGTCCTTCCCCTGCTCTCCTGTAGGCCCCCTTTAGGTACTGGAAGGCCGCAATAAGATCTGCCCGGAGCCTTCTCTTCTCCAGGCTGAACAGCCCCAACTCTTTCAGCCTCTCCTCATAGCAGAGGTGCTCCAGCCCTCGAACCATCCTTGTGGCTCTCCTCTGGACACGCTCCAGCAAGCCCATGTCCTTCTTATGTTGGGGACTCCAGAGCTGGATGCAGTACTCCAGGTGGTGTCTCACGAGAGTGGAGTAGAGGGGCAGAATCACCTCCCTTGACCTGCTGGCCACACTTCTCTTGAGGCAGCCCAGGATGCAGTTGGCCTTCTGGGCTGCGATCGCACACTGCTGGCTCATGTTGAGCTTCTCGTCAATTTCATCACTCATCATTTTCCATGTGGAAAGAGACACGTGTTGCTATGAGCAGCATAAGCTACACACCTTCTGATACTAATCTTAGAGATCAAAAATGTATCCTATCTCTGGCCATAATTCTTCAGTTTGCTTCAAAATCTGCTTTCTCTCTTTCACTTTTGATGTTGACTACTTAATAATGTTCAATGCAAGAATATCACACATTGTACAATGCAAGACACTTCAATGCAAACAACATTGATTGGTTTATTAAATCCTTATAGAAAATATAGTTCAAATTAATAATGACTTTTGTTTTGCAAGTCAACAATTAATACAGACATACTGAATTTATCATCAACTCCAGGTGAAAACAGCATCACTAGAAGTGAAACTGAAGTTGTTCTGAGGAGGTAACTGTTTTTTCACTTACAATTTCAGTGAATACTGAGTGACTGTTTTATTTTAGAAAAATCGATATTTTTATTGGAGAAAAGAGAAAGACAAAAGAGTTGTCCATTTGAACAAGTCAATAAAAGAAGAAATGCTTAAAAATTTCCTCAAGACGAGTAATTACATTGGGAGGATTTCATTAGTGAAGAGATTATCTTGAAGTAAATTTCAGCATCAGAAGTCGATAGCTACCCTGAGTGTTTTGTCATTATTTTGCCAGTTTTTGCTTGAGACGTATTTCTGTAGTGAAGACAAGATAAAGCAAATAACTAAAATCTGCTACAGTACTCCAAATAGCAAAATAATTATGTTTCTAAATGGCCATAGGGTTTTTTGCCATTTGTTTATATATCTTGCCTTGACAGTCAACACAAGGGATGAATTTTCATGCCTACAAAAAGTTCTAATTCTGTCCTGTAATCAACCATATAATATGTTGTTTTATATCAACTAATACATTTTGAGTACACGCTTATAGTTGTTCAATCACTTTTGAAACCTGAATAGTCTCAGTCTTAGAAGGAAATGGAGTTGGGAGAATTAGTTTCCTACTCAATTTTTTGGTCTGATAAAAACCTGTGAGGTTAATTTTCATACTTAACACTTGGCTTTAATTCAAGTGCTTTTTCATATCAGGAAACACTAGAATATTTCATCACTTTTAGCTTGTGTCTTATTAAATATAATATGAATTGTGATGGACAAAGACAATAAAGCGATTATGGCTGAGGTAAAGCAAGCTCATTTATTTTCCCAATAGCAACCTGGAAATTGTCATGATTCACTAGTACTATATATACGATATTTTTTGTTCAGTCCTGGTTTTCTGGTTTTATGAAAGATTAATTGTGAGCTACTCTTAAATTTTAATATTGCATTCACTTATGATTAGAAATACAGTTAATAAGCATGCATGCTTATAGCACTACTCCAAGTGGTATCTCTAAACTACATGTAGAAATTTCTTATCCATGTATTTGGAGACCAGCAAAACTGAAAAGTTGTTTCTTTACCCAAGGTTGGAACTGCTTTTAAATGCAAAAACACCACTAGAGCTTGTACATACAGATTACTATATCTAACTTAAATAGATGAAAATTACAAGGTTATTTGTCCATAAAAAATAATTTAGTCAGTCTACTAAGGGGCTTCATACAGTAGTATGACTTTTTCTGCATAAGTTAGCCAGAGTGACAATAACAGTGTAGCTCCTTTTGTAGATGTTGTCCAAAATAGTAATTATTTTGAAAACAACTACGCTTGGGATTAAATGCATCCGCTCCCTCTCCAAGATAAGAGTGTCTGCATTTAACATCATTTTACTACTCTAGTTAAATTAAGTCTTTTAGTTCCACTGTAGAAGTTTTCATACTTTTCATGCCCCACAGGTTGGGATTCAAACTACTTCATAAAGTCACAAGAATAACATCAGATTCTGCAGACTGAAGCCAGCCGGTGAGCAGGATGTTTACTCCCCCTGCACCCACTCATTAAAGAATGTTAGTAA
The DNA here is from genome assembly GCA_013398295.1 of Chionis minor. Lineage (NCBI taxonomy): Eukaryota > Metazoa > Chordata > Aves > Charadriiformes > Chionidae > Chionis > Chionis minor. Next base: position 813,937 of record VZSF01008968.1, on the reverse strand, counting down.
AAGCTTTTAAGTCTTGCAAAGTTAATTTTAAATGTCTAGTTATTTCTGCTCAAGGTTTGTTTCATTCCAAATTCGGAGTTCCATGTCTCAGTTCCTGTTTTTAAAGCCAAATTTATATTGATAGCATTGAAACATTTTTTTAAATAAATCAGTGGATATTGCATGGCTTCCAACCTAAGAGCCACACCTTCACCTGTGTGAATTCAGTGATCGCTCCTTTTAAGCAGGTAAGAAATACTGTCATAGAAGCAGATGAGTTGTCTTTTCCTTACGAAACAGAGCTTTGTGTCTCGAAATTTCATTTAGCAAGGAAGTATTTGAAGAACTATCACACCAATCCATGTAGACTTTCTCTGGTCCAATAGAAAGGGACTCAGTTAGCAAAGGCTAATTCATAGTACTTATCACTGACTCTTCATCTAAATTACTCATTGGTGTATCTTGGTCTTTTTCTGTTACCTCTAAAGTCAGTTAGAGAGGAGGGGTTGAAAATGCTATCTGGGTTGACTAAATTGCCTACTGGATGGTAGGACAGTAACATACAACTCTTCCTTTTCCCTCTGCGTTCCTAACTGCTGTTGTGGCCATAAGATCATCTAGTCAAACATTCCCCAGCTCAGTTTGTTTTATGTCACCCAAAAACGGCTGTATGAAATTTAGTAGCTTACTTTTAGCTAATGCCTTCCAGAATGCAGGTGATGTTCTTTTGCAGAGATGAAGGATCCACAACTGCTTGTTTCAGTACTCAATCACTTTCATTGTTCAAAATGTATTCATTAGTTTGACACCAGTTTCTGACTCTGGGTTTTGTTATGTCCTTTTCTGCCTGGAAAATTACAAAGTACTTAAACCACTAGCTTTTTCTCCTGTGAAAGTACTTTTAAATGGCAATCAAGTCACTCTTCAAGCTTTTCTCTCAAATGTAAACATGAGCTCTTTATGTGTCTCTCTGATAAACATTACTCCTGTTCCTTGAATCATTCTGTGACTTTTTTTTTCACCTCTCCCAATTCCATAAATTAAATTTTAAAATGTGAGCATATGATCTACATCTGGTTCTGATTTTGATAATGTCTAACTTGTACTTGAAGAGAAAGTAATTTCTGTTTTCTAATTTACTGCTTTTCTATTTATACAAGCAGGTGATGAGGACAGAAATCAGGGCCAAAAGAGAGACTTAAAATCAGCTATGCAATTTCTGTGACTTCTTGAAACAGCTTAATATGTATTATTTCCTTACTACAGCAACCTAAGCAGCCCATTGTCTGCTTAATTTCGCACAATGACTTCTCTGCAATATTTTAGTGGAGAGAAGTATACCCCAAATTGGGCCATCACTGCTTTTCCCTCATAGATCCCTATTAATAATAAGACCAGAACCTTCAGAACGATCTGCAAATTCTTGCTGAGAAAAACTCCCAAAGGTAAAAATATCCACATTATGACAAATAACCACAAACTGTACTTATCTCTTTAGGCAGAATATAAAAGTCTTTCTATCTGATGTGCAAGTGGCTCTTTTTTATTAAACAAACAAACAAACACACAAAACCAAAACCTGCATTACATTCCAAAGAAATAAAGCGGACACAGATTTAAATTTCATGTAACGTAATTTGACTAACATTGTTATGATATCTATTGCTGTCAATTATACATTCTGCACTGTGTAGTTGAAACAATTTACATAGAATAAATTACTAGTTATTCCGAAACCATTTTCTCATAGCATAGTAGTCTAAATGTACTATAATTGCATCTGATATCTCTCTGACAGGTCTTGGTGTCCCATACCCATTGAATGAACAAAATATGCACTGTATCCAGCAGGATGCATTAAGAATAAAATGAAATCAGGCATTTACATGCCACTTCCATTGATATTCATGCAAGAAAATGTTGTAGTTTAGCAACTCAGTACAACACTTCTCAAAGTAAGTTGGGACAGTCACAGTAACATCAGTAACGGCTGAATCATAAACAGAAGCCCAGCAGAGGCAAACTACCTATAGCACATGAAAATGAGACACCAAGCCAAGTACCCAAACTGGAGGGCAAACAGCAAGACTGTTCTTAACAATGTTAACCTCTCTTGCACTGAATATATAACAGCCTTCTGCTTAAGTTCAAACAAGAAACAGACTCCATCAATAAATTATTCAGGCATTCCTATGCTGCAGGTTATGGGCCAGACACTTTTCTTCAACTGTCAGCACATACACCCCATCAGCATTCTTGCAGCAACTTGCTCCTTTTGAATGAGACCAAAGCCCATTTCATTCCTCCTTTTGATTTTTTTTTCTTTACTTAGTGCTGTGGTAACATCAAATGTCACTCAAGACCAAATTAAAAAGAGGATTTTATGCTAACAAACAAATGGGATTTTTTAAGAATTTTGCTGACATATAATATGATACCAGTACCAGGAACATTTTCTTTGTGTCTTTGGGACTTACACACATTACATTAAATGTATGTGTGTTTGGAAAAGTTTAAATTTTAGAAAAAATATCCCAAACCCCAAAAGTTTTTCCTGTGTAACAGTCTTTATTTCGTGGTTTCCAACAAGAGTTTACACCAAGATTATTCAATTTTTAGACAGATATCAATTCTACTACTTGTGCATGGCTTTTTCCTTGGCTTCTGTAAACATACTCGGATGTACCTTGTAAGCTACCTCGAAGACAGTAACATGTTAATTCATAAGAATTTCTCTGATTTCAGTGTTTTCCCCAAATTATTCTTCATTTTATTAATTTAGTCTGACAGCTCATTTCATCTTCCTGAAAAGCACTGGTTCTCTTCCATATCTTTATATGAAATTTGCTGCCTTGGATCTGCTTAAAATTTGCCTGAAGTACCCTGAACTGTTAGTGTTGAGAAGCACAGGTTACATCTATGTCACTATAGCTATTGACCCTAGTTGAGTAGCTTCTTACTGATAGCAAAGCAATTTTTAGGCTTGCCAGTAATACAGTATCTTCAACTGTGTTTATAAAGTAAACATTCTGGGGATGTTTCATTCATTGAGGATTCTTCAATGTGTGACCCTATGGTTGTAAAATTAAAGAAAAAAGCTTCAGTGTTCAGTCTAATCCATTTTCCAAAACGGCTAACTTTATATTGACATTTAAAGCTAAGGATAGTAAAGATTTTGAGGAAGCTAAATGGTTTACACAATTACTCTAGCGTAAATTTTAAATAATCAGGAAGAAATATTATTATTCTATAGATACAAATATCTTCTTTAAGTAAGGGTTCATTTCTGCATACTGCATGCAATCTACAAATTAGCCAATTAAAGTATTTCTATGCTTACCCACCAATTCTTGATATGTGTGACTACTACACAAGTGACTAAATATAACATTAAATCATTAAAAAGATTATTTTGTTGGCAAGACCAATTCATACTTCATACTGTACTGACAACCTGAATACAGGGTTTAATTTCTTTGCCTACTTTCCCCTCTATATTGCTTAATACTTGATTTAAAGGCTAATGCTTTATATTAAAAATATATATGTATACACACACATACACAAGTAATTCCTTTGAGGTAAATATGCATCAAGTACAAAATCTTTATGAAGACTTACTGACTGCCGGTTTGAAGGCAATTTCTTAGAAACTTTTCCTTCAAAAACTTCAGCAACATATTTCCTTAGTGTTAGGTTACTGAGTAATACCATAAAATAAGTTACTACAAAGCAACCTTTTTCCCACATAATGGTGCTTTTGCAAAATTAGAATGGTCTGCAGCAAAGTCCATTTAGTTTTGAGAAAAGATGTAATTCCTTGCCAAGACAGAAAGGACACTTAAGTTACTCCAATCTGTAACATTTTCATTTGCCCAACTATTGTAAGTCAGCTCAATATACCTAGATCTACATTTTCCATTAAATCGCTGCTGTCTTCTCAAGATGGCAGAGAGCTTGTGTGACCTCAAAGGAGCTATGTTACAGCACATACATCACAGGATTGGTACTTCCTCCACGAATTATAGGACCCAGGAGTCAAAACCGGCTTCAAATCGTGTGCAATTTCAGTCAAGCAAATCAACATCTTGCAAAAGTGCAATTCACATGCAACCAACTTGAAATCAGATATGTTAATCAGCTCACACTAAATTTTTGATTAGAAATGAAGGTCTGAATGAAAATATTGACTAAAGTTTTGTTCTCAGAAAAAAAGTTTTCAACTTTTTATATTAATTAAGTATAAAAGTACAATGTGGACGTATTTTCATTTCCCTAAGCAACAGAAATTCTAATTTTATTTCAGCTCAAACAGGTGCCTGAAAATATTCAGGAAGAGTATTAGTTATAGCTTCATGGCCCCAGAGTGCTTTAGATGCTTTGGAAAAGCAAACATATATTTTCTGTACAAAATGTGTTGCACATAGCATGAATAATGTATAAATGGTTTTGGACTCTGGAATCCAATAACATGTTTGCAAGTCTGTCTTATACATATAATTTCCTTCAGTCTAAGGTATACCTGCACACAAACACAAGGATATATAATTTATTTCTCCACGCACAAGAAAATAACATACAGAGAAAGCGCAGCATGAAAGGTGAGCCACATATATGGTGGAAAAAAAGACCCAGTCCCCAGTCCCATATATATGCAGGGAACCCAGAGACGCAAAGTATCTCAGAAGTCCCAAAGAGCAGAAATAGCTCCTTGAAAAATGTGGCTCAGCTAACTAAAACATGTCCCTTTGTCCTGGTTCCAGCTGGGATAGGGTTAATTTCTGTCCCAGACACAGCTATTCCATTCCATACCACCTTCAGGAGCTGGTTGGGGGAGCAGTTTGGAAGTTGCCACTTGGCAGCAGGCTGAGGGTTCCCAGGTGGTGGGTGCGCGATGGGAAGGTAACCCTGTTTGTATAGTCGTCTGCCAGTGTTATTGTTATTTTTCTGGCTTCTTTGCTGCCTTGTTAAACTGTTTTTATCTCAAGCCACGAGTTTTGCCTTTTTCTTCCGATTCTCCCTCACCACTGTACGGACTGAGTGAGCAGCTGTGTGGTTCTTTGTTGCTGGCTGAAGCCAAACCACAACACCCTTAAAAGGCTTCTGTAACCACTGGAGCTCTACGGCTCCACTTTAATGTTCTGCGTATCCGTTTTAACATTATTTCACAGCCTGACAAGTAGGTTTTAAGAGCAGAAGTGTAACATTCTGCTCCGTGGCTTTTAACCTTAATCTTTTCTGTCTAGGCATTTGTGCCTCAGAGTTCACCATATTATCCAAACCTCATCCACCTCTATATAAAGATTTTGAAATTAAACTGTTCAACTTTATCCCCTGAAAAATGACATTATATGACAAATTTTTCGTGAAGCATTTCTGGACTTCTCAACCACCCACAAAGCGGGAAGGGTAACTTTTATTCCTTAATATTTTTCAGTTCCAACACAGAATACTCACGACAATGGTTGTCTTGTGAGGACCCTGGGACAAAGATGAGAAATTGTGCACTGTATAACACTATTTCACATTAATATGTTGAGTCTAAAGGGAGCTCTGCATTCCATCACTATAAAAAGGCAAAACAACAGATTCATATGGCTAGTAAGAGTACTGATGTCTTAAAAAGACAAATTGTTCACTCCGCATAATGAGAAATCAGACAAATCAAGCGGTGAGGAAGTGTTAGTAGGGGTTTTTTGATGCTGTCTTTGGCAAGCCCAGGTTATTCCTTTATCCTGGTCGTAAAGCACAACACAGATCTCCTAGACAGCACAGCATAGACCACTAAGTCAGTTGTCAGCATACGAGTTATTATTTCATGTCTATCCTTCAGCTTTGGCAGGGATAGCCTAGCAGAGTACCTCAGTAAAAAGCAAAAAAACCATACAAGCTGCTTCTGAGAGACTTCCACTTGCAACAGGCAATAGTTGGTCTGTAGCACAGGTATATCAATAATGATTTTCATCTCCCAACCCAACAATTTCCATACAAGACAGCAGTCCAGACTCTCACAGGAAAGTTGCTTCAAAATCATTTACAAAGGCAAAGATATCAAAAAACCCTTGAGCGTTAGATTTTAACTAGCATGTCCCAAGACAAAGAAAAATAGCGAACAACATAACTGATGCAAGTTCAGTTTGCTGAACCATACTTGAATTACGCTGAACCTGACAGCGGAAAAGGCAGGTAGGAGAGACTTCTCCCTCACTCTGAAAAACTTGATTTAAAGGGCTATGCCAAGTGTGATACAGCCTGAGGGTAAATACCAGCATGTACAGAAATAGATGACAGTTCTGTTCGTTTCAGTTTTTCAAACTTAATCTCAAAGCTATCATTTAGTCTGTGTTGAAAGTAGAAAAAAATATCACAGCTATAATTGTAAGACCTGCAGGAAAGTATCATGTGCAGGAAAGCATGCATATATAAAGTGCAAGCCTTTAGCATTATGTATGTATTGTTCTGGTTTGATGTGCTCAGAGTTTGAATTGAAGGAGAAAGTGTGTGTAGAATTCAGCCCATACGCAGACAAAAAAGGAGTGTCATATCCATCATATGAAGCATTAAGGCAAAACAGTCTTTTTCAAACAATATGGGCAGTTGAGTATATATGCATGTATGTAGGCACACTCATACTATCAGTGAAATTAAAACTAAAAAATGTTAACTTTATACTGCCTGGTGTTTTGGAAATGTGATGAACCTACAGCAGAAACTAGCCACTTTTAAACTTTTATTTAATTATGAATAAGACGGGCTTAAATTTCAGCTAGTACCTTGACTTTTCATGTTGATCCATGTTCCAAACTGTCCCTGTAAGGACTTACTGGCAGTGTTGGTTACAAACACACTCAATACACACAGGAACCTGGCAATCTTCTGTAGATACAGTTTATGGTATACTTACTGGATTGGTTCACACCTCACAACATACATACCCTCAAGAACTCAATAAACACGTGTACTAGATCTAAATTTAGGGTTTGGAAACGGTTCTTTTGGAAATGTTTTTAATGACAGTATGCTTTACATTTCTTTGGAAAAATTGACTGTTCACGGAACTTCAACATGTTATTTGTGTTCACATTACCAGGCAGGTTTAGAAAAAAACACAACCTTTTTATTGAGAACTATTTCTAGAGTATTCAAGAAAGGGCCTTTTAGTCAATAAACTAAGAAACAAGGGCATCCATTATCCCTTCGAGAACTTCCTTCAAAACAGGAATCTTTTCCAGTGCTTGTAATTCCCTAGTCCAATTAAAGAAAAAGTGACTTGTCTCCCAGACTAGAATAGTAGCAACTGCTTCCTTTGCTAGGAACTAAACTACCATTTAACTCTAGATTTTGGATTTTGAGACAAATGAAAGGCAATGCTTAACAGCTCTTAAAGTGATGGTGTAATATTCCCTTTGGACCATGTTGGTAGTCCTTTTACTAATTAATTTTATTTATTTATTTTTACTAGATTTTTACTAATTTTACTAATTACTAATGAAAAACAGGGAACATATTAGACCGCTTATGCAACAGTAAGAAAGTCTAAAATCTCTACATGAAGCACAAGAGCATAAGAAAACATTTCAAGCTCAAATAGCAACTGGGGCTTTAGATTATAATGTTTTTGGCATCTCCTCTGCTCATCATATTTTGACTTTGGATGTGGTATTTCTTTCAGCTTCATTTCATGGTTCTTAATCTTCATAGATATCCTGCATTCCTGTGTTTGCATCTGTTTTTCACCACACAGAACATAAGTTGTCAAGGAACAATGCAGCATATAATGCTGCATTGCTTTTTTGAACTATGTTGATTTTTTTTAACAAAGTGTATTCTCAGCTGTCTTGTGTATCATATTTTGTACGCAACTGAACAATGACTCTCTGAGAACTCAGCATTATCCAACCTCATCATCAAAGGTTTTGTGGGTACAGCAACTGGTAGGTTTTTTCTTTGTAATTCACATGATGAATAGGAAGTCAATGTAAATTACCAAAGTCATGTAATTTAAACATTTGCTGGCTTTCTGCTTCACAAGTTTGATGAATATCTTAAACCGTAAGACTAAGATTACTGAGGAACCTAAAGATCACACTTTATAAAGAGCTCACAGCTGCAAACATTCCACCAGTAAGCCTCAAACTACATTTGTATTTTCTGAAACTAGATTTGTATTTTCTGTCAGATATGCTTAATACCTGCAGAATGCTCCTGCCACATGTGCCATTAACTTCACCTGAAATGTAACGATCCATCCCTTGTAAAATTACGTGGAATGGGCTGACACTTTTCTGCAATGAACTCCTGATACTGCAATAGTTGTACCTTATTGAAGGTTTTCTTCAGGTTTTCTACAAACAAAACGAGGAGAAACTATTGGTATTTTAATATGAAATGAATTGCACAAACAATGACAAATTTTTGATTAAACAATCTGGCAACCAATTTTCATCAAATTGAGAGGCTATTAAATTATGCAGAATTACTTTGCTTTAGCACTCAGGCTGCAATCTACATTCACTAGTTGCTAAGCATTCTTCTGATGTCTAAACTATTTCTAGACAGAAAAAAAATGGGTTTTGTAATAAAAGTAGAAATAAAAAAATAAATTAATGGGAATCTATTAATTTTTATTCACTTTATTTTGTATCATCTGTATGTTACAGGGTTTGCAAATGGTATAGTAAACGAGTACACACATGGACAGGAACATTTGCCAAAAAAATTCAGATAAACTTAGAACTTAAAGTAAAATGATAGGTAGGTATGTAGGTATCTTGCTGTCGTTAGCACGTGGCAGGAATTCTGTGACTGGTACATTTACTAGTTTTTTAGGGTTTGAGGTTTGTTGTTTTGGTTTTTTAATTAATGCCACCCTTTATTTCATCTGCCTAGTAAGACTTTAATTCTGTCCCAAGATTGCAAAGAGAGCAGAAAGCAGTACCAAAAACCTGACACCTCAGGAAAGGACTCTTCCCTTTGACTGTTAGCTCCATTAGTAACTCTATTTTACCATGCTTTTCAAGCTGTGAATTACAGTGATAGACACTCTACCTATGCATGGTGCTAGCAATATTTGGCATACATATGATGGGAGGCTTTTCCTTAATCTTATCCTGCTGCATGGTGCAGCCAGGTTTATGTAGCACAGCAGCCTTTTTTTCCCCTCAGATAAGAACTAGATACACTAAGGCATTAGCAATTTCAAGGACCTGTTGGGCTAACATCAGTAAGTAATGCCCAAAAAAGGAGACAAAGCTATCTTTCCTTCCAGCACCACCCTGTGCTGAAGTTTCTGTCAAGGGATGAAGTACCTCAGAGGAAAGTGCTGGACCATGAGGTCCATCACCACAGAGTGCCTGGTGATAAATGGTGGCAAAAGCAGGAAAACCCTTCTGTCACTGCTGCTTGAGAGTGAAAATGTCCATGCCCTAATGGCTTACTAGCATTACAATTTTGCATCAGTACTACCAAACATTCAAATGCAAGTATCCCCCAGTTGTGAGGTCAGTTTAACCTCTGATATCTGGGTTGGGAAATGACAAAACTCACTTGCAGGAAACACTCAAGCTAAACCTACTGGAAGACACTTTAACTTGAGCAAAGACATGTATAGAGCCTCTGCCTACATCAGAGCACAGGAGATTCGAGGTAATATAAAGCTTTCCCTCCTTGATTTTGCTGAATGCTCTATGGAGCCTGTTCAGCCATCCCTGAAAGCTTCTTCCAGTTCCACTAGTAGAAATACATTTCTGCCTGTGCATGGACCGTAGAGAGGAGTTGCACGCTGATAACAACAGAAATAAAAGGTGAAATAAAAATTCCCTCAGTTTTTCACTGTTCAATTTGACTACCCAGTAAAACATGAAGTGGAAAATCTGGACTCTATGGGTGAAAGCCCTGTCTCTGATCCCTCCTTTGCCAATACTGTTTGTGCCAGAGCATGAGTATAAGCTTCAGGACAATCATTTATAGTCCTGAAAGACACTTGTGTTAGAAGTCAAAACACTCTTGGCAATTCCTCTGAAGCTATAAATGAGTTCAAGGGGCATCTACAGAGTGATAATAATGTGTTTAGGCTCAAGGAAATATTGATAGCTGCAGACTGTTTCTGAGTCCCATGAGAGAGTACTCAGGCCCTCAATCCACTCCTCAAAGCTGTCACAGTAGCATTAAGCACTGTTGCTGTGATGGCAGTGAGCTATAAAATCAATGCTTTCTACTACCAGAAACAATCCTCCCCATCTTTCGCTTGTGCAGCTGTTCCTTCCCCTCCCAATTTTGCAAGGAGCGAACCGGCATGTTGAAGCAAGTACTAGCAAACCTTGACCCAATCTGCAGCTTCTTCAACAGAAGCACTAAGGCAGAAGAACTAGGGAGCTATTTTTCAGCCTGTAAAGGAAAATCATATGCATTTTCTCTTTCTCTCATGTGTCACAAAAAAATGGGAAACCAACAAGCTTGATACATCTCCTCTGTGATTTAGTAATTCCCCAGGTTGCTCCTGAGGAAGTACAGTGATGTACTGCTTTTCCTTCAGGGGAAAGGGAAACTCATAACATAGTCCCTGCTTAAATGACACCTCACAAACACTTTTTTTGTTGGTGTAGCTCCTAGCAGAAATACCAGCTTCTTATTTCAAGAGAAAGTACCCTAATGAATTTAGTCCAAGAAACACATGTAAAACACTGTGGGTTAAGACCAAGCAAAATAAATAGGAAAAAAACCCCACCACATAGCATGCTTAGTAAGTTTAATTTTTTTTTCTAGTATAACCACAAAATACAACTTTCTTTCAGTGCTGCTGGTAGCATCAATACAGCCAGGCACTAGACAGGTTGCTGAATCTCTGCTAGTGAAACTATGTCTATCCTGTTTGTGTATAAGTGTTCCTCAAGAATTTATTGTCTTCAGGACAGTACAGCAAAATACAATCCAGAAATTATGAGGGCAAACTTTTAAAGCGCAAATATCTGACTGAGAGAGATATATTGTTGTGTATACTGGAATGAAGAAACCCACAGATTTTTCCCACAACTGTCACTCAGTTACAAAGAAAATAATAAAGATAGAAGAAACTCATACCTTGTTTGCTTTGTTTTTTCTTTAGAAGACAAGGGAAAAATAAATGCATATTTGGTTTCTCGGGAGAACCCAGGTGAAGCACTGGCAAAAGAAAAAGTTATCAAAGAAAGGAGTGATGAAACAGCTTGACTGTATTACCTTCATTATTAGGTATCCCTCACCCTGCCTTGCTATATGCTTTGTCTTTGCCTCCTAATACGGCATTTGGCAGTATTATTTCTTCCTGCTGTTAGCAAACAGAACTTTCTTGTAACCTTCCACCAAACTGACTGCCTGATGATAACTTTTTATAGGTTTTTCTTCTAGCCAGAAGACTCGTACATACTAACACACCATTTTATAGAGTTAAGACAAAACTGCTAGGAGAGATTAACTAAATGGATTTTATTCATTGAAGATAAATTTTTCATGCTCCAGCACATCTACAACTCTCAGTAATCGACCGTAGAAAATTTTGTTTTCAGATGACACTCAGTATATTTTACCAAGAAGTAGCATTTAAGATGTATCATTCAGGTGCCCTATACCCAATGTTTCTCCCCTGCTATTCATTTTCAATGTTATTCCCCCCATCTGTGCAATTATAAATATCACCTAGCAGCAAAGCATCCTATACCCTGTTTGCTGTGATCTATTCATAGACCACGTGATGTTAAGCCTTTACTCACCAAGACAGCTTTTGTATCTAAAGCTCTTGAGCTGATAACCTAGAGGACAGACTTGCTCTACAGAAGCAGTTACAAAGGATTTCAGAAACAGCAACATTTCCACAAGATGGAATAAGAAAATCCAGTAGCTGAAGTATGCTTTATACTGTGACATACCATTTTTTAATAGTCAACAGGACTATGACACTGAGAAAAATATGCATGAAAATCTAGCTCATGGACATTTTAAAATATTCTTTAACTTATCAACAAATCTCAGTGCAAATTAGGACACAACCTTTCCTAAATCATCACGAAAGAAAAATTTCAAGTGTTACGAGAGGTGGTCCTGGCCTAGCTGTCAGCCTTTGTGTTGATTATAGTGAATTTTATCATTCTGAATTTCATGTTAATGCCAAAGACTGTGATTACTCAAATTAAAAGGTAAAAGAGAGAAGAAAGGACAAGAACGTGAGAAGCTAATCAAATAATTGGGATAAGAAACGTATGGCTTAATTAGGGATTTAGCTTTCATGACTCAAAAAGCACTCCTTAAACGCTTATAAATAAAGCCCAATCTACATATCACTGAAGTCTACAGAGGAAAAATCCTCGTTTGCTTTAAAGAACTTTGGATCAGCCCCATAAATGGTAATGATTCATTACACAAATCTATAGACAAAGGTTTTCCTTCCCTTCAGGGGAAAACTGATCCACTAACAACGTCTGGCAGCTATGAGACATAGCCTGCCCCAGACCAGTTTTATGTTTATACACCTTCTCCTGAAATGCCACACTGTGTCATAGGAGTTACCAAATGGATGTACAGCATGCCTCCACCCCATTTATGAAAAGCTTCTCTTTCTAAATGATATTAATCATCATTCATAACAGTCTCTTGTCTGGCCAAGCATGTGTAGTACATTACAGGAGATAAAAATCTAGTCAGTGGTGCAGGGACAGAGGAGATAAAAAGAGCATAAGCAATCTACATTTCTCTCTAAGAAGGCTGCTGTAGTATCCTCAGTCCAAATAAGTTCCTAAAGAAATAGCACAGCAATGACCTGAAACAAGGAATTTGATCTTTTCATGTCATCTTTAGTCAAAAATCCTAAGAGAATGAAATATAGTAAACAAATCCTCTCTCAGTAAATAAGGGTTGCCATTACATTGTCTTCCTTCTCCTATGATCCTTACTTCTCTAGTGGCTGATGGGACTTTCTCCAGAGAGAAAAGCAGGGGAAGGGAAAGCAAATTTGATGAAAATATGAACCACGAATTTCCAAGAGCCCAGGTCTTATATTTCACTTTACTTAAATTCCTCCCACTCTTCCACAAAATGCCAAAACACAAAGCATGAAATGATGTCCCTATTTGCAGGTGCATATATATCGGACTTTTTCTCACAGTCCTGTTTCTACCCAATTCTGCCTAATTCTTCCCATAATTTTCACCTGAAATTCCTTCTGCCCTCGTGCTCCTACACAGGATTCACTCCTCAGGTGTAAAAGAAAATTAGCAAGTTCTCAGGCTCAGCTCATCCTTCTCTTTGCTAAGAAAGAGTTTACAGCATAAAAGCCTCTCAGAGGAGTTAAGCAAGCTCAGACAGTCACAGTTCGATTTTCAACTGAAGGAAATAAATATTCTTCCTGGATCTTGTATTCTACAGAAGAGCTTGATAATCTAACTGTTGCTCTGATCTGTAGCAAAAACAAAAGCAATGAAGCACTGGCTTTTTCTCAATTTCTTCAACTGATCTGCTATAGATCTCTGGTTTATCTGTCCTCCAGTAAAGCAAGCTTTCTCTCAAATTATTTTTTTTTACTTAACAAAAGCATGGGGCATCAGTTCCCCACTAATTTTGACTTCTCCAGAAAAAAAAAGACCTAAAATCCTGGGTAGGCTGACAACTGCAAGGGAATCACTTTCGCAAATGCCTGCAAAACTGAGCCAAAGCGGATTTTATCTTTACAGTTTAACAAAACTTCTTTTCCACTCTTCAGGACAACCTTTTTCATCACTGTAGATAGTCTTCAGGTAATAACTATTCAAATATACCACAGCAGCAAGCAAGTTTTGCTTTTCAATCTCTGCTTTGCTGTAATTATGCCACAAGCATTCATACTTAAACACTCGATGACAGCTGCTGAAAGCACTGCATTTCCACTTCCACAAACATTCATTATCAATCAGAATACAGAGACTAAAATTTCCAAAACCACACATCAACAACCTTCTAAAAAACCAAAACTTTTGGTATACTTATTTTGCATATCTGGACTAATATTTTTAATATTGAGTCTTACTAAGCAAGAGCTCACCTTTGACCTTAAAGCATCTTCCTTTCTTCAAGCAGTAATAATAACCCAAATAATTAGTTGCCATTACAGCAAATATTCTGGCTAGCTGTGATATGTATAGCTAAAGACATGAAAAGTTCCCCCCAGCATCATGGTTCCTTGCCCTAACTAATACCTTTATATTTGAAAAGAAACTGATAGTGGCAAGTTTACAATCCCTTTCTGTGCTCCTCAGCACAGCTGGTTGGGTACACATCATGGACCGGTCTGCATCCTCCAGTTTGGTGAGCTATTGATCCAGAGTGGGCTCCCCTCCAGCTGATCAGATTTCCTCTAGCATATGCGAAAAATACTTTCAGCATCCTGAATTGCTTCTAGCATAACTGAGGGAACCCAGTCAGAATTAGAATTACCTCAAAATTAAATGTGTCTTATACCTTTTTAAACTACATGAAAAGATGACAAAAAGGGACTTGTGATTAGATTCAGGGGAAAAGTGGCAAAGTCAAACTCATGATTCATCTATTAGAGTTTCTCACTATAGGTAATAAATGAGGCATTTCTAGAGCAACTGAATAATTTGTACATTCTCACAGTAGATCAGATTCATATAGCAGAAGCTCATTTTGTAATTGTGACACATTGAGGGAAATTCAGTGACTCATTGTTCAGTGATTTTCATTTACACCTTGATGGTATCCTGTTGGAATACAGGCAGGCGAGACTTATCATATAAGCCATGTAGAAACCCTTGTAACCTAAAGCATTTTATTTTCTTATACTATCTATGATTCTTTAGCTATATTTCTTGTGCAAACCTGAATCTCATAATAAGCAACACGAGAATTTTTATAACGTTTAAAAACTCAGATTAACTTTGTATCCAAAGTCACTTTGATCAGTGATATATCCTTACACCAGTAAAGCAGTGAAAGAAGGAATTTAGTACTATCATGTTTTTAAGCAGAAAAATCATCATCTTTGAATTAGAATACAAAATATCAGTATTAATTTATATAGACTATTATCCAAGGAAGGATAAATGATAATGTGGTAAAAGAGGTGAATTGCTTTGGTCCTTTCTACCCACCAAAACAAAGAAGGATGTGGCTGACCAAATTACTCATGCTTTAAAAAGTAGGAAAACAAGCCTCCTTTATATGTTCCAAGAATAGGAAAAAAGTATGATTTTTAACAAAAACCAACAAAAACAAATGACAGTTTTTTTTTCCTGACTGGCAATTTAGAAGCAGATTGTTGAGTAACAAGATCACTCAAATGGTTGACATGGTTTGAAAAGAGCCATGGTGAAGATCCTGTATATTTCAAGAGGAACCTGAACTACAAGAGTTCACCTTATGTCTGACAAAATCTCTTTATGTCTGTAAAGAGGTAAGCTCAAGCTTGACAACTCTAGGAAGAGAGCTCTTCCCTGTGTGCCCCAGTATACTGAATGGCATCAGAATGCAGTTAATTCACACCAATGTGTAGGTATTAATCTATCTGTTTGGTTTGAGCTGAGATAGAGTTAATTTTCTTTCTAGTGTTGCTGTGTTTTCAGATTTGGCATAGAAAGAATGTCAATAATGCATAATATTTTAGTTGTTGCTAAATGCTGTTTATACTAGCCAACAACTTTTTTCAGCTTCCCACAGAAGCTGAGAAGGAGCATAGACAGAAAGATGGAATGGCCAATGGAACATTCCATACCATAGACATCATGCTTAGTATATAAATGGGGGTTGGCTGGCAGGGGGAACTCTGTGATCTCTTACTTGGGTCAAGCTGGGCAACCAGTTCACCAGATGGTTAGAGTGGTTTGGGTCTTGTATATTCTTTTAGCATTATTATTATTATGGCTGTTGTTGTTACTTTCATTTTACGTTATTGTTCTATCAAAATGTCTTTATCTGAACCCACAAGGTTGTTTTTCCCTTTCCCCTCCTTTTCTCCCTCTTCTCCCTCCCCTTCCTGAGGGAGAAGGGCGGGGGGGCGGGGTGTGAGCAAGAGGCTGCATGGTCCTAGTTGCTGGCTGGGGTTAAACTCCGACGGTACCTTAGAAAACAAAATAAACAGTTGAAAGATAGTATAGCACAGGCAGGTTGTTTTTTCTTTTATCTGTTCTTCATTTTTTGAAATTTTGTTACCATAGCTATCATTCTTCAGCAGTTATAAAACTGAGGTATAGAAAATGAGTCATTGCATATACGTTTCTCTTCCTCACTTATTATTGCCTTAGACAGAACCAGATGTTGTGGGATTGCTTCCCAGGCCCATCCCTGGCAAACTGGGCTGCCTAAGACCATAAGCTCAAATAGTAACACACACATAACAGTGCATGTTAATGGTTCACCCAAAACCGCTTGAGGGCGTATTTGCCCAAAACTTGTCACTTGAAGAGGAAGAGAATCATCAACTACATCAAACAGTCATGGACAAATCGCAAAGAGACTTTTGCAGGAAAGTCAGCCTAAAAAGAAGTTTAAGAGAAGCGTGAGAGGTTGCAGTGGCGGAAGGGACCTTGTCATGGGAACACACAGAGTCAAAGCTCAGGGTGATGCTGCCTGAAGTTGCCTGGGTGCCCCCCAGCCTGGGCAGCACACCCTCCTGTGGGGTGCTGGGAGCAGCCTCTCCCACCACTTGCTGGGTCTGAGTGCTGGGGGACCAAGAGGGATCCATGGTGAGGTGCTGGCTGGGAGCTCATGCGGTGGCTCCACCCCAGGAGGGTGTGCAGCCAGGGATCCCAGGAGAGGTGAGTCCCTGTCACACCAGGGCTTCCCCGGACTGCACTGCAGGGGATTGTACTTCCATGGGATTAGTTACAGAGGGGTGCTCAGAGATCTGAGGATGCTGCTCAGCATTTTCTAAAGGGGTCCTGATGTGGTTTGTGTGTTGCATTACTGACACTGATCTGGAATGTGTAGCTCACTCATTGCTAGTTAATTGCATGTTATTAATAAATCAATAAATCTCTTCAATCCTGATTTGGTTTAACAATGTGAAATGACATCTTTCCCCTGTGAAAGCTCATCACTCCTTAACACTTAGGAACATGAAATGGATTCCCTAATGTTTTATAACATGTTACATTTTAAGATGTATTGTAGATATTTGCTCCACAGGTACAAAACCATTATAGTCAACAAAGCTATGCTCAGTTTACACCACTATAATTAAGAATCCGATGGTGTACACCTGTGGCTTTTAAATTTCTAATTAATATTATTTTCAATATTTTGCAAAGGGACTCATTTTACATAACTCCTATAATGAGAGTAACAGAGTTAAAACTACAGGTGTAACAGTACAGAGATTTCTCTTGCTGTTTTTTTCATTCATTTCTGGCCAAATCTTTCCCCAATTTCTTTCCCTTTTTTCTTTCACTGTATCTATCTAAAGTGAGAAAGAGAAAGCGAAGTATATTTTTAAGCAGATAGTGTTTGCCCTTTTCAGAAAATTTTTCCTTCATTTCCATGAACTCTCCAGATTATATAGCCTCTTGATCTTTTCCAGTTACTTGAACAGCAGGTGGGAAAAACAGATAATTATAGAGACATATTTTAGGAACTGCACACAGATAAATATGTTATTTTGGCATGCTTATTTTATACAATTAAAGCAATGCTACATACAAGGTTATATTAAAAAATACCATCATAAAAAGCCACACACACATATATATACAAAAGGAGGGGTTTAGTTCACAAATGCAACAGGAAAATTATTTTAATGAAAGCACAAAAGTTTTATGAATTAAGCCCTCCGTATTCTCAAGACTTCTGTAAAGAAATTACTGCCTCACTTGTCACGTAACAAACTATTTAATAAAATCTCATTTAGGAGACATCCCCAGGAGGCCCTGTAGTGCCATACAAGATTCTTTTTATGCTTTTCATATTAAAACATTTGAGTCATTCTTGGAGTTAAGCCTAGGGGTCTATTATGAAATAATTACTTCTGGAAAGGGAAGTGGGGTTTGTTCCAAATGTTTAAGATCTTCTTAAAAAATCCCCCTTACAAATAACATGTTTTCAGTCCTATAGTCACTTTTTCATCAAGGAATGCAGTTGGTTATATATTGATAGTCTGGATAGTTCCTGAAGAATGCAAAATGCATTTTGCAAAATGCAAAATCATCAAAGCTGACTGAAAGCAGTTTGAAAAAGTAATTGGCTTGAGTCAGTTAGACTGAAAGATCCCTCAGGGACAGACGTGACCCTTACCTTAGCCCTCATGTAAATCTGAGATGCTGCATTCATTAAGTGCCTTATAAGAATAGGACTGAAAGATTTCTTTGCATGTTTGCATTTCCTATAGCATCATTCAGGTAGAGGCAAAAAACAGCAGTATAATATGCAAATATGAAAACCATGTGGCTGCATTATTCCAGATAGATGTACATAAACTCTTTTTAATGAAGCCACATTCCTTCCTCATAAAAGCCAGCTGGTACATCCTGGATAGTGTTTGGCTGATACCAATGTGCAGTATGTCAGATTCAACATACACCTGGCCCTCCCTGCACATGTAGACTTACCCCTAGACTTAAAACAAACAAACAAACAAACAAACAAACAAACAATCAAACAAACAAACTTAAAAGTTAGAGCTTGAAAGATCATTGTGCTGGGGGTTTTGGCCTTTTTTTTTTTAATACTTTCTAGAGAAAAAAGCGTGGGTCTCAGTTCTCGACCTGGTGGGAGCATAGTGCGAGCAATCCTTACAGCTTGAGTGTTAAGTCTAATGTAAGGTTCACACGAAGTAAATTGTAAACAAATAGAGAGGTTCTCCAGTGATGCAAGAAACTTCCCATTCTACATTAGTACTGTAGAACTAGTGGAATAAGGATAAAATAGTTTCCCTGCAGCTAAACTGTGAACTTCAGATGTATTAAATAGCCTCATGTTGACAGGTATCAACAACCTACACCAGTGACTTGTAATAGAGCCAGAATTTCAGCCTGCAGCTCTGCCTGAGAAATCAGAGACAAAGTCTAATACCGGACTTTCCTCAGAAATCTCATGCCAATACTAAGTGTAGGGAATATGAAATATTCCATTAAATTTGATCTGATGATTGACCAGAACTGTGCATATGGCATTTGTCCCTGATGCTCAAAACATCTTGAGGTAAACTGAGTTTGCCTAAAAATTCCATTTTAGTGCTGTGCCAATACACCTCTTCTATGATAGTCTAAAAGAACTTACAAGGGAAAGAAAGAATCACCAGCTGAAAGCAAAAGAAAAATTGGGAAAAAAAGAAGACATTTAACAAATTATGTAGGGATTGCAATATTCTTACAAAGATAAAAACTTGAATTCAATGTTATTTTAGTGTGTTTTCATGTAATTATGTTATAAAATACACTCTCCACTACTGCTACATCATCCTGTGGTTTTAGAAAACAAAGGCCTTGTTTGATAGTGTTTCAAGGTCTGAATACACAGAAAAACACTTAGCTACAGAAAGCTTAGAGTGCTATAATACCTCAAACGTTAAAATATTTTTATCTTCTCCCCTGCTGCATCATTGATATCAGAGGTACAATTCCAGAGATCCCATCTACCTGATACTATACAGAACACGGAATTTTACTGAGGTATATTGTTACTGATTAAGATGTGCTCTTTCTGTTGAAGTAGGATGCTTTTAATTTGTGAGTACCATTAAAACACTTTAGTGTAAATAAGTGACCTTAGTTAGACAGTGTTTTGAAACTTTGTTCTGAGATGTTTTCATGGAAATGATAAATCACTTTGCTCCCCAGACTGTGAGAACACCTACCATCAGAGCCAGCACAAGGCAAACAACTCTGAAGGGCTGGCACTCATTTCAGAAACCTGGTGCAGGATTCTGGCTTTTCAAATACCTTTCCTCCAGGTGAACTCTTTTGCTATTCAAGCAATCCAAAATAAGCTAGTTTCAAAGTCTGCAGAATTACTGTTGTTACTGAAACCTGTTACTTTGAGAGATTTTTGAGATCTAAAATACATAATGATCATAATTTATCTTAAACACTGCAGTTACATGAGTTGCAAGCAGTTCAACCAAGCTGAATTTGACATTGCTTTCACATTGCAGCCTGAGCCTTTAGCATGATAATTTGTACACTTGACATTATAAAAAAGGCAATATCTAGAGACATAGGAGTATTGTGGAAAATATTTCCAAGAGCATTTTTCATAATTAGCATCCTTCAAATGACTTGCAAGTACAGCTCTTAGCCAGTCTCACCTAACCAGCAGAGTTTAGTCTCCTTTCTTTGCCTCAGCATTGGAGTCTTTTCCTTTAATTATTCAGCTTTTGAAAAACTGAAGATATGCTTAAGTTCCTCTTTGCTATTCTTATGTTAATATGATTTAACTATTAGGCAAAAAGAAAGCAAAGAAACATCTACTGATTTTGAAAGAGAAATTGATGGAGTGCCACAGCAATCTGAGTAGTACTAAGTGCAAAGAAAGTAAAAGGAAACACAACTCTATTCACTATAATCAAAGACATTTTTGGTATTATGCCCTTTTCGGACCCAAGTTATCTTCTTTTCAATATGCATAATTATTAAAGGCTTAATCAAAATATGCACATTACGGAGACTCCTTAAAATGCACCATTTTGAAATAATGCGATTCTGTCCTTTCTTACACATTTCAATAAACATTTTTTTCTGATAATATCTCTAGAAAAAGAACCACCTCTGCACTAATCAGCCAGTGAAATACGCTGGAGAATTTGTCCTTTGCCTGCTGCCTCTGTCTCTCTAAAAACACAAGTGGGCACTCAGTCATTTAGATTCCCCTAAGAAATGAGCGCAGTTAAAATATATTTTCAGAAGTGTAGAATATTTTGTGTAATACCTCAGGAAGTATGGGGACTTTATGAATTCTAACAATGTCAATTATACACATATTTGCATTTCTAGTTACCGAGACACTGTTAGAAAGACAGCTCCTCTCTGTATAATAGTATAAAAACATCCAGCTAAATCAGGTTCTAGCAAACCAATTGGTGGACAAAAGATGGGTCAGGATTAAAGGGAGGGCAGCGACAGGTGATATTACAGTGGGTGTCTGCTACAGGCCACCTGACCAGGAAGACTGAGTAGATGAAGCCCTCTACAGATAGACAGGAGCAACCTCACGTTCACAAGCCCTGGTCCTCCTGGGAGACTTCAACCACCCTGGTATTTCTTGGAAGGACAGCACAGAAGGCCATAAGCAATCCAGGGGGTCCCTGGGATGTCTTGATGATAACTTCCTTCTCCAAGCGACAGAGGAGCCAACAGGGAGAGCTGCTGTGCTGGACCTTGTTCTCACCAACAAGGAGTGGTTGGTGGGGAATGTGAAGCTCAAGGGCAGCCTTGGCTGCAGTGAACATGAAATGGTAGAGTTCAAGATCCTCATGTAAGGAAAAGGGTGTACAGCAGCTCACTAACCTGGATTTCAGGGGAGCAGACTTTGGCGTCTTCAGGGATCTGCTTGGTAGAGTATTGTGGGATAAAGCTGTAGAGTGAAGAGGGGTCCAAAAAATCTGGTTAGTATTCAAGGATCACCTCCTCCAAGTTCAGGAACAATGCATTCCAGGAAAGAGGAAGTCAGGCAAAAACACCAGGAGGCCTGCATGGATGAAAAAAGAGCTCTTGGACAAACTCAAACACAAAAAGGAAGCCTATAGAGTGTGGACAGGTAGGCTGGGAGGAGTACAGAGAAATTGTCCGAGCAGCCAGGGATCAGGTTAGGAAAGCTAAAGCCCAGATAGAATTAAATCTGGCCAAGGACAGCCAGGGCAACAAGGAAAGCTTCTACAAGCACAACCGTGTTAAAGGGAAGACTAGGGAAAATGCAGACCCTCTCTGGAAGGAAACAGGAAGGTGATCTGGTTACCTGGAATATGGAGAAGGCTCAGGTACTCGATGACTTTTGTGCCTCAGTCTTCACCAATAAGCGCAGTAGCCACACCACCCAAGCTGCAGAAGGCAAAGGCAGGCACTGGGGGAATGAAGAACTCCCCACTGTAGGAGAAGATCAGGTTCAAGACCATCTGAGGAACCTGAAGTTGCACAAATCCATGGGACCTGATGAGATGCATCTGTGGGTCCAGAGGGAACTGGCAGATGAAGTTACTAAGCCACTATCCATCATATTTGACAAGTTGTGGAGGCCTGCTTCAGTTCCCACTGACCAGAAAGGGGGAAACATAATCCCCAATTTTAAAAAGGAAAAAAAAAGGAAGACCCAAGGAACTACAGGCCAGTCAGTCTCACCTCTGTGTCCAGAAAGATCACGAAGCATATCTTCCTGGAAACTTTGCTAAGGCACAAGGAAAATAAGGAGGAGATCGGTGACAGCCACCATTTTTTGGTGTATTTCTTCTTTTGTACGGGGGCAACTGGCATGGCTTGGTTGTCTGGTTCAGCTGCGCTGCCTGCCAGTGGTAGCCATATTGCCTGTCACCAAGGTCTGAGCGGCCTCATTGCCCACAGCAGGAGCTGGAGCAGCCACATTGCCCGCTGGTCTGGTTTCTCCCTCTTTCCCCTGGGGGTGCTGCACAACACCAAGCAGTGTTTGGTAGATCCTGGCCGGGGCCCAGCACAGGTCAGCAAGTTGTGCCTCTCTGGAACAGCCACAGCATTTTCCTATATTTCTATCACTTCATCCGGATCCTGTAGTTGTTCAGGGGTGAAGTCCAAAACCATTGGAGGTGAGAAGTTCTCTAGATATCTGCCCAGATTTTCCCGTGTACCATGCCACCCATGACTATCCAGCCTCGGGGCAGGTCTCTGGGTGGTGGTCTTAAACAGTTGTTTAACCCTAAACAAGACTTGAAACACATTCAGAAGACATAGCAATAGGGATATGCTGGTTATTGCATCCCAAGGATATTCAAAATTCTCAAAAGCTGTCACACCTGGCCCAAAGAAGAAAAGGGAGGCAAAAGAGGTGGAGAAAGTATCCTCCCCTGTTTCCTCCACAGACTGGGTGTGATTATTAATAAATTCTGCGAGACGGTGCACAAGGGATGGGCATGACAGTAGCACTACATAAAGTCCACAGCATAACTGCCCAAACAACGATGTTATCAGATCAAACAGCATCAAACGTAACAAATGGCATCACAGGGAGGACATAGAGCATATAAGAATTTACATAACACAGCCATGAGAACAAATAAAGCAACAACATGACCGCCAGCTATTTAACTAATATAATAAATTCATTTTAACAAAGACTGCTCGTATCTGTTGTTATCTCAACTCTTCGAGGCCCACGCTGGGCACCAAAAAGACTGGTGTAGTTTGGCTTCAGCCAGCAACGGAGAACCACGCAGCTGCTCACTCAGGCCTCAGCAGTGAGGGAGACTGGGGAGAAAAAGGCAAAACTCGTGGGTTGAGATAAAAAAAAGTTTAACAGGGCATCAGGGAAATAGAAAAAAACAACAACAATAACAGTGGCGGAGGAATAAACAAGGTTACTGTCCCACTGAGCACAGGGTATGGCGTCATGTGGTGTGGAATACCTGTGTCCCGGACAGAGATTAACCCTATCCCCGCCAGAACCAGGACAGGACTTTAGAAAGAAAAGTCATTATATGACAAGCGTGAAAAACTTGTTTTAGAAGATAGTCCTTGGGTTTGTTTACACAAATGAAGAAAAAATTACTGAAAGCTTAATTTGTCCTCTCCTATAGCTGGTTTCACATGTTTCCAGGAAAACTGAAGTAGTCCTAGCCTTTCCTCTTCCCTTTGCCATTCCATATTTATCTTCCCTTAGGAAAAAAATTGCTGCTATTTAAAAACAAAAACAAAAAAACCCACACCACAGGGAGAACAGTATTTGTCAGCAGAGGCAGTAACTTTTACACAGATGCATCAGGGTATTCATTCCTAATAATTCGTGAACATCCTAAGTTCCACCTGTGGGTGTTGGCAAGATAGTTTCTGGCTGATTTTTTACAGCTTCAGGACAGCAACAAAGTCTTGCTTTTAAGCATCTATATATATATCAGAGATTGTTTTGCACATGTGGCAGTCCATACACTATAATTACCAAATGAAGTATTAAAAATGAGGAAACCCAGACTCCTTGGTGGTATACTGTTTGATGGTTTAATGTGTTGGAGTGTTTCTTTTATTTGTGTTTATTCCATAAGCATAAGAACATTATCTTCTCCTTAGACAGTATAAACAGGAGTTTATTTGATTCAATGCACCTGAGAAATTTTTTAAATTTTGTTTTGTTTTTACTAGTTAGAACTTTTAGATTTCTGCTGCTGTTTTGAGATACCCTTGTGGCCCCTAAGACCTTCTTATAAACAACATATTCAGTTTTAAATGCATACTAAAAGCAGAGCAAATAAAGAAAGGAAATAAGTTTAAAAGTTCCTCTTTTAGGAGATGGCAATAGCTATTGACATCAGTACCTTACTGATCTTTGAATGAAACAGAAAATTGCTGCAAAACAACCCCTACCAGAAAGTTGTTTGCACAATGCCTTTGTATTGTCATCACTGAAATAAAGTGACTCATACTAAAAGCTGTGACTGATACAGCATCAAAGTTCATCCCCTTTGCTTTCAGCCGCACCTAACACTGAAGCATAAGAGCATGAGGAAATAATACTGAAGGTCTAAATGACTTGGAAGGAATTTAATTTGAAGTTTGCTACAGTTGAGCCAGTTGTCAGAGATATTTTGCAAAATTTTGCAAATTTGCATGGGGCCATAGAGCAACAGAAGATAAGTTGAGAAACACAGATCTATTACAAACCTCAGGAAATATGAACAAGTACTTCACTGGCTGTATTCTAGAGGTTTCTTATTTAAAGTAAGGAGTTTTATCTTGTACATGACCTATAATTTGTACTGTCAGTTCTCCTTTGTAGTAGCTCTTTAATTTAGAATGAATACTAATAGACAAATTAAAATAGCAGTTTCTGTAGGAAAATATATAATACATTTAAATACAAAATCATAATTTTGACCTGAAAGGGGAGGAATTAGAATAGCAAGAGATACTGTCTATTCGAAATCAAAAAGTATTCAAAATCTCCCAAAATAAGATAGCATGGATTTTCCAGCTTGTCACACAAAAGGGTGGGGTAAGTGTCAATCAGTTCCTAAACCAATCCTAGAATCACAGAACCACAGAATCATTTAGGTTGGAAACGACCTTTAAGATCATTGAGTCCAACCATAAATGTAACACTGCCAAGTCCAACAATAAACCATGTCCCTAATCACCACATCTACATGTCTTTTAAATACCTCCAGGGATGGTGACTCAACCCCTCCCCTGTGCAGCTTGTTCCAATACTTGATAACCTTCTTGGTGAAGAAATTTTTCCTAGTATCGACACTGCTGGCTCATATTCAGCCAGCTGTTGACCAAAGCCCTCAGGTCCTTTTCTGATGGGCAGCTTTCCAGCCACTCTTCCCCAAGCCTGTAGCGCTGCCTGGGGTTGTTGTGACCCAAGTGCAGGACTCGGCACTTGGCCTTGTTGAACATCATACAGTTGGCCTTGGCCTATTGATCCAGCCTGTCCAGATCCTTCTGTAGGGCCTTCCTAGTCTCAAGCAGGTCAACATTCACACCCAGCTTGGTTTCATCTGCAAATTTATGGAGGGTGTACTTAATTCCCTCTGAATCCAGTCTAAATTGAACAAACAAAATACCCATATTACTTGAAGTTATTAATCTTCATTATAATATTCCTCAGACAGATAAGTGATAGGGTTATAGGTGTATAACAATATTCTATTTTTCTTTTTATTTTGTTATATATAGTGCAAAAGAAATTCATATTATACAGGATACCACAGTAACTGATGCTACAGTAGCTGCAAATGTACTTGGGCAGCTGCCAGTACCAGCAAGCCTCATGCAGTGCAGAAGGGAAAAGACCATCAACTGAACACAAGGTGAAGGTCTTATGTTTTCAATATATTTCAAAATCAATTACAGTAAACTAATTATCAGACACTGCTTTGAGGTTTGCTCTCAAAAAATGCAAATTCCTCATAGGACCTAATAAGTAACAAATCATATGATGCCTAGTTTATATACATAGTGTAAAAACATTAGCAAGGCAGACTGCAATAAAATCAGCAATCTTGAATTTTATTGGCTATTTTATTTTCAGTACAATGTAGAGAGTATTTAAGGTTGAAATAATGCAGTAACACTTTATTGTTGTTTTTGTTGTTGTTATTATTGTTGTTGTTACGGTTGTTGTTGTTGTTGCTATGTTACCATAGCAACCACTTTACCCAGTGGGGTTTTGCTGTGTTGATTACTGTCACTACGATAAATTAATTGTGGTCCAAAGCCAAGAACTGATGTTGGTTACAGATATACCTGCCCATCCTAACCTCTTGGTAAGTGCGTGTGCATACGAACTACAGGTTTTAGAAGTACATTTTTTAATCATAGATGTATACATATTCACATTCTGTGGGTTTTTTCTATTCGTAATCAAAAGGACAGTATCTATCAGGTAGCTGAGAATTTGAAAGCACAGTTTTAGGAGTGGTTTGACACCTAGAACCAAGACAATCCTAAAAGCTTTGCTCAGCTGCAGGCTTTTCCTACCTAACTCCAACACGGTCTTACTTCTCAACTTTGAAATATCCCCAGTGTAGGTATCAAACCCTTAAGTCTACCTGGAAGCATACCTCACAGGCATGGACAGTTATGGATTTATTTCACACTCGAGAATGGTCCATATTCATAAGTGACATGCACTCTTCCAACCTCCGTGTTCATTGCACCCCTAGCGTGTCAGGGACATAGCCTTTACCAGTCAGCTATGCCTTGCTTTAGAAACAGGTCAGTGAAAGGATAGGAATGGAAAGCATTGATGTTTCTCAATGTCTAACAGTGAGGAGGACAGCATTTAAAGGCAACAGAAAATTGTGAAAGAGTGACAGGGTACAAACACATAAATCTTCTTGTGTACTGAAAGCCAGCTTCCACCTTCACAAAAAGTCCCCCTTTTGCACCTTGAATACAGTTGCACACCTCCAGCAAGTGATGTAGACAGCATCCATGGCTATGGCACTCTCTAAACAGGCTTTAAATCCTTTAACTGGGGCACAACTTATTTCCTCAGCTCTCCAATACAAGGCTATCATATAAGAGAAAAGAGCACATTCCCTCTTTTCAGCACCTGAGTGTTTTTGAAAGAAATGTTGCACATAGAAAGGATTTCAGGTTCTTGATATGGAGTAGACCATATTACCCCCTTGCTCTTCACTTTTCCTGTTGGCTCTCTTCAGATAGAAATACGCTGACGGCACTGGTTTTGTTTAGCATGTTATTTTGAAATCTGTTAGAGGGTGCCTAACATACTTGGTATTACTTTACAGAGAGCTTTAGCACTTGACTCCAGACCTTCAGAGTCAGAACAGGATACTTAGAAGTTCAGCACTTCTACATCTGTTTCTGCAACTTACTGTGTAACTGCTAAAGATTACAAGGGAAATATGAGGCTGAATATGAAATCTAAATGCTGATTCTCAATCCAGTCCTTTAAGAATAAACCAGTTCTTCCTATGCAAAGATATAGACTGAAAAATACAAAGATGGAACTACTGTCCAGAGTAGGCAGAGGGAAGCAGACAGTTTAAATTTTTCAACTGTTAGATATGGTATTGGACTATCTGTCAGTTTTTGCATTGAGCACAGCTAACATCAGTGATTTTGGCAATGTAGCTATCATTCATATATTTAAAAACATCAGCATGCAGAAGAAAAATCTTAAAGCACTGCAATCATTCTTTCAATGAAAACTAAATTAAAATCTCTGTAATTTCACAGAGTAATACTGCAGACTAGGAGTTTGTATGTAGAGTTCCCAGATGCCAGTTGGAATTGTACAGGCGAAAGAGAAAAACAGAATTACAATAAAGATTACTGACTAGTGAGCTAGAACAGCGCTTCTCACACTGCGGTCCAGGGAGCACCATCAGCAGTCTGTAAAGCCAGTTCTGTCATACCAGGGAGGCATCTGTCAATCTCCAAGCAGAGATACATACCACAGCTGTAGCCAGCCCACAGTTCTTTCAACCCAGCGGATTTTTTTAATTAGCTAAACTACAGCAGATAGTCACAAGTACTGCACTGAAACCTGCATGGCCGCCTCTGTACCCTCGGGCTCACTTCGCTGTCTGTTCTGTCAGATGTGGGGTTCAGCAGTTAAAAGAGAGTCAGAGACAGGGTTCAGGAGGACAAAAGGTTTTTCAATTGCCCAACATTTACCATCGAGCAAGCTGGAAGAGCACACACTGCAACTCCAGCCACATACAAAAGACCAGCTGGAGCACAAGAAGCACGAGGTAGTGTTCCTTCCTCTCCAGAGCTAAATATGGTATCATGTCAGGAGGGTCCATCTGTCTTGTGCAGGCAGTGGGCAGTATACAAAGAGAGAGCTTGTCCTCCAAGCCTGGGATGCTGCAGGGAGGCCCCATGCCACCCAGTATTGCAGCTGCTATCAGTGAGTGAAAGGACTGACATTGAGTTTCCAGGGAAGCAGGAAAGTCACCCGCTGAAAAGTTTACCTGTCCTAAGTCCTTCCACAAGTCTTCTGACTGCCTAGTATTTCCCAGCCCAATGTTCACACAGACACACCACTGTGTTTTGAATCTCCCTACCTCACCACTGCCCTTTTGTGGCACAGAAGAATGGCTCCTCCTCTGACTATGGCAGTAAATTAAATACATCATCACTCGCTCTTTTGATACAAGCTGTCATCAAGAGTTTGTAAAGTATCTGACTGCTGCAATTCACACAGAAACAAAGAGGAAGCTGCTGAGTGAGCTGTCAACCTGAAAAAAGTTGGAGGCATAAACAGATTTACTGTTATTCTGAGGATATGAAACAAGTTCCTAGGTCAATATACCAGGAATTTTCCAGTGTTTTGATCTACAGCCCATTTATTATGAGTTGCCTCCATCATTAAAAATGTAAATTTTCTCTGTAAAACAATGCAGGAAGAGGAAGACAGTTACTTAACAGCAAGAAGATGATGTCATAACCTTTTTTTCTTTAAAAGGAGTTAATTTCATCTTTGAAATATTACCAAAAATGAAAGTGAATCTAACAGCCCACTTCAACTTAAATTTAGGTCTGGACTTTGAAACCGATATTTGAAGATTTGCTTTTAGGCTCATTTAGTCAAGTGTTGGTTTTCCTACAAAACAATGGTATGTATGTGTGTGTCTGTGTCCAAAAAGTGTATGTATGCGTATACATACCTACATACACATATACAGTGAGAGAGACTCACTGAATGTGCAAAGGCCAGGAGGTCTGCATGTGTGCACTTATGCATGTGTGAATGGCCCGTGTTGGAGACCAAGCACTGGGAACAAAGGATGGGCTGCAAAAGACTCTGTGTCTGACCATTCCTCCAGAGCACATCACCAATCTTCAGAGATCAGACTACCCGCCTTGACTCCCCACCTTCACCCTGACATAAATGAATCAAACCTAGAAAGTTTGATTGAGAGCAGCTCCAGTATTTCTAGTTAAACCTCGCCAAGTCTTCATGTAGTAGGCTGAATTTTACAAACGTCTTTGTCAAGCCTGTTACTAGAGAATTCAAGCTTTTAACTAATGGCAGGAATCTTAATCATATTTCTATCCAGATTTTAAGGGCTTTTGACCTGTGTTGATTATTTAATCCATTTTTCTCCTTGCCATAAAGTAAAACTTTCTCACTAGTTCTCTTCTTGCCACTATCTCTGATCTTTGAATTTCACTGGTCATCTTGTTGGTTGATAGAAAACTGTGACAGCCCAACCTTCATAGGTTTCTTGGTCACTCCTGGGGACGTGTCCTGAAAACAGGATCTCTGGAAGAGGATTCTTTGAAAAGGTATCCAAGGAAGCTCAGACTCCTAAAGGACATTACTTAAAACAGTCTTGTATACATTTCCCTGTGCTGCACTAATCTTCACTAGGTAAGTGGCCAAAGAAAAGAACTATCTTTGCTGCTGTTTGAAATTTAAGGAGGAAGAAGGCAGACAGATTAAGGTAATCTCCAGCTTTCAGGGACAGAAGACATGAAAGCTGAACTTTTAAGAAAAAACTTTTAAAATTTTACTTTTTTTTGTGTGCGTGTATACTTCTTTGTTTGGTTAAACCTGTTTCTAAACTCATAGTTTTATGGTTTAGATCTTTCTGGATCAAAGAATAATTGTAATAACTTTTAGGATCTTTTTCTTAGATCACTTAGGACTCCACAGACATATACAAAGATAGAAAGTTCATTTCTTAAGCTGATGATCTCTTCTTAGCATTAGGATAGCTGAGTCTTTTATCTGTATAGGACCAACATTCCCCTGTTAATTAACATGGTTAAGGATGACTGGTCAAGGTGGTTAAAAGCTCTCTATCTCACTAGTTAGGAGCCCCTTCCTCTAAAGATAACAATTATGTCCTATTTACTATACATTTTACAATTGCTAGCCATGGCTTTCAAATAAGACATTTTAAAAAGCATTCTTTTTGTCTTATGTCTTGTAAACAAATGATCAAAAATTCTGAAGCTGCTTAACCTGTCAAAGTCAAAAAAGCAAGAAAGGTTTGTCAGTCCCTGATCTGAAATGTAATGACTTAGCATGTCAGCAGCAAATCATGTGGGATTGGTTGATTTCTGTTAAGAATTATGCTTCTGCCAAGATCAAAAAAAGGTTTACATTTTCCTCTTCTATAAGGCAGCCACCCTTCTTATTAGCTTCTGATATTTTATTCCCTGTGGTCTTCCTCTGAGAACACTATGTAAACAATCCTTTTTTTTTCTGTTCCCACTAAGACAAATCCAAACTTATTCTCCTTTGTTGACACACCATGTTTTAATAGGAAAATATGAAAATGGAGCAAATGACATCCAACAACTGACTGCTACATTTGGCCCCACTGACTTTTTTACAATTGCAAACAGCAGTGAAGTTGAACATATTTTTGTCAGCTGAAACATTTAATAAGTAATATACTTGTGAAGAAAAGTTAGCAGAGTTTAGTGCTCTCCCTCCTTCCTTCCCTCCCTCCCTCCCTTCTTTTCTCAGAGTCCATATTTAAGATATCTGGTCTGCAGAAAAAAATTGATTTGTGCCCAATACATTTTAGTAAATCACATAAAATCCCTTGCTAAAATTAATGTTAGAATGGCAAGAGAATGTATGAATAGGCACAAAACCCATCAATCAATCTAGAATGCTAAACATCACCTTACTTGGATGCATATTTTGTCCCTTAAGTATGACTAATTAGTTTCATTTACGATTTTTACTTCTTACAATTCTGCCATCTCAAAAACAAGGCTCTACCTACGTTAACCTCTCTGCAGGGGAAAACGATGCTAAATTAGCACTTAAAATTGAAGTGTTTTGCTGTTTCTAACACAACGCTGAATGTGAGTTTGCAAATAGTATAAGCAGGCCTGAATCATGTCCGGTATGATGCCAGCTGCTTTACTCAAAATCATTTTATGAATTTCAAAATTCTGCCCTAAGTTGTTCTAGACTTGAAGTAAAATATTTTCTTTTCAATTTTTTAGTTACTGTTCTTTAGATTAATTGAAAAGTTCTGTTCAAATACATATGCCTATAAACCTCCCTAAGGTGAAGACTGGCAAACTGGTAACACCAGTAACTAACACAACTCCTAAAACCCGTATTAAGGCTCATGGAGGACAAGGCGATGGTTCAAGACAACCAGCATAGCTTCACCAAGGGCAAGTCCTGCCTGACCAACCTCATGGCTTTCTGTGATGGAGCGACTACATCAGTAAACAAGGGAAGAGCTATGGATTTTGTCCACCTGGACTTCTGTAAGGACTTTGACAAGGTCCCCCGTTACATCTTTCTCTCTAAATTAGAGATATACAGATTTGATGGGTGGACAAGATGCTATCCAGAGGGACTTGGACAAGCTCAAGAAGTAGGCATGTGTGAACCTCATGAGGTTCAACAAGGCCAAGTGGGCTAACTTCTGCAACTGGGTCAGTAAGTAGAGTAAGCCCTGTTATCAATACAGGCTGGGGGGTGAAGGCATTGAGAGTAGCCCTGCCAAGAAGGACTTGGGGGTACTGGTGGATGCAAAGCTGGACATGAGCCGACAATGTGCGCTCACAGCCCAGAAGGCCAACTGTACCCTGGACTGCATCAAAAGAAATATGGCCAGCAGGTTGAGGGAGATGATTCTGGCCAGCAGGTTGAGGGAGATGATTCTGCCCCTCTACTTCACTTTCAGGAGACCCCACCTGGAGTACAGCATCCAGCTCTGGAGTCGTCAGCACAGGAAAAACATGGACCTGTTGGAGTGGGCCCAGAGGAGGGCTACAAAAATGATCAGAGGGGTAGAGTGCCTCTCCTATGTCCTGGCTGAGAGAGTAGGGATTGTTCAGCCTGGAGAAGGAAGGGTCTGGCCAGACCTTATTTACATATCTTTCCTTTTTTCTTAAAAGGGGACTTTAAGAAAGACAGAGACAGACTTTTTAGCAGTGCCTGTTTGGACAGGACAAGGGGTAATGGTTTTAAAATGAAAGAGAGTACATTCAGACTCAATAGAAAGAAGAAATTTTTTACAAGGAGGGTAGTGAAACACTGGAACAGAGTGCCCAGAGAGGCGGTAGATGTCCTATCCCTGAAAACATTCAAGGTCACGTTGGACAGGGCTCTGAGCAACCTGATCTAGCTGAAGATGTCCCTGCTTATTGCCAGGGGGTTGGACTAGATGACCTTTAGAGGTCCCTTCCAAACAAACTGTTCTATGATTTTATTATTTTGTGATTCTACGATACTACAGATCTATGGTTCTGTGATTCTATGACAATGCCTGAAAAATTCAGTTTCTAAGATTAGAAACTCTATTCTCCTGCACTTTCCTAGCACCCAGAGATGACCAACACTTTCTATTCAAAAACATATTTAAACACGCACTTCAGGTAGAGCTCATGCAAATGTTACTCACACCACATCATCTCATTTCAAGTGGTTAATTCCTACACATAAAGTTATGGTAAATGTTATGTTGGCTGACGTAAGGGCTTTTTGTCACAAGAGCAAGCAAGTTCTCGGCAGATATCCCCTTTATAAGTTTCACCTTTACCTCATCATACTTGCCAAATAAGAGTTACAGAAATTTGTCTTTCCCCACAGAAAAAAAACACCCAAACATTTCCCTTAATCTCCTAGCAGATAAGTATGGCTGAACAACTTTTCCCAGAAATGTGCTTGAAAGCTGAGAGGATGCCCAAAAACATTTTGCTCCCAAAGATGAAAGATTAGCAAGGTCATAGTTGTCTGAAAATCACAGCATTAGAATAAAAGCAATTATGTAATCCTAACTCTAGCTGATGATGACCAACTTTTTGCTTGAAAACTGCACACCTGTATAACATTAATCAGGGAAAGCAGGAGAAATTAAATTATAGAAAAATACTTTCACAGGATGATAGCCCTCTTTTGACCAGAAAGGTGTTTCAGCTAAAATTGCCAACGTTTCATTTCTATGGTTTCCTGTTCTCATGCCTGATTAGGACTCTGGAATAAGCTTTCTGATTCTGAAACAGCTCTCAGCACTGTGGCTAACAAGTAATTCCTCCCATGCCCTACCTTGCAAGAGTCTGCTTGCATTCTCCATTGCTTCTCACAAACTGAATGTCAAGCCTCCAAAATACCTTCATCCGTCAATGTCTTCACTCTCTAGGTTTTACAAGCACTCTGAGGTTAAAGAAAATATTCTCTGCAGGTATTGGGAGTAGTTCACCACCACAGCAAGAACAAAAATGTATACAGCAATGAGCTTCTCTGCTGGAAAGAAGTCTGCAAGAGTGATGTTTCATTTCATTCTTTTAAACAGGAAAAGACACTTTCCTCATCTATTATATGTGTGAATTTTTTACATTTTTTTTTCAATAAAATCTTTCCTAGATCTTGCTTCACATGCAAAGATGCAGCAATGGAAAATATTTGAAATGCATCCAGAAAAGGCTCTGAGTCGTAGCATAGTAACCTCAAGGTAGTGATGCTTTTCTTTGCCTGCAACATATTTCCGAATTGGGAATTGCTTGCTACAGGCATCTCTTTAATATCCTAGAGGATATTTTCAGAACCAATTTGCAGTTCCATGGAAGTCATTGAGTCATTCAGCATTTTTCAGGTCAATGCCAAGTAGTGCTTCCACAAAATATTGGTTACTCAAGTGTCTGTATATATGTGTGTGTGTATACACACACACACAAACAAATGTTTTAATGTTTATCCAATTTAAATGGCCACATTTTCAGACTATATTCTTGGTGGTGGCAATGATTTCCTTAGTGATGCTATATCACTGAATGATACAAGAGCAGATTTAAAATTTCTTTGAGTGTTTTTCATTTTACTGTTTTATTGTACTATGAGGATTTGGACAAAGCCCTTTTTAAGCATCCTGAAAGAGCTTCTACTTTTGCAGGCCCTGGTTCTTCTGGGGAAATTTTAACAGCCCTGAACCTGGATTCACAAACAAAGTAAAGCCAGCTGGAGATTGTGAATGCTGACAGAAGCGTTGGCTGCATTTGCTAAGAGGCGTGAGGAAAGCATGTAGGAAAATGATGACTTTGGATTTATGCAGAGCAGCTTGTTCAGGGTAGGGGAGATGCTGTGGCAGGCTGCCCTGAAGTGTAACTTGTGAAGGGATCATGGAGAGGTGTTTTATTTTAAAGACAAACTCTTCAAAAGCACAACAGTGTTCCTTTTTGATGACCTGTATTTCTTATGTTTCGTATAGTTTAAGGGAGTAGTGGTTTCACATGTCTAACTTCAAATGAAAATTTTATTACACAAGATACGCATTATTATTCTAAAATAATTTTAAAGTACTGTTTACTATGGTTACATAATGTCAATTAAAAGAAAATGCTAGTAGAAAAATTTTATCGTACCAAGATTCTAAGTCATTTTATATTAGAATTTAAACATAGTATACATTTGCTTTCTATTCCAGCTTTGTTATGTATCAGTTCCAGAAATTTCAGAGACAGGGTTCTTGCCCAATTCAAACCAACTCCCACCTACAACACAGGACTGTTCATCCCCTCGCAGTACTGATGTGTAAACACACCCAGCCCTTTTATCTCTGCAAAGTTGTTAATAGTCTAAGGATAATTTGAACTGAAATGGAGAATTTTTTGCTGAAAAGTACAGCACCATTTATACGCAAACACTTCAACCTGCCAAAACCTGTATGAGGGACATAATGCCAGACAAAGATCAAAGAAAGTAACTAAAATAAAATTATAGCTGCAGAATACTGAAAAAGGAGACATCTGTTTATATGGGGGAACTCTGTTTATATGTTGTAAACAACATTCATACTACAGTTTTCGTGGTGAATCTGCATATTAAAGATATTTAGTGGGATTTATAATCCCACTTTTGCAGAAAATGATGGGTAAGAAGCCTAGAAATGGGTCACATATTTCTTTTCAAAAAAGAGAGAGACTTCTGCAAAGCATTTTGTTTAGAAAAATCTGGCCAGATCTGTTCTACTTCTTTTAATGTTTGTGCTATCTATCTGCTCCTTGTATTTTTTGTGTTTCAGAGACTTCCTACTATTAATGGATCAGTGCATTATGCTTTATTCTCTAAAAATCAAAATAGATCAAGCACAGGAAGCTAAAGCTGCATGAAACATGACTGTTTCCAGTCCCTGAGGTTATTATATGATGAGAGGTTCATCTGAAAAGACCAACCAGCAAACATTAGAACTTGCTCCAGGGTAAAGTAACATTTGCTACCAATTAGTAGCCTTTTGTTTGACATGTTTGCGTAGTTTTGCCTACAAGCCAAACTGTGGGATCCTGTAAGATGACGCAAGAAGACTGTTTTTCCCTTCTAGGGCAATTCAGAGTTCTGTTAAAAAAGCCCAGTGCTATCTTCACTGGGACAGTTAAGTCTGAGGTTACTCTCCTCCTAAAACAGATGTGGAGGCACAGCAGCTCCACTGGCCCATCTATTGATTAGGTGCTTCCCTCATGTCTAAACGCCATGCCATTTCCAGTTGCATGGCATGGCACGGCATGCCACTTCCAGTGCTGGATAGTCTTACTTGCTGTTACCATCTGGTCACTTACCATAGAGTAATTTTATGACATCAGATAGATACAAAAGGATATGGAAGAAATGAAGAGTAAGTTACTATCCTCACATGGCAAATACAGGTATTGTTATAATTGCTTGCTTCCCTACAAAGAATGAAACTGCAAAAGCACCAGGTCATATTTCTACGCCCAAAAGTCCATCATGATGGCATGGATGTACACAGCAGGATAGTAGATGATGGTATGGCTCAGTCAAAGGATGAAAGTCTTTAAAATATATCAAATGTCTGCAAAAAGTAACACAGACTCAGAGAACAAGAGAACAAGGAGCTGGAATAAGATATATTCAGATGTTTTAAATTAAAATGGTAAGGTCATCCATTCCTTTATGTTTTCTCCCTTGCTTATGACTCAAAGTAACTTAAATGCGAATGAGAGAAAACCAAGAGAAACTGCACATAAAGATAGAAAAAGCAGCATAAGGATTATATCACACAGATATTTTTTTAAAAAAAGCAAAACCTTGAGCATCTCATACAAAACAGCTTGTACAGACTCTAAGTTCCCAAGTGCTCTAGAACCAATAACCACTATCCTTTCCTTATCTGCTTTGCTCTTCCCACCATTATAGCTGTTTTTTTCTTCCTTCTTTAGCATTAAATATGGAAAAAAAGCACGCTGCTTGTTAAACTTTGGCCGCCACTAGTCATCTCCTTAATATTTCCTGCCATAATACTCTGAAGTTTGTCAGGTTGAGCCAGGATTAGCTGCTCACTGATACACTTCGGTGCTTTTTTGACATGAGACATTACAGCAATTTCTTCAAACTGTTAAGATGGATTGTGCTAGCCCTTGGTATTATGCCATTACATTTAGTCATGTCATTATTCTATTCACAATACTATGATAAGTTACCACACATGGAATTCTAAACAAGAACATAGTGTTTGTATTTTATTTTCCCTTAAGTTTCTGTCCATCCTGTACATTCATACACCAAAATATCTGGTTTACAGAAGAGAGCAGGGTCAATTTTATCCAGACCCCATTTCACCTGAAATGTTGCTATGGCAAAAGAAGTTTTCATTCTCATCCTCCCCTGATGAAACCCCAGCAACAAGATTTGCTCCTGCCCAAAGTCAGTGCCTGGACTAAAGCTCTTGATTCACAGAAATTAGACTAGCAGTAAGGAGCACGTATTTAAACTGATCTAGGAAACACAGAGTTTACCAGGGGTTATGATGTATTCCCAGAGAGCAGCCTGAGGAGGGAGTCAGAGGGATCCAGGGTTTTCCTAACATGAGTGTTCTGGAAGACTGCAAGTGGCGGGAGGTCGCTGCACCTCCAGGCAGGTGCATGGAGGTGGGAACTGCATCTTGGCAGAGGGCTAAGGGTGGCCAGAGGCAAATCATAGAGAATAGTTTGGGTTGCCCATCTGTATACAGGCGATCTCATTCTGCCTCTGACAAGGCATCTCAGAACAGTACGAGAGCTTGACTACACAAAGGAACAGCAGAGAGCACTGCTCATCCTCTCCTTCCTGGATGTAACAGCAGCTTCTTCATGGCAAAAGCAAAGGATTGGGAGGCCTCGCAGCACTGCACCCAAGCCTGCTATACAATCAAGGCAGGACCTCTGAGCAAGAGGCGAAGGTGTACCATATGCAAGAGGGCAGAACAAGGTTCTAAGAAAACAATGACTCGGACACAGTGTTCTGCGACACCACTAAAATCATCTACAGCCTTGCAGACACAACTTACTCCACCACAGTTGGTCAGTGATACAGTTTACCAAAAGGGAGGTCAGAGGAGAGCTAGTCATATTTACCACTTAGAAGCTACTGAAATGCACATTTAAAAGAATATATAGCCTAAAAGTTGCTACGTTTGCAAGTAGCAAATAAATGCAGCATTGAAATCTTTCTCAAGGAGTATGCAACGCACATTGCCTAAAGCAAAAAAGTATCAACCTCAGCATTTAAACATCGTGACTAGCAACTGCCAAAACCAGATATGCACATAGTTTTGCCATTGCATAGTGCACATCTACTAGTAGTTTTTGCATCCTAACAATCTAGTTTTACACAATGACAGCTAAGAATAATTTTTCAGAATGGTAAATATACAACTGCATGTCTAATTTGCCTGCAAAGTTTTCATGGCACTGTGTGCAAATATAGTAAATAAGCACACAAATTCAAGTATAAATACACACTTTTGAAAGTCTGACAAGCAGAGCTTCATAATTATATAAACATTTTTGTATCAGTCACTACTGTTACAAGAAGTACAACGTGGCATGAAATAAATGAGAAATTGACTTTTTTTTTTTTTCCAATGAAAATTGTTTTTTTGGTACTCTCATCTTCAGGATGAAAATATTCTATTTGCTCAAAACGAGTTACCTAGTTCAAGATCTTCTTTCAAATGTGTTCAGTCTTCTACATATGCTGTGAGCATACATAATGCAAAAGTTTCTTTTTCAGAAATGTGGGTTATGAATTTTAAACTTATTAAGACTGGTCAGGAAATAATTTACATAATTCATTATAATTCTTACATATTTCTAAAACCTCAGAAATTATTCAGGAAAAGTACTGCTTTATCTGGATGAAAATATTTTACTAGTTGTGAGGTTCATATACATGTTATTGTAAACTGTCAAATTTCAAGATGACAAATAATTTAAAAGCACATTTTGTCCATTTTTTTCTTTTCAGAATTTTATTGTCTTATTAATGAATTCTTAACTGTACCATTAAAATATTTACATTAATTGCAGACTGCTTGAATGACAGGTTAAAAAAAATGCCAAGAAGTTCTGAGATACTTTTAAAAAGCATATCTAGTTTTCAGTTTCCATCTTTTACATTCCCT
Source organism: Chionis minor (assembly GCA_013398295.1). Taxonomy (NCBI): domain Eukaryota; kingdom Metazoa; phylum Chordata; class Aves; order Charadriiformes; family Chionidae; genus Chionis; species Chionis minor. The sequence goes on along the minus strand of VZSF01008968.1, from coordinate 774,975 downwards.
TCCTCTGCAAAAATCTCTACTTGTTGCAATATAAACAAACGTTATCCAGTTTCTTACCAAACAGTTCCATTTTAATGACTATGTTAGGATAGATACAGATGTTAAGAGTAAGAGACCACCAAATATATGGACCCTTCATTCCCACTTTCATGCAGCATAATGTGAAAAATTTTCCTTTAGCTTGTAATCTTTAACTACTATTTTGAACGGTTTCATTCACATCATTCTTTTTTAAAATCTTAATGAAAAAGTCAATTTGGCTTACAAAACAGACAAAATGCCTGAATAGAAAGCACCTGAAAGATTCTGATTTAAAATCTTTAATCATATAAAAGAAACAGAGGGGGAAGGGTTTTGGTTTTTTCAACTGAGGTCAAATAAAAGAATGAAGATACTGATTAAATTAAATATTATTTAAAAACAAAAAAAAACCCCAAAAAACCAACCACCTCCTTTCATCTGAACTTCAACAAAATGCAGTGTGTGTGAAACTAAAGAGCCAAAAACTATGACACAGAAAAGAGCTTCCAAGTATTGCATATTTCTACACATTACTTTCAGGTAGTTGGCTCTTGGTGAAAATTGAACGTCCTGGATTTTTTATTTTTATCGTCCATCACCAATTGAAACCATACTTCCCATGCAAGCCAGGACAGTATCTTTCAGTATACACACAAAACAGGAGATGCAGATTCAATTCCCTTTTCTGGTGCTTAATAAAGGTCAATTTTCCCAGTCAGGCTGTAGGGTATGCTTCACAGGATGGAGAAGGACCTTGGCAGTCTAAAGAATTGGACCAAAACAAATTACATATGCAAGAAACTGCCTTGCACCATTCTAATTGCACCAGGCAATTACAGCATTCATTTGAAGATGCCATGTTTTTATTCCATGTTTTTAAAACATTAGATTCTTCCTTATGACTAAGCTATATGTGTTAAATGCTAGACCTCATCACCATTATTAGGCGTGCTTAAATAGCGTAAGACAAATCTGAATCTTGTTAGGAGCGAATTACTGTGGGTCATGGTTTCACGTCTCTGTACTGGGTCTGGCTACAATGTCGTTAAGAAATTAACTTTACTTATAGCAGCTCATGTAGTGCTGTGCTTTGCATTTGTGGCTTAAACTTTGTTGGTAGCACACTAGCGTTTTCCCTGTTCCTGAAAAAGGCTTGCACACCATCAAGTCTTTCTCTCCTCAGTTCCCCAAAGAAGTAAGCAGGCCAGGGGTGGTCAAGAGGCTGAGAGGGGACACATATGACCCCAACTGACCAAAGAGATAATCCATACCATATGATGTTGCGCTCACCGGTAAAATCTGAGGGAAAGGTGGAGGAAGGGAGAACATTCAGAGTTGGAGTCTGTCTTCCCAAACACCAGTTACGTGTGCTGAGGCCCTGCTTTTCAAGAAGTGGCTGGACATCTACCCACTGATGGGAAGTGGTGGATGACTTTCTCTTTTTGCTGTGGTTGAACATGCAGCTTTTGCTCTTCTTATTAAACTGTCATTGTCTTGATCCACAAGAATTTTCCCCTTCATTCTATTTTTCTCCCCATCCCCCAGGTGAGGGGAGTGAGGAAGAGGCTGGATGGGTGTCTGGATGCTGCGTGGGGCAAACCCACCAGAGCACCAGTACCACGCTGAGCTCACGTGAGGGTGGTTAGGCTGGATGCTGCTTCCATCTGTACAGACAAGAGTACAGCAATGCCAGGTATGTCAAGAAGCAGAAATGTGGGTGGCTCGAGTGTAAGGTCAAATATAGATTAAGTGACCCCGGAATTCAACAGCTGGATGAAGATTTTGAAGTTTTTTGGTTTGGACTTAAGACATAATTTAAACATGAAAATATAACACTCAGGAGTTCTCTTTTCTTTTAGAGCTAAAACTGTGTAGTTCTTGCATTTGTCCTCTAAAGTACAAGCCGCAGGGCATTTTAACAGTAAGGAAAAGGTCAGCCTTATGTTGGTGGGGGAATAAACAAGGCCTATGGAGAATGATGAAATATCTGGGGTTTGTGCTTCCCCCAGTTCTCATTCAAGACAGCTGGAAGGATCCATCTGTCTTGATTTATGTTTGAACAAAATCTAACTGCCAGTGGTTTGAAACATTTATGGAGGGTGGAAACTTGGTAGAGTCAAAGTTATTCAAGCTGATAAAAAAGAAAAAAAGAAATGGTAAAAAGATAAAAGGGAGACAGAGAAACAGAAACCTTGTAAATAGAAAAATAGAAAGTCTTGCTTTTTTTCTTGGTTATTTTTTCCCAAATTATCTTTTTTTCTCCTCTCCTCGAAGTCATCTCCTTTTGCTCTTAACTTTGAACTCATTTTTGCAATACTTCATTTATTATTTTCAGTTTTATAGCTTTCTTTGCTTTCTTTTTTTTCTTTTTTTTTTTTTTTAAACTGGAGAATTCCAGTCACTTGGCTCTGTTTTTAGAGTGCATCCCATCAAATCTGTATGATTTATCTCTCTCTATGTCTTCTTATGGTCTTTCTGTTGTTGTTGTTGTTTTTTAAATATCTGTTCCTTTTCCTTTTATGGGATAATTTGCAAAGCATTTTTATCACCCCTTGTGGTCAAACTTAGCTGCAGTGGAAGAGCTCTGTTCTCCCAATTAAACTCTTTCACACACAATTTTTATTTGTTTCTTTCCTTGGTGAGCAGGTCTACTACCATTCCAAGCTAAGTACTGCAAGAAACCAACCTGTTTTCCTGGGTTGGAACCCAACATATTTTATATCAATAATTAGTATAAAAGGACTGTATCATATTACCATTTGTTGGTATGCAATTTATAGCTCTCAGAGGTAATTAAGTAATGAAAAATCCATGCACTTCTACCCTAGTACCTGTCCAAAGGTTAAAAATCTTTCATGATTCAGGTATGCTATCCTTTTTCTTTATTTTGATAGCCAACTTTGAATTATTTCCATGCTCCACCTTTGTAACATACAACCTTTTCATTACTGCATATAGGAAACATACTGATTATTACAGATACATGTATGAGGAGCAGTAGTTCCTTTAACTGTTTTACTGAAAACTAAAGGCTTCTTATTAACATTCTCTCTGTTTTTATTGCAAGTAGTTCATCTTGCTCATGCCTTCCTATAGATAATTATTTAGCATCATAATAATTTTCAATCTGCTGCTTTTACAGCTTGTATTCAGAAGTGATAAAAAAGCAAACTCCTCCATAAATGGTAAAACCTTAAGATATATGTTTGAAAAAGCTGTTTGTCGTAATGTATACATCTATGTTTAAACTGTTCCTTTCATGTTTGCTAAATCATATTCTACTGGAAATATTCTAGTATTGTATAAGTCATTGAAAGGTCAAGTTGAACTTTGTCTTCCTCTTCAGCAAAACACAATCTGCTAAGTTTATGTCAAAATGTTTCTAGGATTTACTAGTTTACATGGTTATTATTGCATGTCATTGTGCCGTGAAAGCGTGGGCTGCGTATCATGTGAAGTGACAGCTGCTGTGTAAACTGTAAGGATTATTTTTCAGTAGACAGGATTTTGTCTCCTTCAGCATGCCTTAAAATGGCCACATTCTGAAGTTATTGTAATTTCAGATACTTAAGAAGTGTAAATTTGGGAGGCTTTTTTGAAACAATAATTTTGATTTTTTTTTCCCCCTCAATGTAATGAACTAAAATTTCGAACTACAAAACAGGAAAAGAAAGAGTGATTTTTTTTTTCTTGATTGTAAGTTTTCCCCTCTAAATACTCTGCATGCATTTCCACCCACCCCACACAAACTATACTTTTACAAAATTTATGGAGAAAGTTCAAGTTCAGCATAATTTCAGTTCAAATCTTTTTTTTTAATTTCCCTACATGCTTCCAAGCTTTCATTCCGTCATATTTCTTTGTGTTACTTATGGCAATATTGTTTCCTATTTGTAGGTGGGAAGTTGTATGCTTTTAGACGTCTTTTTTCTTGGAGATTTATAACTGATATTTGCGTAAAAAAAGATTTTTTGTTTAATGTCTACTTGCTGCCAGAAAAAGTAAAGAGGAAATGTGCTATATCCCAGGTCTGATCTGGGGATTGAGCTCAAATGGAAGCCGGCTCTGAAGAGTAAAGTAATGGCAGAAAAACTTCACAGCTATATCATCACTAGCTGATGCGCTGTGTTTTTGGGAAATTATTACTAGACAAGGGTTAACTAGTTTTAGAGGCATATCCTAGTTGTCTAGCTGGAAAAATGAACCTGTATAGATCCTCTGGATCCTTTTTTCAATACCTAAATGCTTGTTGATCTCCTGTTCACCCAACGTTAATTTTTGTATCTCAGGAATAGAATGATCTACTTACACGTTAATAAATGGATTAGTATCCATATTTCACGCTGAAATTTTCAGTGAAAACCAAATTAATGTGTGAATACTTAAAAGTAAATTTTATAAATACTGAGCACTAAGATAGTGTTTACAATAAAAATAATGTGTAATGTATTCATGTTGTTTTGTAATATAGGCATGTAACATCTAGGGCAGAACTCTGGCTCATTCTGCATGTCATATTCTCCTATGACAATATTACTAGTCAACTGTCCATATGATGTAAAAATACATCTAAGAACATATAATGTCATATCAGCACATGCCAGCTCTAAGAACATACTACACTCATGTTGGAGTTAGGAATAAGCCCTCTTACTTTGTTTCATAGCTAGCTGTGAAGCTGTGTATTATTTAGATCCTAATTTCAAAATCTGCTCTTCTTCAACAATAATTTTCACTGTACTAACCAAAAAAAAAAGGTAATTAACACCATGGTAGCAGGAACATTTGCGGCATTACATGGAAGAGATCAAGGCAGGTTTAATGCATTTCTAATTTATTAAAAATAAAGTTTTTGTCACTGTTCATTGACATTTAAAGTTAATATCATTGCTATTATGCCGCATCGACCTCACTTACTCGTTTTTCCCATCCTCCATGTTTGTCACATTCTGTTGCTTTTGTGTGACCAGACAGTGAAACAAACTACTTCATATTTCTCTTTACTGTACATTCCAGAATTTATTGGTTAATGAGCCTTCTAGTACAGAATATGCTTCTCATCTACCTTACACTAATTCTCTTGCTTTTCACAATCCTGATACTAAATCTTCTTCTCTGCCTTTCCATCAGGCCATACTTCCTACTACACTGTCCTTGTTGCCTAGTTTCTCAGCATGCTTACATAAACTGAAATAATCAAATAAGTATGACTTTCAATGTCAGGACATGTAAATATGCAAAGAGTTAAAGCCATCCTAAACGCTAAGTCATCTTCACATTTCCAGGGAATAAAACTTTTGCACGTTTAGACCAGAGGCACAGCTATCACCATCTTGGATAACACGCTGAGAATTTCACTGAAAAGTTGCAGAACTAAAATGACAACCTGTTACAGCTGATAATCTTCACTACTCAAGATGTCTCATGGTATCCATCAACAGACCAAAGATAAGACGGAGTGTGCAATCAAAAAGACACGAAATACTAAGTTTCAGCATGTTAGGGAAGAAACTGCAGCAAGTTTTCCATGGCACAATCTGAACCTTTTAGTCTTGTAAGGGATTAAACAATTTTTGGTACTTAGAAATCATAAAAATTTCACCAACTGTCGGGCAACATATTCTATTTGGTATGATTGTCCAAGTAACATTTAAAAAACTCTTTCAGCACTGTGATGCCAAATCTGTACAATGTACAGTTCCCCTTTATTCCCTATGTCCTTTGAGAATGTAAACTTTTTAGATGTTTCCAGAAAGTGCCTGAACAACAAAGAATATTTGGAATGTAATTATGTTTGTCAGTTGGTCTCAGTGGAAAATTAGCTATAATGGCTTTTAAACAAAAAATACTTTTAAAACTGCGGAGGGATATGCATGTGGGAGCAAATGAAATAGCAAGCTCTTACTGGAAATGAAAACAGCAAGTCAGTTTATTTCTATATTTAACCTTTTTGGGACTGTACTGATATGCACAGCTAAGAAGAAAGCTTAACTATTTTTGATTGCGTTATGTTTGCAGTTTGAAAATGTATATATGACAGGGCTGAAGAAAGAGCAAGGCACAAGGTACCTTCTCACAGCATATCTCTTGCTAAACAGAAAAATACCCTATCAACTTCTGACTATAGGACCATAGGAAATGTTCACACTTCTGAGAGGTAAAGAAGTTGAACAGGAGATAAGAAGGCAGGACTACAGGTCTTCAGTTTCCTTACTAACTCTAACAGCCTCCGCACTGACTAAGATAAATTACTAGGAACAGAAGATAAAGCAGACTACCCTGGAAGGCACTGATACTGAATTAAAAAGTACTACATTGGGAGCTGAAGACTACATGAATTGATAGCTCATTCCAGGATAAAATTATTCGAAATTAGAAAGGGATAAATTCACAAATGGGGACAGTTATCTCAGTTCAAAGTGTACCAGTATTTGCTTATCAATTATTTTCTGAATTGGGAAGATGATATATTCTGTTGGTGTACCTAAGATCTGATGCAGCCTGCAGCTTTAGGTTACACTTGGCCAAGTCTCTTCTGCATCATGTTTTAGGGCATGTCTCCAGCGTAATATCTCCAGTTCATGCAGATGTACCTCGCCTAGCTGTGGATATCACAGCACAGTGTTCAGTACGGAATGCAAAAATCTGCCCAAAAACATGGGTAAAAATCCTGGCTGTGAGGTTGCCCAGAGCTACAGGGAAAAACTGCATTTAGTAGTACCAAAACTAGTTCAAAATTGTCTGGGGGTACTTGTAGTCACTGCAACATGAATGTATCATAGCTTCACCATCAAGCAAACAGGCCAACAACATTGACGCAGAAGTGGTATATAGGACTGTTCCAAGGTTAGCTTACACTTTGAACATGCATGCAAATGCCTAACATTACCATGATTCTCCCACAGGCATAATGAGGAATAAAGGAATTATTATCTTTCTCTGACAGAGTGAAGTCATGCATTGTCTTCAATGTAAGACAGCACATAAGTTACAAAGACAGACTTTGGAGGCTGATGTTCAAAGATACAGAATTCCTTTGAAATTATCCCTCTTTCATCTGAACAGCACTTTTTATCTACTTTGTTTTGTAATGTAGCCTCTCTTTTCAAGAAATTTTCTTTGTTCATCTAGCTCCTACTCAATAGTTAAAAAACCATCTCTGAATGCATTTCCAGCTGAAGGTTTGCTCAAATAACATAACTTGCACCAAGTGTCACCATAGGGATTCCTCTAGGACTGTAAGACACTAATAAAAGAAAGCAAAAAAACCTACTGCCAAGCATAACTAGATCACGGATCTTGAACGTCTGATGACGTTTCCATGACAAAATGCAATTTCCTGCTGGGAATTCAAACATACAACTGTACATTTCACACACACACAGAGGCATTGGGATCCAGTGACAGTGCCACTAACCATCCTGAACATCACAGCAAGGCTGATGCTTCCAGAATGTTTTTCCATTAAGACGCATCCAAAAAATGCAAACCTCCAAAATAACCCCGCAAGAATATTTTAGAATTAACTTTCTCTACTTTACTGAGCCAGTCTGTGTGTCTCTCTGGTGCTCACAGGCAACAGATAAATTGAATTTTAAAGTCCACTATCTTTAACCTCTTCCCTCAATTTTTCTGAATGTCCTGAGGGGCTCTAAATGACTATGGCAACATCGCATGTAGTAATGTAGGCGCCTGGGGAATAGATTTTCTTAATTGTACAAGGATCAAACCAAACAAATGTTTATGCTGCACTTTTCTTTAAGCTGTAACAGGTGTATAACATGACTCCTAACACAGCATCCATAATTAATGAGATTGTAGCTGTCTCTTAATAGCGCCCTTTTAACACCAAAACATTTTAATTGGATACAGGAAAAGAGAAGACCAGAATCACCTAGTTAGTGGAGCAGTGCACAAGGGACAAATTGGCCAAATCTTAATTTTCTGCTGAATAGGTATAATTTACATCCAGCTTGGATTTGGGGTTTAATGTGTATTTATGATTCTGCTATGCCATACTAGAAACATTTTTGGTAAAATATGGAAGCTGCAGACTTTTCTTAAATGTATGATGATTATAAGCACTGCATTCTCTCCCAATATACCAATACCTTTTAAACTTACCTTGTTTTATAATGTGGTTATATGCAAAACAAGACAATGGTATGAACTATTACCAACAGCAACGGAACAGAGAATTCATTTCACAAGTGCTTCTTGAATGTGAGAAAGTTAAGGAGCTGCAGATTTATGTCACTATATTTAAGGAACAGACCAGAATTGAAACAAGCCTTTTAGAATGAATTAATGATCTGTGAACACAGAAGTATTGTTTTATTGTCTCCAAAACCCTTTAATATATCCTCCATCAACAGTTTTCAAAGCCTACACGCAGGGTAAAAGATCACAAACAGCTTTTCACAGAGAGGTTCACAGGTACAAAAAAATTATGCTAATTCCTTTGAAAAGATGCACAGTGACAATGAGATTCAGGGTAATGTTTTAGGAAAGTAGGAGGGGACTTATCCTAGAGATGCTTTGAGATTGAAAATAACATAATTTTCTTATACATAGTGCCTTATACTCCTTGAAAATTGAAAGGTCTGGTATTTTACTATGAGATTGCAGACATGCGGATTGTCCATGACTGCAAAGCAAAAGAAGACCTGTTTCCTGTGCAGAATGAGATACTTTCTAAATATGTAATTGCCAATGGAAAAAATAAGTTTTTTAAAAGTTATCCCATGAGTAAATGCCATACTTTATGATTTCATTTTAAAAGATCCTAACAGAACCTTGGCCTGATGACTGAAATCACATAGACAACTGTGAACTAAGCAATTATTTAGGATTCTGGCAATGCGACTAATCCAAAAACTAAAATTATAGTTGATTCAAAATAACTCCACCACTAAGTGCCTCCTACATATGAACACCTTCCCATCCTACCTCTCAGATATTTTCCAGTCCTAACGTTTCTTTTCAGTAACATATCAGATTCTCCTTGCCCTGCTTCATACTAGCTATTTTTAGAAGGTAATTACTTTATTACTTAGAAATACAACAATTTTACAAGAAAACAATTTTCCTTTCTTTCAAGAGATTTTATTCTTATCCATGATATAGACATACATTGTTTCAGTTATTCTCAAATTTCAATGATATAGCAGTTAATTGATTTGGGTAATATAATGTGGAAGAATTATTAGGTAAGACAGGATGTGATATGAATTTACCAAGGAAACAAATATCTGCCTTTGTCTCTTCAATGTTTATCAGCTTCACTGCTAAGGACAAAAATAAGCATTATTACTATAAAAATATGGTAGTGTTACTAAAAGGAAGTGTCACACAAACATCATGACTTCAGAACTCATCAAGGCTTACTCACCGGTCAAAAGAAGTTTTACTTTAATATGATGTTTAAGGTCAGATGGGGGATACAAGTTCACACTTTTTTTTTTTTTGACTTGGAAAGCATTAATACTTGACTTGTAATTCTTTTTTGTAAGACACTCAGCAAAGTGATACTAAAAAGTGAATAAATCAAAGGAAAATATTGCCAAATTCAGCATCTGGAAGAGATGGAGTAAAATACTCAGACCAAAATTCATCCATCTGGTGAAGACAGCAGACAGAGACAACACCTCTAGGCATTATCAGGCATTTCTCCGCTAGAAATGTCACACCAGGTATTGTTCCCTCCTAAATTTTTTACAGTTCGTGACAGACTTTCCAAAATGTAAATGTCCTGATCTTTTTACATGAAGCTATATACTCTGCATTATCACCCATACACATACCGGTCACAGTATTCTGCATCATAAAGAGAGGAAAACATGTATCGGGCAAACCCTCTTCATGCACATAAACAAACCAGAGGTCACAACTTCAAAGCCTTCACAGCAGTTTAAAAAGGGATTAAACAAATTCAGCCTCTGCTGAAATTTTCAGAAGTAACAGAGAATATTAGGACTATATCTATAGTTCTAAAAGTAATATAAAACAAACTGCTGAATACTTTCTATTCAAAGTTGCAAATAAGACTTTACACCCAAACTGAGACCAAGAGTAAGGTGGGGTTTGATATGAATTTGAGCAGTTCACAAGAAGCCTTTGTGCACCAAATTAAGAAAGCTGCAATTCAGTCTGAGTTCTAGAAGACAGTGCTTTATGTTTCTATTTGCCCCCTTTCCTCTCACATCCTTTGCAGGGATGGCTCCAAAACTCGTTCTGTTTCATTGTCTTCTTCAAATTACATTCAGCTTCCATTCCGCCCTTTATTAAACTGAAGTGGTTTTCAGGTTACTCAGGTAATTCTCTCTTCAATAATCTTGCCGATATCCCTTTTCTCTATTTCTCCTACTCCAGATTAAAAATCTTCATTTATAAAGATGAAAATCCTGGTTTCTAGCTCTCTTCATGCTTTCTGTCTAGGATCAAGGTTAACCCTCTATGGAGTTATAAACTGAGTTTGTTCCTCATTGCTTTTAACATCAGTATCCAAAGCTATGTTTTTTGAAGAAAGGGTTCAACAGGGAGTAATTAAAATCAATAAATAAATGACTTGGGCAATGGGATAAGTTCACTAGATAACAATCATATAGTGATAGGGCAGGCAGCCTGGCGCGGCTTTAAGGGAAAATGTAACAAGATCTAGGCTAGTAAAAGGGTAAGTCAGTCACGATTTACCAGCAAGGGGCCGGCAAGGGGCTCTTTTTGGGGCTTTGGAAGCTGGGAAAAGCGGCTAGCTCGTGCCGGCACCGGCAGCTCGTGGGAAGGCAGCTGACATGGCAGGCGCGGAGCCAGCCCGACCTGCAGCATCCCTAACCCCGCCCTCCAGCAGCACAGCCATCGGTCGCTGCACACCCAGCAGCTCGGTCAGCGCTCGGGTAAGTCGACTGGGGGTGACTGGTCCCCCTTCTGGCTCGAAAGGCGAACTCAACTAGTGGTCACTGCCCTCTCAGAAGGAGACCTAGCCATGGTTACCACTCGTCCAAAGGCTGTTGTGAGAAGGAAGGTGGCGACCCAGACAGAGCTTCCAGGCAGACAAGCAGCCGTGCAGGTGTCTGGCTGCCGGGAGTGCCCGAGTCTGTCACTGTCACTGGAGGACGGCAGAGACGGCACCTGTGTGCGGTGTGACCAGGGGAATGATCTGCTCAGCCTGGCGGCAGGGCTGAGAGAGGAGGTGGACAGGCTGAGGAGCATCAGAGAGAGAGAGACGGAGAGCGACTGGTGCAGCCGCAGCCTGGGGCAAAGGCAGCAGGGAGAAGGCCCGCAGGAAGCACAGGATCCCCTTCCCTCTTGCCACCAGGCAGAAGGAGTGGAAATAAGAGATGGAGGAGATTGGAAACAGGTTCCTGCTCGGGGAGGCCAGCGAGTCCCCTCCCGGCCTCCCTCACCTTCCCAGCTGCCCTTACACAACAGGCACTGGGAACTGGAACTTGAGGGCCTGGTAAGTGAGGAAATAGATGAAGATTCTTCTGGGGGATCGCCTAGAGTGAGGCATTAGGACTGCTTCTGTTAATAAAAAAAGAAGGGTAATTGTTGTAGGCGATTGCCTTCTGTGAGAACAGAGGGCCCCATATGCCATCCGGATCCGTCCCACAGGGAAGTCTGCTGCCTCCCTGGGGCCGGGGTTAGGGATATCACATGGAAACTCCCTGTCTGGTACGGACCTCTGATTACTGTCCAGTCCTGGTTGTGCAAGTTGAGACTTACGAGGTTGAAGACAGCAGTCCAAAAGCAATTAAAGAAGACTTAAGGGCACTGGGATGTCTGGTTGAGGGATCAGGAGCACAGGCAGTGTTTTCCTCAGTCCCCTCAGTGGCAGGGACAGTGAGAGGAACAGAAAAACATACCTATTAAACACACGGCTCAGGGGCTGGTGCCACCAGCAGAGTTTTGGGCTTTTTCAATCATGAGGAGGTTTACATGGCACTAGGCCCGCTGGCGGCAGATGGAATTAGGTTGTCTCAATGAGGGAAAGGACCCTTGCACCTGAGATGAGCAGGCTCGTTGAGAGGGCTTTAAACTAGGTGCAAAGGGGGGAGGGGATAGAATCGAGCTCATTATAGATGAGCCTGGGGGCAGCGTACCAGTGCTGGGGGGAAAGGCGATAGCCCAGCTCAAGTGCATCTACACCAATGCACACAGCATGGGCAACAAGCAGGAGGAGCTGGAAGCCACTGAGAAACAGGATAGTTACGATATAGTTGCCATCACAGAAACACGGTGGGACGACTCTTATGACTGGAGAACTGCAATCGATGGTTACAAGCTCTTCAGAAGGGACAGACAGGGGAAGAGAGGTGGTGGGGTGGCACTGTATGTCAGGGAGTGTTTTCATTGTGTGGAGCTCAGTGACTGTAAAGGCAAGGCTGAGTGCTTATGGGCAAGGATGAGGGGAAAGGCCAACAAGGCAAATATCCTGTTGGGAGTCTGTTATAGACCAACCAAACAGGATGAAGTGACAGGCAAAACATTCTACAAGCAGCTGACGGAAGTTTCGCAATCCCCAGCCCTTGCCGTAGTGGGGGACTTCAATTTACGAGACATCTGCTGGAAATACAACACAGCAGAGAGGAAACAGTCTAGGTGACTCCTGGAGTGTCTGGAAGAACTTCCTGACACGACTAGCAAGTGAGCCTACCAGGGGAGGTGCTTCAGTAGATCTGGTGGGTGATGCTAAATAAATTTTTGAATAAATACTACCCTTTTTTAGGCTGAGATTACTTTTATTAGTCTGACAACATCAACAACAAAACCAGACTGAATAAGAAGTTATTTTTCAAACATAATGTTATCTTTTAAACATATTATGTAAAATCTGAAGATAATTGTGTCTGAAACAGGTGCAAGACAATAGCATTTATCACTGCAGCCTGTTCATTAGTATTCATATTAACTGTTTCAAGAAGCATTGCAAACGTAGTCTCAGAGTTTAACGTTTTGCACCATGTTCCTTGTGTAACTGCAAAATCCATTGCATCTAAACAACTCTAACAATTGCATAACTGGCATGGCTCAAGGGTGTATTTTAAGACAAGAGGGGTAAAAATCAACACCTAATAATCCAGATTTTTTAAAGGAGAGCAGCAATGGAAAAACTGGCTGTTTAGTAGATTGGGATTGCCTTACTCCATTGTTTTGGAGACCCTGTAATCACAAACATGAGAGGAGAGGAAATGGTCAGCAATTACATTGTGAGTCTTAGCTTTGACTTCAATGGCTAAGACTAGTCTCCCATAAAATGAAAACTGAGCTCAAGGGTTAAACTAAGGAATGTTTGCACACACTTGGGTGCTGTGTAGTGCTTGTGGGGGCCAGTTCTTAGAGTCTCTACTTCCAGTTTAATCAACACACTGTATTTTTAAAATATGCAAGTATATATCAGCCTTTAATTCTTTTCCAGCCTTTCTGTCAGGTAATCCATATTTTAGCCCATTTTAATGTGTCTATCCAGGCAGAAACAAGAATAAGTGGCTTTAAAAGAAGGATATCTCACACTATAATATATCCTAACTCCTACTGACATCTCAGGGTCAGCATTCAACACTAGGTTATAGAGAAATGCTGATTAATAAGCCTTTGCAAGACTGCTTTATGTACCTTAGGAAAATGACAAATGCCCAGGTTCTAGAACGAATGGTTTAAGGGACCTTTACAGCAGCTCAAAACTGCATTTTCAAAAGCTGAATATAATTTCCAAATAAGTAAAAGCCCCTATTGTCTTTAGCATTTCAGACTTAAATACAGCCCCCAGAGGGTTTTCAGTTCACTGGATTTATTCTGTTAAAGGGATAAGAAAGAATCAGTTTCACATTCTCACACACAAAATTTTACGTGTGACACTGTCTTTAACACATAGAAATGTAGATGGAATATGTAAAAAAATCTTCATAAACTATACGTGGGGAAATTAACGTAATTGAATAGGCTTAGAAAGGTAATTCTATATAAAACAGAAAATCTATAAGGTAAAAGGATGTAAAATATATAAAATTATATACATCAGTTCCCATACAATAAGATCTTTAACTAAACTTGCATGAGATCTTTTAAAAATGTTTGCACTTGAAATATAGTTATTCCCTAATTCTTATGTTTCTGCTGGCAAAGGCAAGCCCAATGATATGCGACCATTAAATTAGAAGCCATGCATCATTGCAAAAGTACAACAGCACCATTCTGAAATGCAGTACTTTTAACAAGGAAATGCCTTGTTTAAAGCAGTCACCTTGGAGAGGATCAGCATTATAGAAACAAAAAGACCATCTCAAGAGATGTAAAGAAATTGATCTTTAAAATACTATGTATTAAATTATGTTTGTTTACCTGTGTGCTTAGCAAGTCATATCATAAATCTCAGTTCAAGTATTATCCCATGCACTTAAAGGTTTCTGCTTACACAATGGTAATGTGCACACAGTAATTAATCAATACACTTACTGATGTCCAGATTGGACCACCTACACTGCTCTTAGTTTCTCCAGTACATACGCATCTCATATTTATTTCAGTTGAAACGAACAGAATGGGCTTGTTACAGGCACAATGGGAGATTACCTACCGGTTTTTAAAAAGGCACATCCAAAAAAAGCATACACTGCTTTCTTCTTTAATTAAAATTATTTTGATATGCAATTGCAAATTATGTATGTTTTGATGGCAGATGAAATCATTGTGTTAAAACTGAATTAAACATGTTCAAGCCAAATCACAACATTTTATTTCATCTAAGAGTCTAAGAGGGTATTTGGTATTTTAAAATTAAAGTGAGGTAAATTTCTCAAGGTTAACAAATTTTTTATTTTAAAATTTTCTAAATAAACTTTTCTAACAGGTCAGAACTTGTGTAAAGAGGGTAAGCATTCAGATGAGACAGTCTGATGAATCCAATAGGCATTTGTAAAATGCTCTAGCTAACCAGCATCTGCATTTTTCAGCCTTTCCAAGAAAACTTTATTTTGTACTGTAGTACAGCAAAACTAAGATACCAGCCTTCAACTTCTGCCAGCAATAACCTAGTTTTACATACTTCTTTCCTTCTGTTAAGCCTTCTCACCCCTGGCATGCTTTTTTTTTTTTTGTAATTCCATTTCATCTGTGACGTTCTAGCCTTTCCCACAGAGACCACATCTGGCTTGGAGTGCTGCACAGTGGCAAATACATGGGACATATCAAGATGTTGCTGCTGTCTCCTGACAGCAAGAGGGTCTTTGTCTCCTGCTCCTATAATATCCAGACAGGTTCATGAGAAGGGAGAAGAATGTTGTTGAGATCCTTGCTTGCCCAAAGAAATTCACAAAGAAAGAACAAAGAAACTACTCTAAAATTTTTGTAGCGGTGCATCAGATGTCAACCAGTCATGGCAGGAGATGGGATCATGCTTTTCTTTCCTCCATTACAACACACAGTACTAGTGTCAACCAGCTCCATGCACATTCCTAAAAGAACTACCATGTCAGAATGCTCTTTAAAATTTCAGCTGTCATTGTTTTTGTTCCGGGTTGACCCAAATGTTTCAAGCAAGCCCATGATCCAGAAAAGGTTCTCCCGTACATTCCACCAGATTTCTAAATTGTTTATTTCTTTCTAGTATGTTTTCTTTCAAGCAACAGAAAGAAATCCATTGGGACTAAACAGATGATGTGATTAATTTATTGCAATTACAAGAAGTGGACATTATTTCTTCTTATTTTCGCTCTTGCATGAAAGCACTAGAAATAGACTTGTTCATCGAATGTCTCTTTTTTTCTGTGATGGACTGGGGAACAGAGCTTTTATCTCTTAATAGCACAGAAAATTTTGTAACAGTATTTTCCATGTGGTTTTCCCACCCTGGCAGATGCTAACATTTGCTTTATTATATGTGTTCGCAAGTCTATTGCACTGGCCCATTATTCTCCTAGTGATCAGTCCACCCATCTTAATATCATGACACCTTTGGTGTTCCAAGGTCAGAAAACATACATACTCAGCAAACTTTTATTCTGAGCCCACATACCCCCTACAAAATGCTAGAAAGACAGAATGTAACATACTTAGATTTACTCATGGGTTAGAAAATTGTGCCTATTTCAGATCCTTCACAATCTTTCAAACGTATTTAAAAAGTGGTGAATGAGAGGAAACTAAAACTAGTCAAGAGTTCCTTTTCAGCATAGTGCAAATATAATTCAGGATTTGCCCTTACACCCAACACCACCAATACAAAAGTGGACCCAGGTACGTTCAGAAGTGCCATGCGATGATACACTCTGGATTTGAAGAAAGTATATTAATAGTTATCGTAACAAGCAAAGGACTCTTACATTTTTCTAATTATCTGTCCTGCACAACACTAGGTTTTTTTATAAAGACGTCAGTACTCAGTGCTGCAGGGGGACTTCCACTGTGGTGCTTGCCAACTTAGTCTGTACAGAGGCAAGCAAATTAATTCCTGTACAAAGTTGTTCAAAAATACTGTAAGTGTAAGGATTCTGTATAATTACATTCTCTTCCATATGACGGTTTTCAGTAGCTCAAATTAGCCTAGAATGAAGCAGTTTGCCATCTTAACTAGTGATCTGAACAGCCAGCTTGGTCTGGCAATTGAGCTTGTAAAAAGTAGTTCACACAATACGATTCAAGAGAGAGTTGCTGGCACTTAGTTTACATTTAGTTAGATCTGTCCTAATTAGCTTTCTCAAGTTGTGCTTCTCAAAACATTGTCAAACATCTGTCATCTGCCTATTCACATCAATACTTAAAAGGAACCAAGTTGATATACTCATCTATAGTAATTCTTTTATGCTTTTATATGCATGGAAAACCAATTCTGTTCACTTGTAGAGGTTGTGTGGAAAGAAAAATCTATTAAATTCAGGGGACAAAAATAATCTGATTAGTTTAATTTTCTATGAAATCCAAACTGATTTCCATCTTGCACATAAATTTTATTGTCAAAAATTGCAAAAAAACAGGTATCTGAAAATTCATTTTCCCATGAGCCTACCCTTATGATGGACCATCCATACAGTAGGGTGAATTTGGCTTGGTAGATTATGATAGCTTTAAATATATACTTCAGATCTCAATAACAAAAGCCAGATAACACTTCTGCTTTGACAGCATCCATATAAATGATTTTTCAGGTCAGTAATTATGCTGCTATTTTGCAGTTTTAGTCTCTATGACAGATATTTTGCCTTAGTATCACAACATAACTGCTGCATTCCAGGAGAGAGAAGAGAAGGAAAATACTAGCTTGCATTGCTTGTCAGTTATAAAAACAACTTCAGCTTGGACATTTTCAGCTTATTAAAATAAGTCTATAGTCTAAACCAGCTAGGAAAAAACCACAGAATTTAACTTTCCACAGTGGACCTGATCTTGACCTAGAGTGTTTGGAATGCATGGTCCTTTCTGGGAATCTGGTACAAATTTTACGTAAGTCCTGAGCACTGCCTTAGAAGTATTTCAGTGCCACATTATTTCATTAGAGATGAAGTCAAGCAACACAATCCATTTGTGCAGCAAACAATTGTTTTTACTTCTTCAGGATTCCTAATCCATTTTGTCTTTGTAATTGACTTCAAAAAAGATAAAGACCCTCCTCTATATCAACTGAGTCAGTAAATAATGAGGGAATGAGAAGAAGCACTTTTTCACGCTTCCATTTTAAACCCATTTCCATTCTACAGGAACAAAATTAGGAAAGTCACAAATTAACACTCCAGAGATATGGGATGATAGGCCAGTCCCAGAATACATCCTTTTTGTAAATAAGTATATTTGACCCAAAATATATAGAAAAGATATATATTATAAAGAAATACTTTACTTGAGGTCCTTAGCTTCAAGGAAGATGCTAATCTTTCTTATGCTTGTATCTTGTTTTCAGATGAAACTTCTGCATATAAAATATAAATTATTTGTACAATTTAAGTCCTTTAAGTGAAGCAAATCCCAATGAAGCAAACTTTGCTGGTCAGCTAATGTTATAACGCCTTCATCTTCATTTGCCTTCAACAAGGTTGCTGAAGAAAACATGCCTTGTGTCCTATTTAAGTTTCAATAAAAATTAAGGCGCATTAGAAGGGAAAATGTAATTGGGAGGTGTCATTAAAAACCCATTTCATTGTTTTTAAATTACAACTACAATATAGATACTTATTCTGTTTGGAGATTAAATGAGAGCATTTCTTATGCATTTGCTGATGATACTTCTAAAAACGAATGAGTGTTGATGACATCAAATTCATTATTTAAGGTGGAAGACAAGGAAGCTACAATCATTTGTATTGTCATCCTTTCTATCAGGATATGATGTTCCTGTAAATATGTGATTTCTAGGTTGCTTAATGAATAACATCATGTCAGTATTTACTGAAAAATCTAATTAGGTTTATAATGGCCAAGGAACAATACAGGAACCTGGTAATCACAGAATTACAGTCGTCTTCTGGAAAACTTCTACAACAAGCTAAAGAGCAAGCTGTATACAACAGCTGAACAAAACATGTCCTACATTAAAAAAAAATCAGTGCTGTAAATGAACAAGGATTAAGTAAGAATTCAATAAATCCCATGACAGAATTGATAGGGTTAGATCTATTAGGAAACTTTCAAAAACATACAGCAAAAATAATTGTACAGTGTACTGACACTGCTTTGATTCAGGCAATTATACCTGACAAGTCCAATACCAACCTGCTGCTGACTTCCTCTTAGTCCATAAACAAGGCATTTTGGTAAAACTGTTATCTGATCAGACATACTGATCTTTGCTTTAGTATACCCTCTACATGAGAGGTTTCTTCTCTTCTGAAAGAGCTCAGAGATCATCTAAAGAAAAAAGGCTACAAAAAAATCTGAAACAGTGGGTTTGGGAGCTGAAGCTCCATTTTTAAAAGAGATGCAGGAGCAACAAAAGAGATGCAGAGCAAAGAGAACATTGCTTTGTTTCCTAGATATGGACAGTTTGATGCTTATGGAACTTTGGGTGGTTTAGGACCTCAAACCAACATCTCCAAGCTACATTTCTTAGATTTTTTAGACCTTCTGGATAAAGACATTCTTTGCCCTTTTCATTCTTTATCACCCCCCAAAATTTTTTATTCTCTTCATAAAACCAAGTATACAAATAAGTTTCTTCCTGTGTTTCTGCACCTCAGCAGATATAGATTTATGTGCAGAACATTGAGCATGTCACAGGCATGAAGTCTCCTTTGTGTCATACGTGCTACAGCTTGTGACTATGAGGCCTAATGGCCTCTCTGTTCCCAACAGAGTTTGTTGTGGGAGGGACTGTCAAACATCATATAATATTCCCCCTACACATCATGACATGCACACTGCAACAGAGTTTAAAACAGGGTCTTTTATTTTGTCTCCAAAAATCATTGCCATTAACCAAAATAAATTAACTCTCCTGTCCTGTAAAGAACATGTTACTAATTGAATTAACAAGGAGTACTTTGACATTTCTTTCCTTATTGGCAAGATTTATATAAAATTCAAATATGCACTTTTTTTCCTCCATTAACTTGTCATGAATAAGGAAGAAGGAAATTAAGAGCGGATTTCCAAAGAAGTTCTCGGTGACACACAACGGGGATCAGAGCAAATATCACTGGAGTACCAGACAGGGTGTGAATGCATATACCAATGCATGAAAATTCAAAATTCAGTGTAATGATGATAGAAGCTAAAGATCATTACCAGATGGTATACCTAATTAACACAGCAGAACAAGAGAGAAGTGTTGAAAGGGGGCTTTTCAGCACTGTCAGGAAATTCCTAACAGTAATTGTTTCACAGAAGAGACCAAGATCTAAATCTTAAAGTATTCATTTAAAATTCGGCCAAAGATTGATGTGTATGGCAAAAAAATAGAGAAAATACAAAAAGCTACTTTGCAAAGTACCTAGAACATTAGCCAATCAATAATCTAAATGACAAACAAAAAGGATGACATTTCATAACTGAGGGACACTGTTGAAGAATTCTTCATAAGCTTTCCCCTTTCTCCAGTTTAAACACTTCCACATGCAGAAATTTGGATAGATATTTTTAAGAACGTACATTCCGTATGTCATGCACAAAGTAAATGCCAAGCCAGTACTTTGAATTTCATCCAGAAACTCACAAATAACTTTTGAAGTTCCCAAAACTCTAATATTTTGCACTTCAGAATGGATTTCCCCTTAAAACTGGAATGGAGCAGCCACTGACTAAGAGGGTGTCATTTATAAACCCAATGCAGAAGATGAATCCTCAACTAATGAGTATGAACGTGGACATGGAATGAATTAGTGCAGGAAAAAGGAAGACGGTGCTGGTGAGATGAACAATCCAATCTGAGAAACAGACGTATTCAGATCAGTGTTTGTAACAGTTGTTGTAATTTGTAAACATATGGAATGTTTTGACAGGACTACAAGCTATTTCTGGGGATCCAGGTAGCATGGATACTACATAGTCAAAGAGCATATTATTTTTTCTCTTAACATTTTTTATAAAGGCCCATGACATAAATGGAAAGACTGCTATGAAATGGAAATTATTTTACATCCTCATGAGAAAATACTGAGGTTTTTCTTCTGATGTAGATCCTGCCAAAGTTAACTGTGTTTTTATCACTATAAAGCAATTTGTCCTGTATCTGTTTCATATGGGACTGAGCTATGGAATCATTCAGGCTCAGCTGGAAAGGTCACTACAGTGTCTCCAGACATAGGGCAAGCAGGTGGGCTGAGGCTAGGTACCTTTTAAGACTCTGCAAGCTACTTGCACTGTGCTTTGTATTTTACAAGATTTAATTAAAAAAAAAAAATGGGAATTTACGTACCAGAATAAAATTAGCAAGTATGTGTGTGGTGTGAAAAGGTTAAAAAATCTGATGAGATGCAGCTGAAAATAAGTGCCTTCGGCTATCTCTCCTTATGAATGGCTACAGCCATGCCAGAGTCTCATAGCACCCCAGATCAGAGGATTTTTCCTGTTACCTTTACAACATATCACACTGCAGTCATATACATACATACTCTGTTGGACAAGTAATCCCATGAGCTACAGTAAAGAAAGATTTTTTTTAAAGGATTTTGAACTTCAGTGAGATTTGAAAACTGTTTTCACTGAGAGCTGGTAAAGACAGAGAAACCACCGAGAATATCACAACGTGGAAGATGCTGGCAATTCAGTAAGAAAATACACAAGATGAAAAAAAGAAAAACAAAAAAGGAAAAAAAAATCAAAACATGGAGACTATGTCCCAATGTGCTGCAATAGAAAGAAGATTTGTTCACAGCATGGGCAGCAGGATCATAAAGTTCAGTGGCAACAGGTTTTCTCCTTCAATTATAGCTTCTTAAGAGCAGAGCTAAGAACAACTGGAAGTGTACATTCACCACCCAACAAATGGTACTTATGTTATCATGGATAATTGGCTGCAGACTCAATACCAGCAGCAAACTTCATTGCAGAGTATAAAAACATAAAACTTGTTTTTCGCCTCATGACAGATGGGTGCATGATGCTGAAGGATGAATACTTCTTTTATCTATTTTCTTGCCAAGATTTTTCATTCTAATTAAAACAACCTTTCCTGGTAAGTTGTCTGTAACTCATTGTGAGGTTATGAAAAATATTAGTATTATATTGACAAATATTTTAAAGCAGTGAACTTTAGCCTGGCCAAATGTTCTGTGTTTCTATAAGACGATGTTTCAATGAGGTATGCAGAACAATGATGCTCTTAAAAGACTGTATGATTATCAAACAGATCATGCCTACCATTTGCTTCCTCTTCCCTAATAAGAAAAAGGGGTTAACACTCCCCCAAAATCCAGCATTTTGAGAAGAAACACAACAGACTTGTTTGTCAATGTTTCTAAGGTCAGTGTGAGGAAGAGAAAAATATCTCTCAGGACATCACCAGCATTTTGACAAAAACTGCAATTTTGAAATGTAGTACTGGTAAGATTAGGTGATAGAAGTACTTTGACTAAAAACTCAAGACGTATTTGCAGTCTGTATTGTTGCAAATTTGACAAGCATAAAAACAATATGTTGTGCTGTTAAAGGCTATTAAAAAAAGGATCCTTGCTGCCTTTTTTAAGTATGTCAGGCAATGAAAGTAGGGAATGAGGGAAAGGATAGCAATATACTCCTTACGTATGAGGGTCACAGGAAGCTTCCGACTTCCTTGTGAGCAAAATGTAATCAACCACAGATAACTTAAACACCGGAGTTTGCACAATGTTCACATTCTTGAAGACATTAACTCTGAAAAACATGAATGTGAACATTATAATCCTTCAGATATCTTTTTCAAAAAGCAAAATTAGTCATGAAGTGAAACTTCTTCACACAAATAGGAAAGAACCCTGACATTTGAGTGAGGAATCTGTTCAGTCTTGTCTTTGCCAAAGGAAAAAACTACTTCAACTGATCATCCCTCTTCAGTCTACAGGGATTAATTCAGAGCCCATTGCTAGGTATCAGAATTATGTTAAGTAGCAATGGATTCAAATTACGAAGTATGAGTTTGTATAAAAATGAAGGGTTGAATTTACAAAAGTTTGAGAACCTTTGAGTGTGCAAGGCTGGTTTTTCCCATTACAGAAAGCCAGCAGTTGCTTGTTGTGAAGTTCAGACCCTGATCAAAATATTCTCAAAGTTCAAAGGGATTCTGATCTTTAGTTTTTTCTCAGAATCTCTCACATGTTGAGGACATACTTTGAAAAAGCACCACTCTTCAGCTTAATTAGATTTGAGATAAAAATCCAAGCAATGTATTTCTTACATATTTTTCTTTTCCTGTTCTCAGTCTCTCCAACTTATGATGCAAAACATCTGCACAAAAATAACAGTAAGGAAAATATCCCAAGTCTTTGGAGGAAATAATCTGTTCAAGAGCTACAAGATGGAATTTAAACTGAATGAGACATCTGCCTCTTTTATGGATGCAAGGCCTTTGTGTGACTTGGTCCCACCAACAAATCCTGCATCAACAACCACCACTAAAATAATACCAAAGTGTGCACAGCTGAACATTTTTACTTACCTTTCCTCTCACCAGTGTAAACCAGAGGTAAGTCAACTGAAGTTAGGCTAAGTTACTGAGCATGCATATAAGATGAGAACCAGGCCACTGGTATTTGAAGACAGACAAAGACATATAGTAACAAAACTTCTGAGTGAAATCAATGTTCCTGCAGGGCCAAATGACCAAGAATCTCATTAATTTCCAAGAAAGAAGAGTCAGTTACCATGGTAACACAGCTAGCACTGGCTTTTATAATTGAAGAAATTAATTTTTTTCAAAACTATTACAAATACCTCTGCAAATGAAAGAAGAGGATTGGCAAAAGTGGGGTCAAATCTGAAAGCATCAGGGACCAAGGTTTTAGGCAGAAGAAAATGAAGGTTTTGCAAGATAATGTGACTGGATTACAAAAAAGCGAGCAAATCCTAGAATATAGTAGAAGAAATAATACATGAGCGAGTAAACAGAAACTGGATACAAGTTAAATCTGATTAAAAGTGTCAATACGGGGTGAAGGAAGAAGCTCATTCAGGGCAACATCAACTCCATTTGTAACTCAACATTGGAGAATATGCTTGGAAGAAAACCATCACTAAGACTTCACATTTCTCAGGTGACAGAAGCCTCCTTATGCACAGCATGACACAGGTTTAAGATCACTAAATTCCTATGTCTGGGACCAGGGACCAGTGCAAATAATAGCCACAGTTGAAAGGGGTCAAGATTTGGCTAAATATTTTGCCCATAACTGGGACAAATTTCTTAGTGGATTAAAATTTAACCTTTAAATTCCTGTCTTGCATTTTATGTTACAGTTTATGATACAGAAAATTAATCCAACTGAAAAGTGAGGTAGGACATTCTAAAATCCAGAAGAATAGGGTGCTCTCTGAACACTGTATAAGTGATTGTGTGTCCCCATTTAGTTGTTCCTTTCTCTTATTTTTTGGAATAAAACTAGATTATTTCCACAGTCACCCTGTTGCAACTGAAAAAAAATAATTGGGGACTAGAACAAGTGCCAAGTAGAAGCTCCGGCATCTGGTTTTATGGCCAGAAGAGAGGCTTTTCTACCTTCTCCATCATCAGAATCAGTTAATGAATGATCCTGTATCACATGACAATGCCCAGCTACTGTATTTGCCTCTGCACTGCAAAATAAAACCTTTAGGTGAGACATCATTGCACTCAAAAGCATTGCTTCTCTACCCTGCTTTACAACTGAAGTCAAAGTTGAATAATGAAACAAGTAATGTTTCTGTTAATACTTGGACTTTACGCCATCTACTCAGAATATGAAGAACAGAGACTGCAGGAAATAAACTCAGTATTAAAAGCTAGAGTTAATGCATTTGTAAGGGTAAGCACATCTAAACCTCCACAATATTTTAAAGTTTGAGATACGATTGTGCTAATAAGATGTGCAGTTAGCAACAAGAGTATAGAAAGGCAGCCTTCATTTTTTTCACATTTCCTGTAGCAGTTATTTGCACAAACAATTCAGGACCTTCTAAACAAGAAAAGGGGTAAACTGAACATGCAAGAAAAGAAATGGGAGGAAGGTATAGACTGGCCTGGATTTTTTTTTCACAAGCAATTAAGCTGTGGAAATCTATGTACCAAGATGTTTTCATAATGTGGATAAATGCCACATTTTTTATCCTTTGTGAATTAAAAAGAAATGTAACTTAAATGTAGAGCAAATCAATAAACACATAAAAGTAAGAAAGGCATTAAAAATGTATTTGAGAAACAAGCTCAGCAAATAAATCTGCCATCAATAACTCGATAAGCTTGACCATAAAGAGAAGTTACTTGGTTTCATTGATTAATAAATTCCAGGAAAAGAATATAGATACTAGGTATTAGCAAATTCTTTGGGAAAGAATAGCTATCTTACATAGATCTCAGCAAAAAAATACTTAGCTTCTATAAGAGAAGCTGTAGCTTCTCCACAGCTTGCCTTTCAATAGCCTGCTCAAAATACCACAGAGATCATAAGGTCCTTTCTGTGATTCTGTTCACTTTGCATTGGTTCCTTCAGTTCTCTTCCTGCCTCCTTACCTTTTCCAGCTTGGAACCCACTGAAAAATAAGAAAAGCAAAACTCCATTTAAATGAATTTTTATGTTTATAATATGATGTTAATGATGGAAAGTTGCCCAAGCATACTTGTTTTACTATCCATTCCCTTTGCATGCCACAGTTCAATAGTTTTGGCTAGGAAATTAGCCTTTTGTTTGATACTGAAATGTCTCGTTTACCTTCCTCTTCAACTGATAATCTTTGTGAGGAGCTATATGCTAGTTTCTGAATTGAAACAAAATTTTTAAAGTGGTCAACATTTTAGTTGCAATTGATCTCAAGGTGGTTTTCAATAATGGGAGGGGCATAATTCAAATTTCATAAGGTGCATGGCTAAACAGGTAATCAGCTCTTACAACACATAAAAATTCTGCTACTCCAGGGCTCAAACATTTCCTACTTTCCAAAAAATATTGGTCCCTTATTAATTTTACATGTCATTGAGTGAAGGTAGGAGCCAAATAATACAATTATTGTAACATATAAAATAAACCACTATTTGCCAGCATGCATACTACCGATACTGACAACTATACTGTCATTACTTTTCTACCAACACTTTAATGCTGCAAAAAAACAGAAAAGCACTGAGCACAGACTAAGAAACCTAGAAATCCACACAAAAAGGCTTAATGTTCAAGTTTGGTAATTTCATTCCTTCTTGAATATCTACTACAGTAGTTTCGAAATACATGACTGATTGCTCTTTTTAAAAAAGATATATCATTTTCCCTCAGCATGAGAAATTCTGATGCAGTATGTACACAAAATAAGAAGAAGTTCTCCAGGACTACCATTATAAGTTCATAAACATTACTTTTACGCATAATGTACCCTGGAAGAGGCAAATGCCCCTTGCTCAGTCATTTATGAGATTGTTGAAAAAGACTAAGATGAAAATCATATGGCTTATATTTATGGCCTATTTCATTAGGTTGAAAAAAACCAACAGAAGAAATCCTCTTGGTGATTTTAGCATTTTTATTTGAAACTAACAGTAGTTTTATGCCTGTTTTTTGGAAGCAATAGGGTAGGACTTTCATCATCTACATGCTAAGGAATCTCCTCAAGTGAATAGAGACTCTGGTAGACTTGCTACAACAGCTCAGCAGGAAAACAATAAGCACAGTTGCATTCAGGTAGTAGTCTGGACAAGACAAGACTTTGGGCTTAAAATAGGCAAAACATTGGAAAATACTAGTAGTCAAGCACACAAAAGGTACCATGTCCCACCTTACACGTAGGCCCAAACTGGCTGTATTTTGACATTGTCAGGAAGTCAGAGAAACAGACAAAGAGGTATTAGAGAAACTATCATTTCTGCACAGTTTCTGATCTCTATGAGAAAGAAGAGTACTAGCAAAATGGAACAGGATGTCAACAAATAATTGAAATTAAAAGATCAGAAAGTATATTGTTACAGGAAAGAAAAATAACAAAACCAAGAAAATAACAGTGGTCCTTTGTTCTGATTTATTCCCACCTAAGTCCATCATCAGCCTTGCCCCATTCCTCTGTGTTCAGTGTCTTTCCTCTATCTCCCCTTTACATAACATCCCTTATATGTGTTCTGATTCAGGTATACCTACAAAGGCATGCTTATAGCATATGCATGTACGTATGCATAATATGTATTGTTTTTTCTGTTCCCCTGCAGTTAACATTTAATTCGTTAAACAATACACAAAACTAGTTTTCCTTCCATTTGATGTACAGTTTTATTTCAGTTACAGTACTAAGGCATACAAATTCATGTAAGTTGTTCAAAAAGAGGCTTCAATACCTTTCTGATATTGTCTGTATTTAGATGTATAACTTTCTTCAACTACATGTTTATGTAGTCAGTAATTTCTTACAATTAATCACATATTTTAAAAAATTGACCACACTGCTAGAATACTGAAAACAACGTGGAGTTGTTCCAATATTTTCAATCTAACCCTGCTTATCTCAGCTACACAAATCATTTTATGTAAGTCAGTAGGACTATTTGTATAACTGGCACAGTGAATCTGAGAGCAGTTACAATTTCTGTGAAATGTAATTGAGCTGTTATTGTCATGAAAGGACAGAAAAGGACAACTTCATCAAAAATGGCAGGGAGTTTGGTTTGGACGCTGCAGTCACCTATCCCCTTTTGTGCATGTTTTTTTGAGCATGTTCCACTAGAAAATGAAGCACAGTCACAATGCTAGTGTTAACAACAGGCCCTGCATACGCAAGACAAGTGATTAGAAATGGCACCCTCACAAATGCAAGGATAATCACTGGACAGATTCCATGCTTAGGCAGCCTGAACTTTGACAAATGTGCTTATGCCAGCCAAAAACTGACTGTTTTGCATTTGTAGTTCTCTTCATTCTTACAAACCATCTGAACATCAAAATAGTCATTTAGATTTCTTAATCATTTCCTCAGGAATCCTATTTTCCAGTTTTAATAAGTTGTTTGTCTAGCATTAGATGCTAGGGTCTCCAACAGTTATCATTATGTACTTTATTTTTCAAATGTATCCTTCTTTCTCACCTTTAGTGAATTTGTTGTTCCTAGACTGATCTGTATATCACCATTACTTAGGGATTGTTGTTCTTCTCAAAATATGAAATGGAGTACAAACTGATGCTCGTCTGTTCTTCCTTGCATCTCTTTGCAAAATGTGTTATACATTAACCATCCAATGTAAGTGAAGATCAAGTACAAGACCATCTAAGGAACCTGAAGCTACACAAGTCCATGGAGCCTGATGAAATGCATCTGCAGGTCCCAAAGGAACAGATGAATGAGGTTACTTAAGCTGCTTTCCATTATATTTGAGGAGTCATGGCAGTCTGGTGAAGTTCCCACTGACTGGAAGAGAAGAAATATAACCCCTATTTTCAAAAAAGGAAAAAAGGAAGACCCAGGGAACTACAAGCCTGTCAGTCTCACCTCTGTGCCCTGTAAGATCATGGAGCAAATCCTCCTGGAAACTCTGCTAAGGCACAGGGAAAATAAGGAGGTGATAAGTGACAGCCAGCATGGGTTCAGCAATGGTGAGTCATGCCTGACAAATTTGGTGGCCTTCTATGACAGGGTTACAGCATTGGTGGATAAGCAGAGAGCAACAGACATCATCTACCTGGACTAGTGAAAAGAATTTGACATTGTCCTGCATGACATCTTGGTCTTTAAATTGGAGAGACGTGGATTTGATGAATAGACCACTTGGTGGATAAGGAATTGGCTGTATGGATGCGCTCAAAGAGTTGTTGCCAATGGGTTGATGTCCAAATGGAAACCAGTGACAAGTGGTGTTCCTCAGGGGTTGGTACCAGGACCAGTGCTGTTTAACATCTTTGTTGGTGATACAGACAGTGGGATCAAAAGTTTGCTGATGACACCAAGCTGTGTGGAATGGTTGACATACTAGAGGGGAGGGATGCCATCCAGAGGCACCTGGACAGGCTTGAGAAGTGGGCCTCTGTGAACCTCATGAAGTTCAACAAGGCCAGGTGCAAGGTCCTGCCATGTGGGTTGGGGCATTCCCAAGCACAAACAGGGTCTGGACAGAGAATGGATTGAGAGCAACCCTGAGGAGAAGGATTTGGCAGTATTGGCAGACAGGAAGCTCAACATGAGCTGGCAATGTGCTCTTGCAGCCCAGAAGGCCAACCATATCCTGGGTTGCATCAAAAGAAGTGTGGCCAGCAGATCAAAGCGATGTACTTTAAAAAGGTAGCGAGCTGATTCTGCCCCTCTATTCCGCTCTCATGAGACCCCACCTGGAGTACTGCATCCACCTTTGGAGTCCTCAGCACCAAAAGGACTTGGGCTTGTTGGAGCAGGTCCGGAGGAGGGCACAAAGATAATGAGAGGGTTGGAGCACCTGTAAANAAAGAAGTGTGGCCAGCAGATCAAAGCGATGTACTTTAAAAAGGTAGCGAGCTGATTCTGCCCCTCTATTCCGCTCTCATGAGACCCCACCTGGAGTACTGCATCCACCTTTGGAGTCCTCAGCACCAAAAGGACTTGGGCTTGTTGGAGCAGGTCCGGAGGAGGGCACAAAGATAATGAGAGGGTTGGAGCACCTGTAAAATGAAGACAGGCTGAGAGAGATTGGGTTGTTCAGTCTGGAGAGAAGACTCTGGGGACACCTTATTGTGGCCTTTCAGTATCTGAAGAAGGACTAGAAGAAGGCTGGAAGGAGACGTTTTACAAAGGTGGTGAGGCACTGGAAGAGGTTGCCCAGAGAAGCTGTGGCGGCTCCATCCCCAGAAGTGTTCAAAACCAGGCTGGACAGGGCTTTGAGCAACCAGGTATAGTGGGAGGTGTCCCTGACCATGGCAGGGGGTTTGGAACTAGATGCTCTTTAAGGTCCCTTCTAACCCAAACGATTCTACGTTTAAGAATTATACACTTACAAAATTTAAAAGTTGAAGACACTGAGAATCAAAACTATCCCCTAATCAATCAGATCTGTAAAGGTTCTGATGCTTATTTCTTTTCCCAAGCAAACAAGTCCATTAGTAAATGTGTAGTGTTACAGTAACACAAGAGGACCAGGTTAAGCATAGCTGTAAAGCACCTCACTGCAAAATGGACCAGCTGAAGGTAGGAGATTAAGTCAAAAAGAGGTAAGAGATACCCCTGTTTGCACTCCCACTTGGGACACAAAACAGGCTATTCTACCAAAGGTTAGGATGAATCAGAAGATAGTCTCCTGCCTTATCGACACTTTCCATAACACTGCCAGTCCCACCCGCAGTTTCACCCCCTTATTTAAAAAGAGAATTCATCGGTCTTTCATCATACAGTCTTTTACCAACACACATTTTTGTTTCAAAGCTTTATCAGACAATATGCCATCTTCTTGTACCTTTTTCACCCCCAAACCTCACTATAGGATGGTTGCAGTAACTGCTGCTATCTGTCTCCTTCCTGAGTCTCCTCAGAGTTGCCCTCAGCTCTACCATTCCAATGAAATGCTCTCAGCAAATTCACACTTGATTTAAAGAGACGATCACTTAATCACTGTTAAGCACTTACATTTTCCACAGGCCAGAGAGAGAGATCACTCTGGCACTCTCAGAGGACTTTTGCAATGTCTGAAATCCAGCAAATCGAGTTCCCCTGTAAAAGCTAAACTTAGGATATTTAGGAAAGCACAGCCTAATTTATTTCAGAAAGTATTTTACCAGGCTAGATCTATAGTGATCCATTCCTTATTTTAAAGTGGCTTGTGAGAAATGAAGGAATACGATTTTTCAGTGAATGATGTGTCTTTCTGTAACTAGTATCTAATTTCACCTCTTGTTTAGAACATAGCATGAAAAGAAAAGGAAGAAATCTCCTCCCATTGTACAATCTCTACAAAGGCAGGTTGCTAAAATGCAGCTAATCAGCTCTACCAACTCTATTCAGAGCTCCTTCTACACCCAGGGCCCATGTTATCCCAAGTCAGAGCTCAAAATTCAAAGATTCCCATATGCAAGAAATTCCAAGTTATAGTCGTCTGCTGCCATGATCTGGGCAGTTCTTGCTCAGCATTTTCAAAGGTTTTTCAACACCTCCGGCTGGTGAGCATAAGAACAATGAAATACTGCCACGCTAGTCACAGCAGAACTCTTGACTGTATATAAGGAAGTTCTTGGGTAGGGGAAGGGGATCTGTGTCACAATTTTTGTTCCATCTGAAACATTTCCACAAACCTTTCAAGGAAAGTTATTGTAACTGTGACAAGTATCAAGAAATCTCTTCCCACAAGCGTAAACTGCACGAAATTTTAAAAGATGAGGAGAGGGAGGTGAACAGTCAATGGACCATGCAAGAGCCACTCTCTATAACATGCAGTTCAACAAGAACATTGCCATATTGAGCTGATGAAACTGACAGCAGCATTTGTCTTAGCAAACATTCCTCTTCATACCCTGGATCATCCAGCCATGAAAAAGCATACACAGACTGCAATTTAAAGAATATTGGCCTAATCTGTGTAGTTCACCAGCTGAGAAAAATTCAACCTGCCTGTCCTTTCTGAAGCATAAAAAAGGAAGAAAAAACAAGGACAGAGCATCTGTGCCCTGCAATCTCCAGTGACAAGATTACTGAGGTAGGGGATTGGCACCCTGTGCTCTAAGCACTCTGCTCTGCTCTGTTAGAAGCACGACAGCAGCTTGGGAACATGCTTGCTGAAACCTATCACAACAGGTTGTGTGGTCTTTGACAGCAATAACTTCACGGAATCCCTTAACTAGAGGAATGGCAGGCAGACTACATTAGGGATGCATAGAAAAGGCAAACTAGCAACAATTCATTGTTACGTGCAGACCTGTATTTTATCTTTCTAAGAATGTATTAAGGCTGCTTTACTGTTTTCTGGGAAAGAATCCACTGTTAGGGATGCTTTCAAGGAAAAAAAGAATCCCAGGAATACTTAGCATAGTGAATTTTTCCATCAGATCTCTAGCAGTTCATAAATACTATCAGCAATACTTTGCTCCTTCATGAGGCAGGCAAATAGAAGTTTATTACAATTCCAAGGACAGTGATTGTGCCAATAGCAAAGCTTGAAACTATCTCCAAATCTCTCATCCTCCCCTCCTCTGCTAGACCATATGGTTATTCATTAGCTAGGGTCTATCATTGCCAAAGATTTTGTCTTCAGCAGTTTTTCTATCAGAATCATCTTTGGAAATTATTTAACTTTTGTAAGAGTCAGAAGTCTAAAAATAAATAAAAAATTGAGAATGCAGCATATACACTAAAATTGTATCTGGACTATATACCAAAATCCCCAAACAATGGCTTATTTTTCCTCAGTTACTCATTATATTAAAGCTTTGATGAATTAAAAGATCTTCCCAATTAGATCCTTACAGTGCAGAGCTGAATGAAATACAGCATTCATTTTGCAAGCAGACACTAGGAGGAGGACCTCACCATGGTTCATAATTAGCTGTATGCCTGAATATTTTGAGTAGCCAATGTTTTATCGCAGCATAAACTATTAACAGTTCATGTGACAACATCCTTGGCCTATAACCATATCAGAGCAAGTAAATAAGAAAAATCAAGGAAAAGTAAACAAGGAAAGGTTTTTAGTTATTTTTTGTAGGTTGAGGGTTGGGGTTTTTTCCTTTTTTTTGTCTCTGGTTTGAAATGGAACCAGGACGTGCAAAGTCAGCTGGAATTTACACTCATTGCAGACCCAATCCAGTTCTGGCAGTGCTTAACAGTTGGCCTTAGCATTTTTATCAGTATCAGTGCACTGCATGTCTGTATCTGTGAACAGTATCTCTGAGGATCAGTATCTCTGAATTCATTAATAATGTACAAATATGTCTTGACAAAATGAAAGATCCATCAAGAAGCATGTATGAAGATAATTATAAACAGGGTGAACTGAACTACAGCTTTAACTGAATGGAATTTTTATCTGACTGGCTTTGACATCCCAGAGTTTTGAGACACAAAAGTTAGCCAAAACAGGTAGGCTTTGGCATGTTTGATTTTAAGAAATTAACAAGCAATGTCATTTCATTTACAGTCTCAAACATTGAAGGCTTTATGTAATGTTCATTGTAAGCTTTTCAATCTCCAGCAGTTTATGAATAAGTAATGCATGATTTTGACAAATACTGGATATAAGAAAATAAAATAGCATAACTGTATGGTCATAAGAACAATAGCCACAATAATATCTCCATTAGTAGCCAGACACAGAGCACTGTTCTCAAACAGGTGAGCACTAAGAGCGGGCAAGCATTCTGAACATTTCCCATTATCAGATGCCAAGACCCAGCATCCACCCCCATCCAACTCCTGCTGACCCCTTGAGCAGGTGCAAGTCATTCCATCTTTGAAATACACCACAGAGAAGGGCCTTTCTGGGCAAAATATCACACTGTCTGAGATACAGACCAGTCTGCAACTCAGAAGGGGTACAGGCTACATGGCTGTTGTTCAAGCCAAACTCCAAGAGGAAAAGGGGAGACATGCATATATTAACCAGATACACAATATTTAGGACAGGATGATAAATCACCCTGATTTCCAACTCAGCTTTGAACTGGTTACATTATTTCTGATTGATTTGGAAAGGTGTGGCTGCTGCTTAAGGTTGATGGAGGGCAGAAATATTAATAGAAAGACCTGCATCTGGGTAGGCTTCACAGCCCTATAAATACCATCTGCTCTGCCAGAAACCCTTCCCTTTATATCATACACTCACTTCTGTTGGATTACTATGCCAGACGGTGCACCCCAAAGCTTCCTAAGAAGCATACTCCAGAAAGAAAGTCAATAAAGCCAAAATCAATCTGAACTCTTTATTTATCACACAGAGGGAATAAGTCTGTCTGGGAAACCCACAAAGACAGTGTGAAATGTGAATACACGGTATTTAGAGATTTTCTTGAATGATCTCTGCATCACCCAGCAGCACTGCTCTGCACAATGCTCTCACAATTTGAGTGTACAGCAACTCAAATGCAAAGCTCTGCACTTGTTTGTGTACTTCAGACACCCAATCGTTACATCACAGCATACAATGATTTCTTATTCAAGCAAGCATATATTCCCTACTGTGCCAGTGGCCACAGAGGTTGCTCTTGTTCCCAGGCTGCAAAGAGGCTGGCACTGCTCATCCAACCCTTCTGTCTTTCTAAGGAAGCCCACTTGCTTTGAGTTCTGCAGGTACCAAGCAGGTAGGCAGAGAGAGACATCTCTGCTGCAGAACACCAAATTTGACTACTTACACGTGAGAAAAGTTTTTCCAAGCACCATCAAGAGCCATGCAACCAGAATTTCTACAGATCACTGGGACATAATCTCCTAATTTATCCTCTGCACACTAGCAACCACCTGAGAACTGCAATGCCATTGTCCAGCAGGTGCAACACAGATGAGCAGCCCAAGGAGAAAAATTCTGGGAGGACAGGATCTCTTTATTAAACTTTATTTTATAGTTATCGCTCAGCAAACCTGAGCTAGCGTCACACAAAGAAACTACTGTAATACAGGCACTATTGTGCTGCTACTTGCTTCTGTTAGAACCGTAGGTAATTTGCTGGAGGTGAAAGCAGATTGTTCTTTCTTCTTTACTGCCATTTCTGCATCTTCGAGCAGGCTGTCAGGGAAATTAGAGCTTTGTCTTTGTATGCCAAGGAGATGAAATGCAATTTCAGATAAATTAGATGAATAATAAAGAGTGAAGTGCTGGTGCAAAAGGCCATCAAACCTTATTAACGCTTTGCCTGAACTTCCTGCTCTGAGGGTGTTTCCTGCTGTGAAACACTAACTCTGAAACACGATCTGCCGCTTGTTAATCCCCGCTAGGCAGAACATGGGGTTGCCATATTAACCATCAGAACTTTAAAAAAGCAAAACAAAACAAACAAAAGTCCATAGTAAGCACTTGAGCAAAGCTGATGGAGGAACCTGAAGGCACACAAAATGGAGTATACTTTCAGGTATTCAGGCAGCTCAGACAATCCTGCTCAATTTCATAATCTCATTTTCTGCCAGTTTAAATGTCTCTAAACGATAGCCATTCATTAGCTCATTTTCCTTTCTCTCCAAATTAATATTAGTTATGATTTTCTAGAAATCCTGTCCACAGGTCATAGGGGTAAATAATTCCCCTTGCGACAACTATAAGGATACAAAACACAGGTAGTTTCTCAATGTTGAGGCAATATACTCCAGGGGAATTCAGCAGCCCCATATTCCTGGATCAATTTTGCTATTACCGCAGGACCTTGTCACTGCATACTGTACTGTAGTAATCTTTACATGGTACTCCACTCACTCTTTCTTATCTAAAACACGCTAATACATAAAGGGATTTAGGCACAAAGGTGCCATAGGGAAATCACCAACCACGATTGATGATTTTTACCGCCTACACAACATACAGCAGCAGCAGATTTTTCAGCCTACAGTATAGCCTGTATTGGGCAATACATGCTATTCACAATAATCGGTACATAAACTAGTGATCATTAAAAAATGCCTACTTAGAAATCAAAATACATTATTTTGGTTTGCAAGGATTTTTTCATGCAGTTCATCATTAGCAAGCCTTAATAACATCTGCTGGCAGGTAACCATACCTTTCTTTTCCTTGAAACAGAAAGGTCAGTCATTTCCTTCATAGGACTGGCAGAGGAGGCTAAGCTCTTCTCCTTGCTCCTTTGCATCTAAGAGGCTTCTGATTACAGCATTTGGAGCCAGTGTGTTCAGTCTGTAGGTAGTAAAGATTTTTTAAACCATGCTGGATCAAACTTCAAAGATCTACGCTTTTAATGTATTGCAGAACCCTGCTTCAAGCAGAATATGGTGAACTTATAATGTGACAGAATGGATGCCATTTTGAAAGGTTAATTCGCACAATGAATATTCAGGGGTCAATGACCATCTGGGACCTTCCATACAAATTTTCAAGCTTTTGGTATTAAAATAATCTTTCGTTTAGAGCAAGTTATATAATGATTTTTATTTTTTTTAAAGAAAAAAAATGAAATACAAGAAGTTTCTTTGACCATAAAATAATTAAGATAGACATGAAAAGGTTACATGAAAATGTACATAACAAGAAATACCTTTATATTTATTTCTCCAGTTTAGGCCTTATAAGTTAAGCTCTTGATATATTCCAATGAATCAGGTTTGAACTTAAATACATTGCACATAGAACCCTAAATAAATCTACCATAATAATTTTCTCTCTCACAGATGTAATTATAATCCTGCAGTCTTAGGAAAGAAACTCACAAAGTTGAGTTACAATCTATCTTTACTAGCCTATGAATAGCCTTTACTACACCATAAGCTGTTACACAGTGTAAGCCACTATCACATACACACAAGACCACACAGTCACCAAAGACTGAAATAGGCCAAAGGACATTTACAAAATGTTAGCACGTCTGTTCACTGAAAGCTATCACGTACACCCATAAAAATCATGAGCAGCTGAAATGCTACTGAGTCCCCACATCCATTTCTAGTAACAAAATAATGCACTGTTTAACTTGCTTATAGATATTCTTGAATGAATTACTCACTTCAGCCCCTTAAAATATTTAGAATCAGCTCTGAGCTGTCAAAAGTGATATGTTTTCTCCTTAAACTTTTGAATTTTTTGTTGTGGCTATCTAAAGAGAACTGAAAAAGAGGGGTTACATATTTGGTATTACTTTGTTCTCCTCATTTTTTTTTTTCAGTTTTGTTGTGTGAAACACAACATTCATGTACAGCTTGTTGAGTAGGTTACATTGAACTTTCCTGCAGTAGGTTGCATTTGTATCTTTTAACCAAGAAAGCTCTAGTCCAATTCAACAAACTATTTTAGTTTGATTTTCCAAAGCAAAGCTGCATTTCAGTATCTTTTCTAAACCAGGTCTGCGAGAAGAAATTAAAAATAGTATTATTCTACCTTTCTATCTGTGCCATGTAGTCATTGCCTTTGGCGATCACCAGAACTTTTTGTCAGAGAACGCAGAGACCATCTGTAAGTGTCATGAAGGGACAAGAAAGTCATTCTTGCTTCACCATACATAAGTCTTTAAACAACAGACAACTCATTTTTCTTTCCCTGTGATGTGTGTGGAAAAATAATTGCTTTATATGGTTTTCCCATATTTTGTCTAAAAACTGTACCTCATTCATTTTTCACAAAATAGCTCTCCTGCTAGTAATCACTAAAGAAGAGATATTTCATCACTAAAACTCATGGACCCCCTTTGAGAAACAATTATACTAATACTATTTCTTTGGAAAAAATATGTATACATATATATCCAGAGATATATGTATAATGTGTAATGACAAAGTCATTTTGAATTGCAAAAAAACTTTATTAAAAGCATTAAAATCTACATTCAGAGCCCTGCCTATCAGAAAAAAAAAATCTCTTT
Organism: Chionis minor; assembly: GCA_013398295.1. NCBI lineage: Eukaryota > Metazoa > Chordata > Aves > Charadriiformes > Chionidae > Chionis > Chionis minor. The sequence continues at coordinate 737,938 of VZSF01008968.1, read as the reverse complement.
TTATTAAAAATGGTGTCGTAAAGAAGTTGGGCTAGTTTTGTTAGCATTAAGTAAAGATATCAAAGAGTCAGAAGAGAAAAGCCATAATAGGAACATTAAAAGAAAAATACTGCTACTAAAAGCTATAGACCCTTCCCTAAACTGTGCTTCCACATATTCCCTGTATCATTAAAAAAGATCATATTCACATAATCTATTCTTACCTTAACCGTAAAGACAGATCTGCAGGTGCAGAACAGATTTCCAGTAATGTGTCTTCTACTGATTGATCAGGACAGGAACACAGGAACACGTGTCCAATAACTATTATGTTCTTAGCCCCTTCTGAATTTCTTCCTACACCTTCTGGTATAAAATAAAGACAGACTTCATGACACAGCATAGTATCTATTAAATATCAATAGGGAAATCTGTCCTTCTAAACTAAGGCCTTGGAGTACCTCGCCTCCCTGTTATCGATGTAATAATCCTGCAATTTAAGAAGTGGAGTCAAAGGAAAACACTGGTACGTCATAAAAGGAGATCCATATAGTCAAAATTGAAAATGGGCAAAGGTTTAAGGTAAGTATTGCTCTTAATCCAAAGCCTTTTCCTAAATCTAATCCTTGGTCTATTATTAATACTGCACATGGCCTTGTCTTTACTCTTGCACCTTGTTTATGCTGACACACCACCATCTCCCTTCTTTTAATTCTTCGTCTCTCCTCATGCCAGGATTATAGTCACTAGAGGTGAAACACTCTCTTAACTGCTAGAAAACAGAGAACACATAAAGAGATCAGAACTTTAATCTGAATGGGAGGCTGTACTGAGCAAAGCTACCTTAATAAAGTACAACAGAACCCTGGTTTACATCAGCTCTCAAAAACAGAGATACCAAGTATAAGCTTTAGGCAATTACATCAATGGGCAATAAAGAGGGTTTGGGGTTGTTTTCTGTTTTACTCTTCTTTTTCTGAGACAATTCTGAGGCTTAGGCACATAACAGTTTGTTTTAGAATTCACTCTTCCTCAGCGTGCATTTGTCCTACAAAGTATGCAGGGCTTGAAGTAGAATCAAAATCAGCAACAGCAGTACGTAATCTTATCAAAACATGCTGGGGGATTGAAAGGGTAAGGTCCTGGTGTGTTTTCACTGGTAATCATTGTGCTATGTAAATAACAGCGCAGTAGGAAAGTGACTGCACACAGCTATTACTTTTCTTGATTGCTATAAAGCATGCACTTTACATTCAAGGATTGTTGCATGAATGGTAATGTTGATGCATTAAAACATTATTCTCACAGAGGAAGGAATACCACATGGATTCAGATGTCATAGAATATCTTATTTCATATTTGAAGTCCATTGACCATGAAAGTCGTCACCACAACATGAATCCAGCAAGTCATCCATGCAAGTCAAACACCTCCATGTGTCTAGGTCATTTGAAGAAAGAAGGATCCAGCTGCTACAGATATTCATCTAGTTTTGTGTTTTCTCTCTTTGTAGAGAATCTCCAGATGTGAACTTCGAAAATGGTTGCCAGCATCTACAGTCTCATAGACCTTCATTCAATAAGGGAAAGCCATCTTACAAGCTTCCATTTACCAGAAAACTCAAAATGAACAAATTTACTAGAAAGTTTTTATTTTTCCACAGTCCAGTACTATAGTGCAGTATCACTAAATATGGAACTTTGTTTTCCTTTCATTTCATTAAGATACATGAATAAATTATAACCTGTCCACTAAATTCTGTTTCAATTTATTGAGAATGCTTCAGGAACACCTTACTTTTACAGAGCCCTTGCAACAACAAATGACTTTTTTTTTTGACAGTTTCTTCATTAGAATTTTTTTTTTGTCTGCCTTTAATGTATCTGTTATAAAACAGTTTTCATTCAAACATGTCACATCACCTCTGATTTTGATCAAGAGATAAATTTTAGGGTAATCTTTTGATAATGTGAATAATACAATATCTACCAAAGTAAAATGCAGAGGTCTTTGAGGAACTGAATTGCTTTTGACCATATCAAGAGGAATCTGAGAAGCTTCACAAAAAGATCTATACCTTTTAAAAGTCAATCTTTATTAAAAAAATTGCTATTAGCAATGTTTGCCATAAAAAGCCTCGCATAGAAGACCTGACACTTGGAAATCTTTACTTTATTTCAAACAAAAATCTCAGAGCCCTTCCCTACATACAATACTTCCACATGTAGCAAGGTAAATGAACTTTCCATTTCTTATTATTAAACAAGGTATTTGTTATCAGTAGTTTCTCTTTAACTTTCATTTTATTGATTTTTAAATAAAAGAACTATGCTATTCTTGATGCATGACAGCATAAAATCCCACAACAGAATATTTCAAAAGGAATTTAACAATACACACCAGTTCTGTCAAATAAAATTATACAGAAAGCAATGCCTACAGGAAAGGTCCTCTTCCACTGGGTAATAAAGACATCTGTCAAAACTTGTACTGTAATCAGGACTGGATGTGTGTTCACACACAGAGCAATAAACAAAAGCTCATAGGCACAAGGGATGAAAAAAACAAAATATTGTTTAAACAACTTTCTGAGGAATAAATTATTCCAAGGGGACAGCAGCGCTAACAAGCCCAAGAAGAAAGATGCCAGCATCCTTGGTGCAATTCTGGCTCAGAGACACACTTGTGTTGTTCTCTCTGTAATACAGAGGAAGGAAGCAACAAATCTGAAAAATTCTAACTTATCGTGTCTCATTTCTTAGCATCATTGATCTCCTTTGCTCTACCAGCCACTCTCTAGCTATAGTTGCAGCTAGTAGTTATACTGTTCATGTGCATCAAAGATAACTAACTTGGGAAGGGCTGCTTTCACTGTGTCTCTCCTTAGTCATTTATGTTTAGAACACAGTTTATCTACTCCTGACAATCATCTATATGACTAGTGTAACTCTTGCTGTTTTCTGGAGATAAGTATATTCACATGACATCTTCCCTATGGTTTTTTTTTCAGGCTGCGCCTGTAGCTTACCACTCTTGACATTGGCCTTGCTTCTTCAAAACCTGTTCCTTTTTCCTGTCACAAATATTGTCTAGGATGTTACAGGAAGAAATATAGCAAACTTCATACTGGTTATGCATAATGTCTTCAGTGTTGGTGAGTGTTTGCTACTTTAGCTCTGACTTCTACTGAACACAATATGCAAACACGGTATTTCTTTCAGATACATTAGGAGAAGTTATGTTCCTGATACTCAAAGATTTGCCTGTACCTACTTGTTCCTCTTAAGACGTTTCTTTCTGAAAATGAACTGTTTCTCCTCACTATCATCCCTTTCTTGTTTTCAATACTTTTTGATGTATGTTCATAATTACACTGATCTTATGTACATCTCTGAAAATAACAATGATTTGACAGGCAGCTGAAATGCTTCATGGCTCACTCTGTGTCATGTGATGTATGATTAACACATTTCATCCTGGATGCATGTAAATTGCTGATGAAAGAAAAATCACACTTAATAGAGTATTAGACACCTGGTTTTGCCTATGTCATTTTCAAGAAGTTGTTCAAAGCTATTCATATTTTTTTGCTAAGTTATTCACATTCCGTTCAGACTTTTCAGTGTTGTTATTTTCCTCTCTCTTCCTTATTCTGTGCTGCAAGTCAGTGGCTTTTCTAGAAGGAAAACCTATTTGGTATTAATAGGGATTACATATAGTCGCTTTTTTCAAACTAATTTTCATTCTCCTTACAAATTTGCCACTAAATGCTTGGGTTTGGGCATCTATCTTCCTTGCCTTCAAGGATTACAAATGCACCCAGAAGACAAAAGTGGATCTGATCTTCAGGCCTGAATCTTCACAAAATTAAAGCCATTAAAAAACTAAAGCCCTAGATTGTCCAGAAGTCTAATTATTTGAAGCTCAACAATAACTGGAAGGTAATAAATTTTTCCCCTGAACGTTTCAATCAAGTATAATAGTTATAACACTTTCCTAATGAGAACAGTGCAGTGTACATTTCTCTAAACTGAATATAAATTCATATTAAATGGCCAGTCTTAAAGAAAACAGTTTTATAGGACTTTATATCTTCAAAATAGATACCTATGATTAACTTAATCATGTCAAACAGTCTGGATTATGACCCTGACTAATTTTTTAAGTTTGATTCTTCATTTTGGAAATGTAACTCCCTTTTTAGACACCGTGAACAATCTGGGTTTAGAGATGCTGAGCAATGCGGGATGAATGCGGTTGCCTCAGCTTTGCCTTTCTACTTGTTCTTCTTCCTGCTCTGTAAAACACATCAAGTCTTAGTTCATGGGCTTCAAGTATTCTAAGTGGTTTTTAATCAGATGGACAGCTTTAAGAAAACATAATGTACTATTTTTACAGAACATAGGGAAGGACTGTATAAACAATCAATGGTCTTTTCTCTTCCATCGTTTCTATGGTTGATCAGACAGTCATGTAGTTGCCAAGATCTGGAAGATCCAGATTCAGAAAACACATCTGGCACTTTGGCTGACTTCAGAAGCATCATTCACAACAATTCTGCACTTGCCTCCGGCTACGTCACCTGCTCAGGTAGCCTTCCTTTGTTAGAGTTCGTAACATGTCCCATAATTGCTTTCCAGATCACTTTGTACTCTTCAAGTGTCTGTGTTTATACCATGAGTTCATCAATATGCTTCATTGGTGTATGTCAGTATACAAAGATCTTTGACACATACTGAGTAGATGATCTCTACACCATGTCTGCAATGTTCACTTGTTAAAGTATGTTCCCCTTTGTGTGCAGCTGCCCTTCCTCACCACCTTTTCACTGATGGAAACAAAGCACTGCAACATGCAAACTCCATGGGATTTTCTCGTTAATGTATCACAGAACCTTCAGATATTCCTAGTTCAGAAGCCTAAATATTTCAGGATGAGGAATTTTTTTTAGCAACATGATTACAAAAATATTCATGTTTATTTGAATACTAAGATAGGCAGTTTGACTTACACACCAGTATAACTGCAAGTTACCGTACTATTGTTCCTCTTTTATGTAACTTCATATCTTAACCTAACCAATAAAGGAGGAAGCTCATACTCATAATAAATTTTAAAAGCCAGGTAGTCACTATAGCCTTTCCAATTTCATTCTACACAAAACCAGTATTTCTGATACCAGGATTATTTTTAATTGAACAGCCTTGTCCCAGTGAATTTATTGCATGAAAGACATTCATAAAAAATTTAAAATGCACTATAATGTGATTGGCAATTGTTGTATAAATTCTATCATATACAACATACGTGCTGGAACTCTACGTGTTCTCATCAGTCACTCATTCTTCTACGAGACTGAAGAGAAGCCAGCTTGAATATTTCTGTGCCAGCCTGGAACTGGTAAGTGGTCAAAATGTTTTCCAGTTGCTGACATGGGTTACTTTCTGTGTGACTTTTGAAACCCCTGCAAGAAATTAAGGCTCAGTGACAGGCTACAGCTGATCATACTCTAAAAATAACCCATCTCTTCCTGTCCCTTGTGATGTATTTCAAGGCCTGAGACAAAACAAATTACTGAAGAAAGAAACCTATTTATTTTTTTTTTAAAAGGAGTCTTATTTGCATTCTTCAATCTGTTGTTGAAGATTTGGTAAAAATTTCTAAGTATGAAGTCTATTCGATAAAATCCTTAAGAAGATGTAAGAAGAATTCAGTGAGCTGGTCATTCATGTTTTCCCTCTCTTGTTTGTCCTGTTTTCTTTGTAAAAGCATAAAACCCCTCCAATTAAATGATGCTTTTCTTGAGGGGAAGAAAAGTCAACAGACTGTTTCAGACTATATTCCCTGTAGTTGAAAGCAAAATATTTTCCATGCAGTGAACACAGTAAGAAATGGAACTAATTTTTAAGCTATGAACTGACTGAGATAACGCTCACCAGAATGATAGCCTTTTTTGATATTCATTTGATATTGAGCAAAAGATTATTGCAATCAGTATCTAAACACTGTGTTATTTTGACATAATTTTCTATGTTGGGTATAGAAAGACATGGCGATAATGTGATAGGTTCCATAAAAAAGGCAGACAAACAGAACACCCTGAATGTGGGGGGCTTTTTGTCAGGAATACTTTCTCTTCTGGTATTGCCTATGACAAAGTCATTTTGACAGATCTATGAGACTTTCTTTCACCTAATTTTCTTTGGCAGACCAAGGCAGTTTTTCAGCATGATGATTGATCTCTGGGTTATCTGGATATTCTCATTTTAAGCTGCTATTGGAAAGACTTGAATAATTTACACTTCCTGCCATGAACTTGGCAGCTCTTTTCAATAGCTGCTGATTGATTGCACCTAACAGTGTGACACTTCTTTAGTCTGTATAAAGGCAACATGTAGTTACAAAGAGCAGTACATATAGTGGTGGATTACAAACTCCACTCTGTCATGATGAGTTTTTTAAGGCTTTTCTAAGCTGGCAACTAAGTAAAAGCTTATCAGAAATTAGCTTAACACTCAGACCAAGCTTTGTGTTGTTCCTAGCGCAATCAATTAAGTACAAAAAAAATTGAAAGCAACAAAGGAAAAGAAATCTAAAACAAAAGTTACAAATACCCCTGAACAGTCAGTTGCAATATTTTTCTTACAGGATTATATGAATTAATATCTGAATTCATGCTTTACATCCTGAGAAACGTCAAATATTTCAGCTTAGGCTATTTCCTTGGCATGAGCAGTAGCTTGGGCACTCCAGCTTTGTGCCTCAGGTTCGCAGCCTGCAGTCTAAAAAGCAGCTAGCAGTAGGTTGTAAGGAAGGAATAACGGACAAGCAAATCAGCAGAGCTGGATGCAACAGTCCTTTGCTCAGCTGGTAGAATGATGTCAAAGAAATGCATGGGTTTAGGGCTTTGTTACTTTCCCTGAGCTGCCTGCCTCACTCCATAACTATCCTTGCAGTAGCTTCCTTTCACTGCTTGGTATAATTGTGCGAAACTTTTATGAGTCTACCATATGTGTCAAAATTATGGCATAGACACTTTATTGCTATTGGTTCTACTGAACAGTACCATTCAGAAGTAATGTCTTTCCTTCTCCATGGAATAGGTTTCCATAACTCATGTTTACAGATTTTTAAGGAACGAGCATTTGTTTGACTATGAACACCAAGGGAAGTGGTTTTTTTCTTTCTTGAAATATTACAGGAGTAAAAGAGAAAATTTTCCAGTATCAGTAGTATAGATAGTACTACCATTATTCTGCTTGTTTTAAATACATACGTCTAAAGCCTATGCAAAATATAAGAGTAAAAGAAAGCATCTGGAAGAAAAAAAATGTAAATACAGTCAATTGATTTGATTATTCTATATGACTAACTTATCTTTGATTTTGTCTACATCATTGATCTTTAAGCTTAATATTTGGGGGTTTTCCACTAAAGTATATTTCAATACAAGCAAAGTATAATATCATCTCTTCTTTATATGCATATACACACATCAGTAATTCACTAATGTTGCAGAGTTAAACACTCACAAGTTACAACCTAGCAAATTCAGATTACCCATGGCAGTATATTATGATATAGTCTAATTATCCTTACACAGCAACAACAGAAAAAGTGGTGTCGACATAAATGACATTCTCAGCATAGTCGCTCACACAGATCAGCATCAGCTGCCACATAGTACCACTCAGTCTCTTAAACTTTTGGGATTTCACCACACTCAACTTCATCCTCCCTCACCTTTACTGGGCAACTAGTTCTCAACCTTTCTGCTCTTTTCTTTTTCATAGCACCTAGTACCACTGGAGGGAGGGGAGGATGGGGGGAAAGCACTCTAAAAGGCTTCTCAGCTTGATCTCCTTTCGAACTCATGACTAATTAACAGATTTCCTAATTTTCTCAAGGTGAGTGTTCTTTTTCATCGTTCAGACTAACCAGACTATAAAGCTTTCAGAAGCATTCGGTGCTTTTGAAGGTGGAGAATTTGTCCCAGTAAAAGATGTCAAATTCTCCATGGTATGTTGCAGGAAAGAATAAAGTACTAACTTCCTGGAGAATCTCAATCTCAAAGTTCAGACAAGAATTCAGAAAGCAGACGCCAACTATTGAAGTTGTGCAGAAGTTAACTATTGCAGTGACTGAGACCTCATGAGCAAGATCTTGATTCCCTGTCTCAGACAGGTTCTGTGTAGCCGAGGTTATTCTTAGAATATGTCAATATGGACCTATGTTCCCAACAAAAGGCAAGGGTTTCAACAGCCTGTGAAAGGGAGGAAAATGTTTAGAATTTGGTCAGACAAAATGTTTATCTTTGGCCTGGAAACATCCACAAACAGAGAGTTTCCTATTTTAGCATTATGCCCAAACTGCTGAATTTACACAAATACTTTCTTCTGTCTTTGCTATAAGACTCGTTGGTAGTATCTGGGCATCATTCTCATGTTCCTTGGTGTTTGAAAATGATGCTTACCCACATGTGAAATATGGCTGTACACTTGGTGTACAACAATTGTTATATGACCAAACTCAGAGTTATAATTCAAAGTGCTCTGGCTCTGCTGTAAGTATGCCAGTAGTGGGGACCAGAATTTCTTTTTAACAATAGCCTTTATATTTAATAACTTTTCAGAATTAAGACTGTTTTCAAGCTGTTTCTATTACATCTTCTAAAGTATCTCTTTCCTGGTGTTTCTAGAGATGTATTTTATATCCCAAGTTTTAAATGTACTTAAATGCACTCTTTTCTCTAATTTTGTTCTTTGGCAGCTGTCTAGTCTTTTCTTCTTTTCCCCTGATCTCTCTTCATCCTCAGTTCCCTTTAAAGATCACTTTTCTTTGTCCCCTGTGTTCTGTCTGTCATTTATATTTCTTCCTGGCCTTAATTGCAGGGCTCATTTCCCTAATCACCTTCTTTTCTGTGCAGCTTTGAGACTTCTTTCATGTCACTCTTCACTGTTGGCTTCTCTACCTTGGCTTTGCCTGTGACTGGCAACTTCACACTAGTTCCAGCTCAGAAGTTAGAAGAGACCCAACACAAAGGGCTGGATCCTCAGGATCCTTATCTCTTTGTACTGCCATGCAGACAAAAAAGAAATTATAAAGCCAGCTAAAAACAACCTGTCCCTTGTGAGGGGAAATCTAAAAGTACTGTCTGACATAAGTCTCTCAAAGCCTGCCAGAGATACTGAGGAGACCACAAGGTGTTCAGACGCAGATCTCTATTTTAGGTAGCATGTTTTTCAGTAGCAGCATATGGAAAACAGGTTAAAATCTGGGACAACAACATAACTATGGAAAGACTTAATTCCATCCACCTGTACTGTACAACTGACCTAAATATAGGTGATTTTTCCTGTTAAAGAATTTTTTATTTGGGGTTCACTGTTACAGTTTTTAAAACCTGGCTGCACTGTCATCAGCACAGTACTAACACAATAAAAAATCAACACTAAAATATATGGCAGCAAGGAGTTTTGGGACAGCAACAGCCTAGTTATTTTCATGTACTTTGGCATTATTGTGATTTAAGGAGGAATTACAAGGTGGTAACTTCTAAAAGCCTTCCATAAGTTTCTACTAAACATAAGGAATAGCATGTGCTTTGACAGTGTCTCCAAGAGTACCTCAGAGACATCTCTGCAGGTTTGTTGACTCTGGAACTGTGCTGCTAAAGACACTTAGAAAAATCTTGCTTTTTATTAAGAGAAATATTGCAATTGGATCACAAAAGCTCCACTCAGGATTCAGGTCTATGTGCTTTAGAAACAGCCAAGGGACTTTGGAGTTCAAACAAAACCACACACAAAAAGATGAGTGAGTGGAATACAATATATAGACAAAATGATGATGGAACCACACTTTTATTTCACACATCCACTTATCCACCCACATACACACTTTACACCAAAAGCTAAGCAATATATCTATTTCAGCTCATTTCTGATGTATTCAGGTGAAAAGCAGTATTATGGCTGTGATCTCTTGTATCTTATAGAGAAGCAGCGTATTACCTTCCTGCAGTACAATACAGGCTGGGCAGCAGCCCCTCCCACTCACACCAGGTAAGTCACATCTGGGAGTGGTTGGAAGTGTTGCCTGGGAGGAGGGTACTTGCCCACATGCCTTAATGCAAACTTCTCCCTCATTTGCTGTTATCTCTTTGGAGATCCTTTTGGAATTCTTATTTTCCAATTACTCTCTGCATTTTCTACCACATGTGTGGGGTTTGGATTACATCATGTTAGGTTAATTAACTTGGGTACTTCCATGCAAGGTAGCTTTTATCCCTCATCTTCTGTACACAGTCACACTGCAAAGAAGTAAAACGGGCAATGACAAGGGCCAAATAGAGTATTTTGTCTGAAACATGAGAACGTTCTCAAACATACAAAGGATTTCTGGTACCTTTTTTTTTGTCTCATTATTCCCAAGTTTTTAGCTCTCTTTACACAGAAATTAGTACAATTTTAATATTAGAAGACTAAGACAGTTCCTACAAACTAGGATAACCACAGGGTTATAGAATAATGGAGACTGGGAGGACACCAGGAGGGTCAACTACCTGCTCTAACAGGGGTTAACTTTACACTTCAGCCAGGATATTCAGGACTTTCTCCAGTTAATTTTGAGCATCTTTCAGAATAAACTCCCCAGCATCTCTGGGAAACCTGTTCCACTGCTTAGCCACTCTTATTGTGGATTTTTATCTCTTGTCCTGCCCGTCACAGGCCACCACTAAGGATCTGTCTTTGTCTTCTGCATCCTCTGCCATCAGATATTTGTACACACTGCTAAAAAACCCTCTGAGTCTTCTCTTCTTCAGGCTAAACAGCCCCAGCTCTTTCAACCTGTCTTTGTATGACAGATGCTCCAGCCCCTTAATTGTCATTTTGGGCTTTCACTGGACTTGCTCCAGTAAGTCCACGTATCTCTTGCACTGCACAGCCCAGAACTGGACAGAGCACCCAGATGTGGCCTCACCAGTGCTGAGGAGAGAGGAATAATTGCCACTGTCACTCGCTGGTGACATTTTTCCTAACTCAGCCCAGGATGTTGTCAATCTTTTTTTGCTACAAGAGCACACTGCTGGCTCACGGTCAACTCATTGTTCAGCAGGACCCCCATGTCCTTTTCTGCCAAGCTGCTTTTCAGCTTGTCGGCCCCAAGCACGTACTGGTGCATAGCCTTATTCAGCCCAGGATTTTGCATTTCCTTTGACAAACATCATGAGGTTCCTGCCTACTGACTTCTCCAGCCTGTCAAAGTCCGAATAGCCACACAACCATCTGACACATGAAACACTCTTCCCAGTTTTGTATCATCCGTAAACTTGCTGAGAGTGTCCTCCATCCCAGAATCCAGGTCATTAATGAAGGTGTTAGACAGTATTGGCCCTGATACTGAGCCCTGGAGTACACAACTAGTGACTGATTGTCATTTGGAATTCATACCACTGACCCCAACTCTTCAGCCTAGCAATTCAGCTAGTTTTTATTCCAACTCACTGTACACTTACATGAACTGTATCAGTCTGTCTGTGAGGATATTAGGGGAGACAGTGTTGGAAACCTTGCTGAAGTCAGGATAACCAACATCCACTGCTCTGTCGTCATCCAACCAGCCATTATCTTAGTATGGAAGGTTATCAGTTTGGTTAAGCATGATTTACCCTTCATAAATCCATTCTGACTACTCCTGATCAACTACTTGTCCTTCATGTGTTTTGAAATGGTTTCCTGGAGGACTTCCACCATTACCTTCCCAGGGATCAAAGTGAAGTTGACTGGCCCATACTTTCCTGGATTCTCCTTCTTACCCTTCTTACAGTTATGAGTGGTATTCACATTCCTCCTCAGCACTCACGGGCACATCCTGACAGGTTCCATGGGCTTGCGTATATTCAGTTTATTTAAATGTTCCCTAACCTGATCCTCCTGTACTGAGGATAGGTCTTCCATGCTTCATACTCGCTTGGGATTCCTGAAGGCTGGTCTTGCCAGAAGACAGAGTTCAAGAAGGCATTAATTACTTCAGCTTTTTCTGTGTCCCTCGTCATGAGATCCCCTGTCCTATTCAGCAGCAGACTAACATTTTCCTTAGTCTTCCTTTTGCTGCTGATATACTTGTAGAAATCTTTCTTGTTTCCCTTCATATCTCTTGGCAGATTCAATTCCAGGTGGGCCTTGCTTTCCTGACCATGTCCCAGTGTGTTCAGATTGCATCTGTATATTCTTCCCTGGTCAGTTTTGTCCTTTTCCACCTCTTGTATTTTTCACATATGAGCTTTGCCAGGACCAGCTTGTTTACCCATGTAGGCCTCTTGCCACTTTTGCTTCATTTCCTGCTCACTGGGATGGACAAGTCAAGGGAGAGGTGATCCTTGAAAATCAACTGGTTGTCCTAAAGCCCTCTTCTCTCCAGAAACATATCCCACAGGATTCTTTGAAGCAGATTCCTGAACACACCAAAGTCTGTTCTTCTGAAGTCCACAGTTATGATCATGCATTCTGCTTTGTTCACTGCTCTCCGGATCCTGAATGCTGTCACCTCACGGTCACTGCAGTCAAGACTGCACCTGAACTTCACATTCCCAGCAGGCTCTTCCTTGCTTGTAAAAATGAGGTATAGCAGATCATCACCCCTCATCAGGTTCTCAATCATATGTCAGGAAGCTTTTTTTAATGCACGCCAGAAACCTCTTGGATGTGTACTGCAGTGTTGCCCTTCTAGCAGATATTCTGATTGTTAAAGTCCCTCATGAGATGCAGTACCTATGAATGTGAAGCTTACTCTAGTTGTCTGAATGGGGCCTTATCTAATTGTGCTCCCTGATCAGGCAGTCTGTAACAGACACCCAAAAATTATCCCTGTTGATCAGCCTGCTAATCTTGACCCATAAGCTCTTTGTTCAGCCTACACCTATCCCAAGGCAGATCTCCATGCATTCCTTCTGCTCTCACATAAAGGGCAACTCTCCCCCTCTTCCTACACAGTCTGGTTTTCCTAAAGAGCCTGTATCCATCTATTGCAGCACTCCAGTCATGCGCTATTCCACCATATGGCTGTGACCCCAACATGATTTTAGTCCTGAAACTGCACACAGACCTCTAATTTCCTCTGTGTGTTCTTTATGTTGTGTGTATCAGTGTACAGGCACTTAGTCATGCCCATCTCCCAGAAAAGGTATGAGAGCTTTTGCCAAAATTCTGTCCTGTATGCACTGTCCTGTGCATACAGGACATGGGATGACCTGACTTTAGCCCTGCTTTATTGATTACAAATGGTCATATCACCCTACACCCTTTACATGCTTAACCCAGTCTACCACTTCCTCATCTGACTTTTGGTCATCCTCTATCTCCCCATCATTCCTAGTTTAAATCTCTCCTTAACAAGTTGACCATGCTGTTAGCAAATTTGAATTTGTCCCACTTAGTTAAGTGGTTCCCATGTCCTCCAAGCAGTCCATGATCCTCAAAGAGTGTCCCATGGTCACAGATGCCAAAACCCTGTAGCTGGCATCAGTTGTGCAATCAGTTGTTGAGCTGTGGGATTCATCTGCTCCTCCTTAGGTCTCTTCCTGCCACTGACAGGATGGTGATCAAAGAGAAAACTATCTGGGTTCCTCATGGCCTTGACCATTGTCCCCAGAGCCATGTAATCATGCAATATATTCCAGTTGTCTCCAGGCAGTATTGCTGGTGCCCATGTGAAAAGGACAGCAGGGGACAAGAATCTGAGGGTCAAACAAGCCTTTCAACAACATCCCAAATACAAGTGCCAGCAAGCAGTAAATGTCCCCAGAAAACAGGTTGTCAGATGGGGGCTTCTGTGCCCCCCAGCAAGGAGTCTTCTGCTACTAACACTTACTGATTCCTTCTGCTGCTCCTCCATGCCTGAGACTCAGCCAGCATGGATGCTTCATTTGACCAAGCTCCTAGATCCTCATCTGCTAGGAGGGCACTGAATCTTTTCTATAGTTGCAAATCTTCAGGTGGAGTGGGAATCCTTGCCTCAGTGACAGAAATCACCAGCTTTCAGCCTTCAGCTTTCAGATGCTGTCTCCCCCTCCCTTGCTACAATTAGAGGCTCAGGCTTTTAAAGCTGCAGAGTCTCGGAGAAGATCTGGTCAACCTCTTTATTGTCATCACTGGTGCTGCCCAATCTGCTGATCTGCTCCCAGAGCTCCTTTTTGGCAACACAGATCCTCAATAACTGCGCAGTCCATGCAGGCTAGAAAACCATCCCCCGGTCCTGTTCTGCAGGTGATATTCATCCAGTCAATCTCCAGCCTGCATGGGGTTATTCTGGACCATCTAGACTCTCAAAGGCTCAGTATCAGCTATAGAAAATCTTCCCGTCATTTGGTACTAATGTCTCTTCAACTCTTTAAGCAGATCTGGAAGGCAGAGGAGGCATATTCTGATAGACCATAAATTTTCATAAATTGTTTCTTACAGTATTTATTTAGCCACTGGAAAAGGACTCTACCTGTGGCAGAACTACCTGTAAAACACTTCAAGTCCAAATTTTATTTAGAGGCCTGACTCACCGCACCTTTACTTCAATGAGTGCAAGAGTTGTGAACCCACTGTTTCCCACTCTTTTTCTCTGAGAATGTAGAAAGAGAAATTTAGTGTCTTCACATTATGCTTCCGTCCCCCAAGAAAAATCAAATACAATACACATTAGGTACACTAAATGATATTATTGTAAAACAGCTCCAGTTTTCAACTTTTCTTCTTTCAGCATAGATCTTCAGAATTGTGAGTCTGAAAATTTAAACTTCATAATAATGCAGTGAGAGGCAGGAGAACTGTTTATATGCATAGTTACTGTAGTTTTATGGTAGTTTGATTTATGCTTTTGAGTAACATAGCAAATTTAGTTATAGGTGTCAATTAAGAGTTGGAGTTACAATTCAATGAGTGAATTCATGTATCCCAAAGTCATTGCACCCTGAATATAATCTTGTATTGGTCCCTGTGACATGGAACCAGAGACACACATACTAGGAATGTTACAAAGGACAGAAAAAGAATGTAAGCACATTAGGAAAATGGTCCTTCTCAAGTCTGTTCATACAAATCATTGAAATAAAAATCCAGAAATGTTGAAACATTTGTTGAAACATTTTTGTTGATGTCTGAACGTCCTCCATTTACTGTTTCATCTTTCATTTCTGCAGTACAAAGAAGTCAAGTTTATCTGGCTTAATCTGATCTTTAAAGATCAGTATTTCGTACTATTAACAAATGTGTTGCCCCTTATGTGCATAGAGGCTCAGTATCTCTCATATTTCACTAGCTAGAAAAGATAGGTTTACTATTTGTTAACTCCCAGAAGTATCCTTTTATCTATTCTTTTTGTCCAAGCATATGAAATCTCTTCAATCTCCCCCCCCAAAAACCAAAAAATCTACTAATAATTTCTACTAATTAAGAGTATGTTTAGAAACCGTCTTTTCCAAATACAGTTTGCCTAACACTGGAACAGGGATACTCCTAGATATATCCTATGTTTTAAAATGGTATGTATTTTGATTAGGTCACAACATTGCTTAAGTATGAAACATCTTTTCCTAAAAATATTAATAATTTCATTTGATCTAGTCTCTTGCATGCACAGACGTCTTGCTATTCAATATATAGACCAGTCTAGAAATTTCTAATTTAAGTGATTTTGAAAGTTACACCCAAAAAAAATGGAGAAAATTCCATCCAACTTAAACTGATCAGTTTATCGCCTGAAGCATAAGAATTAATCATACTTATTTTTCTGTAGTGAGCAGAATTGCAGACGCTATACTTATTAACAGAAGTGATTCTTTCTTTTTTTTTGATCTTGACAATCTCATTTGCTCTATCTAGTTTGTTCTCTTCAAGTAAATCCTCTGATTGATAATGCTGCATAAGTAGAAAAGGTTTTCTTATAAACTTTGTATTGCTTTTCTTCCAGTACTTTAACCTGTTCTTGTGAAGATAGGCAAATCATTCTTCAAATCTCCCAGAAACATTCAAGACTGGAACAGATTAAGTCATGTATTAGAACTGATAACTAAGAAAAAAATCAGTGTAATTAAAGGAAGAAATTAGAGAGTTTTTGAATGTGCTTTTTTTCATGCTTTTAATCATGAGAGGTCATCAGAAATTCTCCTCTTTCAGCTAAGTACTGTAAGTAGCTGACCCAGGACCTCAGTAGCTGTAAAAGTCTGATTGGAAATATTCTGAAGTATGGTGAAAAATCATTTAAATAACTAAAGAAAATGTTATTACATTCTGTAATCCAATAACATACATCAAAGCTATTAACACTACACTCTTAACACTGATTGAACTTCACCTAAATATCAATCCATTTTTAATTCAGATTAAAATGAATTTGGAAAATAATTTTTGCAGAAATAGAAAGGAACATGACCTTGTTCTGACTGATCTGGAAACTAGAAAGTATGTCAGTTCCTCTTCATTATTTTCACTAAGGGAAATAGGAAAACTCTCTCTTTGGGAAACTCTAATTTAAAGAGGGTGTGTTGTATGATGACAACAGGAGTGTCTCTCATTTTTTAGTATACCTTCCCCTAAACAGAACAACCTTAAATTTTCTATACAAAGGACAAAAAAGTTATTTTGAGCATTTTAAATTAGAAAACCATATTCCATTGCTTTCATGCTCACAGTATAGAAGGTTAAATTCATCTACTGACTTCTATAGATGCATTTTAAGCCAAATCCTGGCCCTCAGATAAGTCCATACTAAAAGATATCTTAAGAAAGCACAGTTCAGGCTCTTATTCTTATCTCAGTTATCTTCTTTCTCTTAGTCCTCTATCATTCATCAAATATTCGTTCTACTACAGAAGGCACATTTCCTGTGTTGACAAAACTGCAGCTCCTTAAGAACATACCTGGTTTACTACAGTTACCCATTTCAAGCCCAGCAGGAATACTTAACCTCATAGAAACAGCAGCTAGAGAAACAAGATTAAGCTAAGATTTCAATAAAAATGGTTGTTTTGCAGAGAACATTCTTGGAACCTCATTCTGTATTAAAGGTTGATGTAAACTGAGTTCCCCCAAAAATGTATGGCAGATAGAAGTAAACCAGTCTAATTTTTGTCATTGGAATATAACAGCAGTATGTGACTTCTCGAAAATCATCATGGAAGCAGACAGTTACCCACTTGACATCCTTAGCATCAATGAGATCAACCTGAAACATGCCAATTAGAAGGATTTCAAGCAAAAAAGGTCTGCTTTGGCATTGGTGATAATAAGCATATAAAGTGAAGAGCCCTCACCATGGCACACTTTATGGAAATTCACTCCACAGACTGAAAATCTAGTTCAATGGATGTAGCACATACCCAGATTCCAAAATAGACTGTTAGCAACATGCAACAGTCGCATAGTGCTTTTAGCAGACAAAATAATACAGTCACAATGAAAGGACAGGCATCTGATTTTAAAGGCAAAAAATGTTAACCACAATATGAGGAGTAATGAATGGAAAGAACAACAGAGAAATAACCTGAAGTTTATCAAAGTTGAGGAAGAGCCACAGAAATATGCTTGGTATTTGAAGTACCTTTTTCACAAATGACCTACAAAATTTGCACAGAGGGACATGGATCTCACCCAATCCCTGAGGAAAAAAAAAAAAATATAGCAAATTTGGGAAGTGTCCAAAAAATACCTTAAATACATCAAGATACCTACACCATTAAGCAACAATCCTTGTGATGGCAATACAAGAAAAATAAAATAAATAAAAAAGAAAAAAGGTGAAAGATCAGTGAAATAGAAAAAAATAGAGAAAATGGAGAATGAAAAAATAAAAAAGAAAAAATCTGATTTGAACTGAATAGCATATTTTAATCTTTATCATAGGGAAAAGAATCTGAAAGCAAACTGCAACAGCAGAAAAAAAAGATCAGCACAAAAGACAGTGTGATTCAGCTTTTCTAGCAGCCAATATTACTAATGCCACCTAAAGGCAGACAAAGAGTTTTGTAAGGCTAATCAGAAAACCAAATGGCATGGATATGTACGGGGGGCGTGAAAAGCTGCTACGTGTTCTTTCTACTCTTTTTTTGCCCCATAATTTGAATGATCATGCCAGCAAAGCACTTGAATGCTATTCCAGACAAGCAATACCTCGACATTCTAGATAATCAGTCTAGAAGAGCTAAGTGCTACAATACTCAGCAACACTTTTATAAGACCCCAAATAATGTGTAAAAACAGCACGACACACGTGGTCCAAACTCAGTCATAACAATAAAAATGGCCTTGAAATCCAAGGACAGCCAATGTTATTTTAGAAATTCATCAGGAAGTTATGCTAATTAATCTTTTTAAGTCTGTAAAGCCAACAGTAGTAGCAAAGACTAGAGAAGCCTCACAACATTGAGGCCTCAGCAATATTTGTGAGAGAAAGCATTACAACACCAGAGCAGAATGAGAATCATCATCAAAAGGTAGTGCTAGTGGAAAAAAAGAGAAAAATTATGGCTTTTGAAAATAAATTAGTCAAAAAATTATGGACACTTGGTAAAAACACTTCACTATGAAAAGGAAAATGACCAGATTCTGTCACTATCAGAAACACTGCATGTTTGTGGGACAGATATCCAGGACTATCTCCTAAATCCCATATGAGTCTGTCAAAAAGAAACTTGTGCATAAATGTGGATACTCATTAAAAAACTAATTCCAAACCTTAGCATAGAGAATGGTGTATTTGATATCCAGACCATAAAGAATGCAGAAATAGCAGCAAGTGCCAGAGAGGAAAGGAACAGGTTCATTTTCATCCATTGGAGCATTATTGACACAGCAAAACAGCAGGAATGAACAACGACATAAAGCAAGTCTACCGTTTCTGTTGCTCAGCCATATTAATTGCCATGTCCAGGCTAGAGTTCATGTGAATAGTACAATGAAATCACAGCTGATTAACAGACCGTATTTTAACTTCTATATGACAACCAGTTTAACCCATGATTTTCTTTACACAGAATGTTCTCCTTACACAATGTGAGAGTATTTATGCATTTTAGTTTAATAAATATTGAACTAAATTAACAGACCGTATTTTAACTTCTATATGACAACCAGTTTAACCCATGATTTTCTTTACACAGAATGTTCTCCTTACACAATGTGAGAGTATTTATGCATTTTAGTTTAATAAATATTGAACAGTCACTTGTAAAATAAAATGACAAAAGTTCAGTTCAAATTCTCTAGAAAACTTCTTATAGATCTTCAACTTTATAGTGCCTTTTATTGATATTAAGATAGATTCAACAGTCTTGAATAAACCCAGTTCAGAATATAATCCCAAAAATCTGTTTGTTGTAGCAGAACAAGTCTAATGTGAACAACCTATATTTAATCTCAGTTTTTAAAATTTAAAAGTTAACTATTGAAGTACATTGTATATTAATATATACATTATAATAAATATATATCTATGTAAATATAAATTTATGTGTAACATACACATGAAATCAGCTATTTCAAGCATAAAAAAAAAGCAACATTCTCAAGCCATAGATACATCCATAAAAGAAAACAAATGGCAATGAAACTTCGCTTCTAAAATTTTCTGTTCCTCAGAAATCCTCCTCTGATATTTTTATTTTAAATATGAGGTCCCTGTTACAGGCATATATACAAGACCAATTTGTTCTTACAATCTTTATTAGATCAAGGAATGAAGAGGCATTAACATCCTAACGAGGTAAATGGCAAAGTCTCATCTGAAGAGTCAGAAAAAATGTATTTTCTGTATTAGATTGACAAAATTGAATCTATCTTAGCTTTGAAAGGTACCACACTAAACTTCTTTATCAATCCAGATCACAGCAGCGACATGGTCTCAGCCTGGGCTGGGATTAAGCCCTTCTGTCAGAGAAAAGGTCATTCATATTGTACCTATACCTAATTCTTGGCCTGTAGTTGGAGAAAAGTATGACAGTGGGACCAATTAGTAGCATCTGTATATGGGATATGAAGTGGTTGTAGTTCTGAAGCTCACTTCACCTCATTTATCCTCTAAGCATTCAAGAAAAAAGGACTTTCTTCTTTCATCACTGGCTGTCATTCTGGGTCCAGCTGGGTTGGAGCCCTAAGGCAGACCATCTGTGAGGGTGTTGAATACTTCAAAATCTGCAAAATAACTAATGAGTCAAGAAACTTCAAGAGAACCTTCCTTTATTCTTCATGTAGAAGAAGTAATCAGAAATATTCTGATCAGCTACAGCTGTCTTGCTTCTGGACAAAGCAAGACAGACAAAATAAGAGTAAAGACAGCAAATAACATTCATCTAGCCACCATAGTTGATAAGTAGATGCTGAAGTTCAT
Source organism: Chionis minor (assembly GCA_013398295.1). Classification (NCBI taxonomy): domain Eukaryota; kingdom Metazoa; phylum Chordata; class Aves; order Charadriiformes; family Chionidae; genus Chionis; species Chionis minor. The sequence continues at coordinate 717,586 of VZSF01008968.1, read as the reverse complement.
TGCCATTCTGTTATAGCTGGATCAATTTTTTTTGTCCTAAGGAAGAGTCTTTTCACTTCCTTCAAACAAATACCCTGCTCACAGTGTAGTTATTTTCTTTTACTTTAAATTTGCAGAGGTGAAGGAATAAGATAACTCATTTAATGTTTTGTGGCTGGAAGCAATGGGGTAAATCCTGAATTGTATCCTAGGGATAGTACTTAAGCAGGAGATAGGAGAAGGATGTTAGAAAAGCACAGGTATTAGGATTACAAAGTATTCTTGAAATAAATGCCCTTGAAAGAAAGATGCATACCACTTGATTTGCACATGAGCTCAGTCTACAGAAAGCAGAACTTCCCCACACATACAACTTTACAAACCATGCCCTAGATAAGCCATACAAAAAGCTGTCTAATAATTAAACCACTTCTATACATTTTTAGTAGTTTCTTCAATAGCTGTGTTTGTATGTGGTAACTTACAGAAAACAGGGTTTTAAGAAAGTATTTTAAATTATTATTATTTAAAATCTGTTTACTGGTGCTGCAGAATACTTTCCTCTGCAAGATTAAATCAGTTTATTCAATGATTCTCATCTAGTGAGGTTTGAATGCCATTCTAAGCATTAAACCACTTTGTTTTAAACATTTTGATATTCATAATTCTCCTCATGAATGCCTCTCTCTTGTCCTATGCACCATCTGCTTTCAGGTATCCCTTCATCTTTTTCTTTTCATCAACTATTGCTGTATCTTTTGTAGCTCCGAGCCATTTTTCAAGCAAAGTGTATGTCTAACAGACATTTTTGAAGGAAAAGGTAGATACAGACATTATGTTGAACCATGCTCTCGTCACAACAGTTGTATTCAGACTCTCTCCTGGGTCCATCAAATCTCTCCCTAATGCTCCAAGAATCATAGATTGGCACTCAGCTGCAATATTTACCACAGTAAATATTGGCATAATGTCATCACCATAGAATCATAGAATGGTTAGAGTTGGAAAAGACCTTAAATACAGTTTAGTTCCAAATCCCTGCCATGGGGAGGGACAACTTCCACTAGATCAGGTTGCTCAAAGCCCTATCCAGCCTGGCCTTGAACACTTCCAGGGATGGGAGCGTCCACAGCTTGTCTGGCCAGCTGTTCTGGTGCCTCACCACTCCCACAGTAAAAGATTTCTTCTAAGTATCTAATCAAACTCTATCCTCTTTCTGTTTAAGACCATTACCACTTGTGCTATCACTACAGTCCCTGATAAAGACTCCTTCTCTGCCTTTTCTGTAGGCCCCCTCTAAGTACCGGAAGGCCACTATAAGGTCTCCCAGAGCCTTTTCTTCTCCAGCCTGAACAACCTAATCTCTCTCAACCTGTCTTCATAGCAGAGGTGCTTCAGCCCTCTGATCATCTTCATGGTCCTCTTCTGGACTCACTCCAACAGGCCCTTGTCATTGGGAGCTCTAAAGCTGGATGCAATACTCCAGATGGGGTCTCACCAGAGAGGAGCAGAGGGGCAGGTTCACCACCCTCAGCCTGCTGGCCACTCTTCTTTTGATGCAGCCCAGGATGTGGTTGGCCTTCTGGGTTGCAAGAGCACATTGTCAGCTCATGTTGAGCTTCTCATCAACCAACATCTCCAAGTCTCTCTCCTCAGGGCTGCTCTCAATCCATTCTCTGCCCAGCCTCTATTTGTGCTTGGGATTGCAGGACCTCACACGTGGCCTTGTAGAATTTCATGAGGTTCACAGAGGCCCACTTTCAAGCCTGCCCAGGTACCTTTGGATGGCATCCCACCCTCCAGCACATCAACCTCTCCACACAGCTTGTCATTAGCAAACTTGCTGATGGTGCTCTCAATCCCACTGTCTATATTGTCAACAAAGATGTTAAATAGGACCTGTCACAGAACTGACCCCTGAGGAACACCACTCATCACTGCGCACCACTTGGACATCAAGCCATTGACTGCAACTCTTGAGTGCGGCCATGCAGCCAATTCCTTATCTGTCATTTCCAGGAACACAGAGAAATTGTCCAAGCAGCCAGAGATCAGGTTAGGAAAGCTAAAGCCCAGATAGAGTTAAAACTGGCCAGGGACATCAAGGGTAACAAGAAAAGTTCTGTAAGTACGACAGTGACAAAAGGAAGACTAGAGAAAATGTGGGCCCTCTCAGGAAGGAAATGGGAGACCTGGTCACCTGGGACATGGAGAGGGAGGGACAGTCAGAACATCTGCCTGCAAAAGGTGTGCATAGGTGAAGGACGTCCTGCAGCAGATGGCTGAGTTGCAGAAGGTGGTGAGGAGGTTGCGTAGCATCAGGGAGGCCAAGAAGGATATAGACAGCTGATTATAAGTGCAGCCTGCAGTGGACTCACAGCCCACGGCCAAACAGTCAAAAATTCCCACGCTGGTACACACAGAAGGAAGGGAGGCCAGTAACACAGAATGGAATCTTGTAACTGCAAGGACCAGCAGGAGGAAGAGACTTGAAGTTACTGTTGGTTGTACAGTTTTAAGTCTTCCTGTTTTCAGAAAATGCCTGCCATGCTTTTCGCTGCTAATTTAATCAAATAAAATTCTTCAAGCCTCATGACCACTTAAACATTTTTTTAATTCCATATGGGAATGGAGAGACAGTGTTCCCTACAGAAATATTCCACTGTCTGGTTTATTTTTATTTTAATTTTTTTTTAAGTATTTTAGAAATTTAGTAATTGTTTTATTTATGAAAAGGCTGTAGCAAATTGGTGTTAGTATTTGATTACTTTAATATGAATAAATGTTAACTGTTAGTCAACTGAAAAACATTCCAGTAAACTCACAGTGGCCTTTATTGAAATTACTTTTTCTATGCCTTTTATCTTGTTTGAAATTTTGTAATACGTATGTTCCAGGAAAATATTTTAAACTCTACGTAATACATTTTCCAGTTGAGCAATGTTCTGCCAGTTCGACAAGTAACATGCATTTTAATTACAAGACTGTCCTCATACCTCTGATCCCATTCCAGAAATTGTTCTTAATAGCTTTTAGCTAGGACTTCTGGAAAGTGTTCACAGTCCCTAAAGATACTTGCACAGAAATTAGCATGACTGCTACAAACCACAGGTGCTTGACTTTAGTGACTAATGAGGTAATCACAGCTTTCTGATCACCCACTGTTATCTCTTAACTTTTAACTCCTACCCTTTTAGCTCCTAACTTTTTATTATTTTAGAAGATCTGTAGAGATTCTAAAAACTGTTCCTTTGATTAAATTAGTTGCAATCAAGTTTAGTGTCTTCTGTGATACGTACTTTTTTCTAAACAGTTTCTTGACGGTTTATGTTCCTTGCACTTCTTAAGAGAATTATAAAACAATTGGGTCCTTTATTATCTTTAGCCTGGGCATCTCAGAAGTAACATTAATCAGAATTTATAAACCCTGCCATTCAGATGTAAGGTCCTTCTGGGTTTAGATCTAAAATGCAATTAAATTAAAATCCCTTCGTTATTTTGTTTCTAGACAGTCACAAGAAAGATGAGTATATATTGTCTATTGCCCAGAAACTTATTGACAGAATTTGATAAATAAGGTGAGTTGTTCTGTCTGCTATTAGACCCTATTAAACCAGCGAAAGAGTGGTAATTTTTTGGTTGATGGGTGCATTGTTACGAGTTATGACATACTAATATTCTGACACTTTAGATAAGGTGTTTTAGAAAGTGGGAGAAATAAGTACTGTAGAATCTTCATTACAATTCCAGTATACAATTTTATAATGTCTGTCTTTCTAACTTGTACTGCCATTAAATAGAAATGCAAGTATGTTACTTCCCTCAAAGACAAGATCAGTGCTCCTTTAACCTTCTACCCTGTCCCCCTCCCAATACAACAGATTAAAACAGTCTTTGGAGAAGAGAAATTGTTCTTATCAGCTGATTTGGGGCTGGGAGGTTCCCCTTCACTCTAAATTTTCAGTTCTTATCTCTTAGAGAAAGTTTAATGCAAAACCAAAATAGCTCTACAAGCTTTATCAGCTAAATGAGCTAGAACTTGGGCTGAACTGGATTTCAAGAACTAATAAATCCTTGACCAGTTCACTAGTTCCTACAGTAACTGTTTCTATCCACACAATTCCATATCAGCAAAATCAAGCATTTCTATCTCCAAAGTTAGCATCTACCAAGAAAGATTTCTCTCACATAGCTAGTCTCAAATCCACTTAAAGTAAAACTAGGGTTAGATCATCACTTACATTAGAGGTTAGGTTCCTCTTTGCATGAAAGTTCTTGTAGATCCCTAGTTCTCTTGTTTATCTTTCAAGGTGTCCCTGACACCTCAAGACACTTAAATCTTTCAAGGTTAATGCCACCAACCCTAGCTCTCTGAAGAAAATATCTTCCATTAGACTATAGTCCTTTTTCCTTCTCACACAAGTCTGAGAAAGGACTTCCCCAGCAGCAAAAGGGATAACATTAATTCATTAAACAATCACATTAACAATGGGGGAAGGGGCAGGAATTGCCTTGTCAGGTATAGAAATGTTCTAACAATAACTACCTCCCTCTTTCCCACACTGCAGTAATATTTTTCATTGACAAGTTTTCCAAAATTTTTTGAAATAAAAACTCTTGTTTTCTCACTTAAATAGTCATTTACCAGTCTTATATCCAGCCTAATATAATAGTCTGTTTCCTTTCACCTCCTGTGCCTACAACCCCTTGGTCCAAAAGGTTTTTGAAGTTGCCAGTGGACTCAGACAAATGTAAAGGCCAATTTCCTCTTCCCCAAGAAATAAAAATGAAATATAGGTTTGTGCTGGGTGGTTTCATGGATTAACACAGAAAAGTAGTACATTCTCTCACACTGCAACAAGAAAGGAACTTCTACAAGATAAAAGTAAAGAGAGAAAAAAATTTACATGAAATTCTGGAAGTCAAGCTGAATGTCAAATTTGGAGTCCAGAATAGATATAGCCCAAAATCCTGATATAGTTAGAGAGACTTCTGTGAAAAGTTCTGTTATTTTGGTCTTTCTCATACTACCCTGAAATACACTGAACTTGTTTTTCAACACTGAAAATGTAGAATTTTAGAAATTATCAAACTGAAAGGGAACAAAAGTGCCTGTTTGGATGCTCATTCAAAGCCTGTCATTTATGTTATCCACACTTGGTCCAATTTAAGCATCAGCGAAAATAATCTGAATGAACTGATGGAGCCTAAGAACTGACTGAAATTTTTCATACAGGTGGGTTTTACAAAGATAAAATTACATGTGTTCAGCCATGACCTTTTCAAAATACTTTTGCAAAAAGAAGAGGTTGGATAATTAATAGGGGCTCTCTTTTTTTTTTTTATGAGGAATGGCTTTTTAGTATAGGAATAATTGCTGCTTCAGAACTCTTGACAGGGAATTTGCCTGTTCCAGGTGTCAGTTATAATTGTAATAATACATAACACTGGAAGCCCACACTTCTCCAAGGACAAAAAGGAAATGCAAGGACAGAGTTAGAAATGCATGACACAGGAAAGAGTGGGAGCGGTCACCTCATGGTACTTATTTTGCATGACATTATAGAAGTATAGAGCTGAATTCAGTGTACAAGAAGCAATACTAAACATTGATCAGCTTACAAGTGAGCAGTTTGAAGCATGTATCCTGTTGTACTTCTAAGCATGTTTCTCATTCCTACTGAGAAGGTAGTCATATGCATATTTCTTGTATACCAGTGTTATGATTTCATCTGGGATAGAGTTAACCTTCCTGCTAGCAGCTGGTGTGTGGCTGTGTTTTGGATTCCTGATGACAACAGGGTTGATAGTTGTCATATTTGTCTGTCAGAGACCCAAGACTTTCAGCAATTTCTCGATCTGAATCCCAGGAAAGGACTTTTACTGAGTCAGATTCACAAAAATCAAAATTAGTTATTTTATTGAGAGCAACAGAACAGATTCAAGATTGCTGTTGATAAATTCACTGACTACAATACCGCTACTACTTAAGGTTAATATTGCTAGCAAAAATAATAATAATAATATAACAACCCAGGAGTAACATTCACCAGAAGGTGAAAGGAGCAGCGCTTACCCAAGAAGGCATCCCTGCCTGGGGTGGAGAAAAGAACGCAGCCCATCGACTGGTCTGTCAGGTATTCAGATTCTTGTCTCCCAATTTAACAGTTAATTTCTCCATCTTTTTATTCCCAAAATTATAAGTTTTCCCTCCTCTAAGTGACATGTAGTGTGCTTTGGGTGGAGAGATGAGTACTACAGTCATATATTTTTAGCATGATTTCTATAACCTTCATTAGCATATATAGGGGCATCAATTTAATATGCATTTCACAGGTAATGATGTACAGGTCAGTCATGGGGCACAATTCGAAGAAACAAAGAACTACAGAAGTTCCCATTATCTTGTCTTCACTGACAAAAACCAGGGTTGTCCTGCCTACACAGGGCTCCCTCCTTATCTGCATCACATGCTGGCCAGGTGAGTTTCCCCTCCCCCAGCCTGCAGAAGAGAGAGCAAGGCCAGTCTTAATTGTTCTTTGAGCACAGAGACTTTACCTCCTTATCCAAATTCTACAATAGTGCACTGATGGTTTTGGTTGTTGTTTGGTTGTTTTTGTTGTTAAGCATTCAAGGCCTTTTCTGGTCCTCACTGTCCCAGCAGCAAGTAGGTTGGGAGTGCACAAAAAGCTGGGAAGAAAAACAGCTGGGACAACTGACCTCAACTGACCAAAGGGATCCATACCATATAACATCATGCTCAGTACATAAAGCTGGGGGAAAAAGAAGGAAGGGGGTACATTTGAAGTTATGGCGTTTGTCTTCCCAAGTAATCATTATGTATGATGGAGCCCTGCTTTCCTGGAGATGGAGGAACACCTGCCTTCCAATGGGAAGCACTGAATGAATTTCTTGTTTTGCTTTGCTTGTGTGTGCGGCTTTTGCTCTACCTATTAAAGTGTCTTTATCTCAACCCAAGTGTTTTTTACCATTTTTACTCTTTTCGTTCTGTCCCCATCCCAACACAAGAGAGTGACCGAGCAGCTATGTGGTCTTGGTTGCTGGCTGGGGTTAAACCATGACAACTAGAAATGCAACAAGGTGTGTTGCATTTCAGACTATCTGGTCATGCTCTCTCCCTTACCAGACTCCACTTTGACTGCTGTGTTTTACTTACACTATTGAAAAAACAGAACCACTTCTTACCCAGACCCAATAGGTGCAATGAGGCTCTCTTCCTCTGACTCCATCTCTTCCATGTTCTCTCAGAAGTGGGAAAAAAGGGAACTTCCAAAGTGCACTCTTCCTGAAAGTAAATGGAAAGGTCACCCATGACCTTTGATGTAAGTTAAATCATTTGAAACATTTAAGAAAATGAAGCATCATATCAATCTTTAATGTCAAATCTTTAACTGTCTTATCAAGAGTCTGTTTTTAAAGTAGTCTTGTAGTTTAAGAAGGACATGTGGCAAAGCACCTGATATTGTGATTGTAACCACAGTACAATGGTAAGGTAAAAAAAATGTTATTAAAAAACTGTTATTTTGTCATGTTCTTTACAAAGAGAATGTATTTCCCTTGCTTCAATTCTCAACCTCTCCCCAGTCCCATCAATAATCCCTGAACATGTATGTGCTTCCTACTTCTCTTAGTGTCCTTGGTTGAGCCAGTCCAACTCACTGATGCCTTCAGGGAGATGTGATGTGAAATTAGCTAAGTAGGAGTCCAAAGAAAGGGGTGGTATAAGAAAAAGGAAAGTGAGAAGGCACGAAGACTGCCCTGGCAGTGGACAGAGACGACTGCAGTCTATACCAGAATATGTCTCACATAGCTAGAGGGAAAAATTCATAATTGGCTTGCCTATTTTAAAACAATTATTGTTTGTGAAAGCAATAATAAAAAACCTGTCTATCAGATCTGTTCCAAAGCAAGGGTACATAAAGTTTAGCTGTACAGTATGAAATTATTTCTGCCCTTTACAGGAGTAATAAGATACACACCATAATTGCGAGACAACACATTAATTCTCAAATACCAGAAAATACACTTCTTTCCACTACATTCTTAAATAGCTTATATTATCCTCTGGAGTTTTAACGCGCCTATCACGTAGTACCGAATACTGCTATATGCATTCTGGACTTGGGGCTCATTAAAGTAATTTAGACAGAAGGTACACTGTAAATGATTCTTACACAACATAGAGCAGAGTAAATATAGCAAAAGTAGTAGTGGAAATGTTTTGATATATGCATGGTTTTGAGGCTTATTTTAACTGCAAGTTGTTTAACTACCTTAGCCCATCTATTGAACTTCAGAGATGTGCTGTCTGGTGGGTGACAAGGAATTGTTTGCTCAGGCTGCCCGCTAAATAAGAAGATTATATAAAATAGTAAGTTTGTCACAGAAATAAATTGTCTTTTACTGAGATTCATTTTGCAAGATAAAAGAGAGGCAATCAGTGACCACCCCTGACTTAAGTCACCTTTAATCTACCCTACGCTCATGTTAGACCGGCCTCTAATGTTAAATAAGAGCCTGTGGCTACCCATGATAAGATTTGTTATGCTACTAATCATCTAAAACTTTAGTTTCTAGTCCACATTCATCACCTAGGCTGTAGCAAATGAAGAAAAATAAGCCATCTTCAGCAGACAATTTATCTAATTTTAAAATGGGTTACTAAAAGAGATGAGACGAACTACCCTCAGAGGGGGTCTGTCTTACTCCATGGACTGAAAAGGGAGGTGAGACAACTTCCTCTGATTTCTGTTTCAGGAAAAGTCCTATTTTCAGCCTGACTCAAGTGAGACAAATACCATCTTAAATAATCAACTGGCATTCGTCTGCCTGCCATAAACTTTTGGGGAGCCACCTGCACCACCATCACCACCACCCTCTACCACAGAGTTTCCAGCCAGGCAGCTGGCACTGGACTTGTTTCTCTGCAAAAATTAAGCAGCACTACCTGAGAAAATGTCCTTCTGCCACAGTTGCATAGCTGAAAATTCTCCTGAAACCTGCTGAGTGACATCAAGGCACTCACAATGTCAGAAAAGATTTCAAACAATGGTTACAGAAAAGCAGTGTAGTTAAATTCTCCACGAATGTGATTCATCTGATCGAGCCCCCATACATGACATGTCTTTAGTACAAAAATCCTTCATACAGCTTTTTAACACTCTCAGTTTCCACAGAATACATACATTCAATATCACACACCTTATACACACATACATCCTACTCTTTGTGAAAATATCGCAGTGTCTGCTCTCACTATCCACAATATGAACTATCCTTCAAGTTGTAACAAAATGTTCCCAAATAATGCCTGTTCTTCAAAGGCTATAGTTTTTCTCACAACTTTTATTCTTTTTGATGTGCACTATGTTTTCAAGCATTCCTCTCCTTCACAAGTCCAAAGAATGCCAGGGTCAGGCTGAGACCCGCGTTGTCATCAAGGAATGTATACCGCATAGTGTTCAATAACTGTGTGACCAGGTGAATCCTGTCTCAAAATCTCTCCAAGGTTTGTACTCTCTGTGAAGTTTTAATTCAGGTGGGCTACCTAACTCTTTTTTTTTCTCCCCATATGTCTCAATTTTTCATATAACTTTAAATATGACCACAGTATTCTATCCTTCTCATTCTTTTTCTCAGTAGCCAGCCACCCTAAGTGAATTTCTACTTAGTACAAATTCCTTTATAGGTGCTCCACCTGTAAATTAATACAGCATACTTACTGTAGAATTTGCCATTGGCAAGTCAGGATTAATTGTTCCAGCATTGCCAGACATGTTATTTTAGTATCACATCCAAGATGTCTACCACACGCTAACCATGGTATTACTTGTATCGTATTATATCATATTATATCATATTATATTATATTATATTATATTGTATTATATTGTATTGTATTGTATTATATTGTATTATATGTTATCTACTTGTATTTGTTGTGAATTCCCACTTACAACCACTCGCAAATGTCACTTGCAGTATGTTCTGCGAGATCTCTACACTACAAAAAATTCTAGTGCAAAAGGCAATTTAGAGTTTAAAAAAAATGTGAATTTATACATTGGAAGATTACTTATGCAAGAAAAGAGTTCAAAAACCTTTCAGTTCAAGAATGTCAAAGCACTTAATTTCTGATGAGTGTTCTCTCAGTATTGGTGTTATTCACAGGACTTGTGATCCTGGACCCCAAATATCTCTGCTGTCCTTTGAAATTATGATCCTTGTCTCTACCATAGTCTCTAAAAGTATTTCAGACCTCCAGATTTACGCAATCTACAGTGGGAGTTGAGAAACATATTTTACACCTTCATATTTACACTATCTACAGTGGGAGTTGAGAGAAATAGAGGCTGGCTGGGGGACTGTTTTGATACATGCTTGAGTTCTGAGCTTATTTTAACTGCAAGTTAACTGTCACCATTGTGGCTTTCACCAACATGTAAAAATGTTGACTGAGCCCCTCGACACTTTAGTTGTACTCGGAATCTGAAACTGTGAATGATCTTGTAAACTAATTCTGAACCAAGATTTCATTTCACCTTAGCTAATGAGTTTCCTGACTGAACAAACAGTAACAGGTAATTTCATAGGAAATGTCTAGACAAGGATGAAGCTCAGGATAGTTGAAAGAGGTTACTAAAATAACATATGACATTCTGTTGATCCAATCTATTTCTGATACTGATTTAATGTGTCTTCTTAAGAAAGCAAATCACAGAATTATAAATACATCTGCTCATATTACAAAAAAGGAAAACTATGATTTGATAGAATACAACAAACAAAGCTAGATTCATTCTTGTTTCTTGTCCAGTGCATATGGGGTCAAAAAAACAAAAGTAATGAATTCCTACCCACTTCACCTAGCTTTTAGCTTGCTCCAATAACTCAACACCACAAAGGCAAGGAAGATAGATTGTATGGTAAGACACTGTAAGAAGTGGTGAAAAAGGTAGCCTTGCTTTGTATCTTAAGCCACATACTATTTCCACATGCCATGCAGGGAAGAAGTATCTTGCAACCAGCTCTCCTGGAAAATGTTTGCCTTCAGTGGCAAGGGAAGAAATTTTTGCTGCTTTGTACTGAATTAGTCCTCTGACACTTTCCCAGTTTGATATGTTGATACTATCACAACACATGGCTCTTGGTAAAGATGCAAACACAATCCTACTGTTGTTTTGCAATTTAATAGTGTAGGGTAAAAATGGAATTGGAAAACACTGATCTTATAATTCCATTTATAACGTTGTTCTAGATGGAATATTTTTCTGTGTTTAAAATATACCCTAATTGTGAGTATGCAAGATAAATTTTTATACCAAAGATTTAACTAAGTGAGAACAATAAACTGAAGACTCTGTTATTTCTGTAGATGTAAGATGTACTTGTGTTTTCATCTCAACATATAATTTGCTTTGTTGTTTTAATTTATGTCATTAGCCTCCCTGGCAAATTTCCTCCTCCCTTAAGTTTATCTAACAAGTGCAATACAAGATAAACACTTCCAATAGTTGTCTTTTTATTTGGATGGAATTCCTCCAAGCCTCCTTATGATTCAAATAAGTGTGTTTATTTTGGTAAACATCACAGATATTAACAGGTAAAATCCAATGTACTTACTCTATATTAGTTTAAGGTTTCTGCTTGCAGTCATAGTTTACTATCATGTAATGTGCCCATTTTACAATTAATTAATTTACTCCTAAAGCTGGAGAGAGAGGGGCACTTGCAACTCTCACTATATTGCTGTGCAGGAAAAATACTTTCTATTGTTTCTCCAGATACTAACGCCAGCTCCCTGTTAGCTCAAACAAGCCTTGCCTGAATGCTTGAGGAAAGAATTTGCCCTTACAAAGGATAAAAATTTTGCACTAGGAAGCAAAAGATTATCCAGGACATTTGCACTAAACTGTAATAATCTATTTGTCCCTATCCTGCTGCTTAGTTTGTGGATGCCCCTACAATCCATACAAATCAACATTTGCCTGGCCAGTTTTCACCTCCACAGGGCCATACACTTCTATTAACTGCTCTCAGTCATCTTAATTAGAAGTCCATAAGCAGGGAGAATAATGGCAGCATTCAGGGGAAGAAGAAATACATATTAACTCAGTTGGGAGTTATATTAACTTCCTCTCTCTACCTGAGGTAAGTAAAAAACTAGATGATCTGTCCCGTTTCATGTCCTCCCAAGCTCTTGGTGCTAGAACCCCACAGACCTCCTCAACAGGATGACTGGCGGAAAAGATTTGTCTTCAGCACTCATAAATCTACTAAAAAACACATCTTGTTACTACATATGAATGATATCTTTAAAGCTTATCATGACAAGTGAAAAACACTTTCCTATCCAAGACAAGGATCTCATGACCTATTATTTAATAGATTTTATCTAGAGCAACCATGACAAGTTTAAACAGAAACACAGTATCAGGGAAAAATAAATTTTCATTTCTTTAACAAGATTTGGCAACCGAAAATAAAGAAAACATGTTGATCTAGCGATCAGCCAAACTGCACAATTCTACTTCAAAAAGCAACTGTGTTTGTTTTTCATAAGTACTCAATCATCTGGTAATCCAGCCCTTCTTATTTCAGTTTTCTAGTACAATTTATTCAGAGCACAGAGGGAGCTTGGGTCTTTCACAACCAACAGGAAAAAAACCAAAAACAAACTAACAAACAAACAAAAAAAACCAAGAACCCCAAAACCTTGCTGATGAAGTATCCAAAATTTACATTTCCACAAAGGATAATTTTCCAATCACAGTAATAAAAAAAGTTTCATCTAAAAAGTCCTTATCTTTTTTTGCTTAATGCATTTAGTCTAACTTGAAGGATATAATCCTGCAAGACAAACTAGTTCATGAGATTATTTCTTCCAGCCTGCCAGGGTTTGTGTTATAAGTTTGGATGAGATAGAGAAATGCCACCAGTGAAGAATGGAAAGCTCAGAAAATAAATGTTTAATCAAAACACTGCGTTTTCATTTTTATATATATATATATATAATATGTATATAAATATAGAAAATTCCAAGTTGAGGTGATCAGGGGCACACCACGTGACATTTCAACATGTTATAACAGCCTTTTATGCAGCTAGAGAGGTGGAATCGCTACCTCCCCCAACGGCTGTTGTTGTCTTTTCTCTCATTATTTCTAAATATTCATAGCTAGCACTTCCATAGCCCATGTGTGTGAAAAACACACTTTTATTTTCCACTTTATCTTGAATTTACTTGAACATATGCTGGGGCCACAAATCTTTTGTCCTCTACCTTTCGGATGTTGGATTATGCTTGTTAAATATGATATTTTTCCCAATGTCAAAAAGAAATCGTTACTCCAGCTGAACTTTTCATACCTGCCTATCACTATGTGAATGCCTGAAGTACCAGGTAAACAACAAATGCTCATGAATTACAACAAATCTAGCTGTTTATCTTCACTGTGTACTTGTAAATAGTATCTTAAACCTTTTGTGCAATAATCTTCTAGAAAGCCAGAAAGAACTGATGAATCCCTGGAAAATTCAGTCTTTAAAATGAAATAATGAAATTATATCCATATCCAGGAATAGTTTTTTCTGAGGATTTCTTAAGAAAAGAGGTTTTATAAGGTTGGGTAGTCTATTTGAAAAGAAGACAAGGTCAAGACAGATTTCTCCATTGGCCTCTGAAACTATCAGAGGCCACTTGAGGCTCACCACAGGTGGAAAGAAGATTCAAAAAGAGATTAAAAAAAAACACAACAGCCTCAGCTTTCTCTAGGAATTCAATAACCTGTCTGGGTTTTTCATATCCTGCCTGAGACAAAACTGAACATGCTAGTTCTATTCAAGCCAAAACTTATGCTTACCCAAAAGTAGTGTTCAATACTTCAGCCACATCAGAGCCACCAGGCAGGACAAGATGGTCCTATGTGCATACTCCAAAGTCATCATTAGTTTCAATTTTCTTTCATTAAATGCTTGTCTGCACTAAAATGTAGCTTCTCTAAGAGGAAATCCAGCTTTTTCTAGGATTCAGTGCTTCAAAATGCCTGCAAGCAAAATTGAGGAAGAGACAACAGGGAGTGTTCTTTTGCTTGTGCCTCCAGCACGTGTGCTCATCACAGATACTGAGCTGGTAAGATTCCCAGTCAGCGATTCCCTCAGAGATATCTGCTGGCTAATATACTCTCATGGGGCAGCATGTCAACAAACATTTATATTCTTATGGAAAAGTCATGGTGGTTGTGTAATGCAGACAGAAAGAGCCAATCTGAGTCATCTGAGATGCACATCTTCAGCAAATTTATGTGAGACAATTTTATATATGCCCATTTTTTTTATACGCCTTCAAAATTAATGTGGCACCTTTACTATGGGAATCAAGCTGAAGCTCCCCAGCCTACTACCCCATCCTCTGAGTGGGAACTCAGCTACAAAAGAGACTGCACCACAAAGGTGGGGCAAAGCACTTCTGTGAGAACCATCTTAAAAAAGAGGTATTAGCTCAGAAACAGCAGATGAGATGATTCAGTGCATTGTCTGAGAAAGCTGTGGGTTCCTTGATACAGTTTAAACCTGCCATTCACTCTGCCTTTCCTTTCTGAATTATAAATCCCATGGGACATATGTACTCCCACTGACATATGAAGGTACAATCTGCACTTTGCAACAGCATCAGTGAATCTAGTTTTCTGTGGATTAGTCCACACAGACTAGTAAATATTTCTTTACACTGCAACTTATAAAAAAAAGAATTAAGATAGCAGTATTGCCCCGAGGGAGTTATAACGTGTGAAGAGCAGACTCACACATCTGGAGGGAAAATTGAACACTAAATTTGAAGTATTTCTTGAAAGATGTCCTACAATCTCTGTTACCGGGATGAGTAGTGGAAATAATCACATCTTTATGAGTTGACAACAAAGTATGGCACATTTAGTTTCTTAACTGTACTTAGTTTGCATAGCTGAGTAGCAGATCTACAAGGCAGAAAACAATTACTTTGCTGTAAAATCTTTTTTGTTTTATAATCATGACCTTTTCTTGTGAAAATATACAAAAAAATACAATACTGCTGCACCAAGAGCTGCCAGTTGAGGCCAAAAATACCTTTGCTCTTTTGCGGGCACTGTGAAACTTCTCGGGTCTGATTTGCAAATGCGTGTAACTATTTATAAGTATGTTTGAGGATTTCTTTATCCAAGTATAGCCTTACTATTACTGCATTAAACACATTGAATAAAAAGATCTTTAATTTCCTGGCACACTTCACTAATAGAATGCTTGCAGTAAAGCAGAAAATAAAGTTTCCCTGCCCAGGCACTTTTCAAAATGACCGTGTCCTCTGCTTCTGTTTTAGCTTGAAGCTTTTATACTTCTGACTGCCAGAAGTGACAAAGATATATCTTGTAGCTAAGGAAAACTCCCCTGCTACGGAAAAGGTGTAAACTTCAAGAATCTGGTCTTCTAAAAACTTCTACCATAGAAAAAAGCTCTGTGCAAGTTATTATACTATTACAATTGCTAGGATTATGAAATGCATAGCAGGATTATTTAACATAGGTGTCGCCAGTGATATTCCTAAATGTATGTAGATGCTCAGATAAAGACTCTAGAGTTCATATGAAGAGGTAATTTTGGAAAGTATCTGCAAAATCCTTTGGTTACCTCTGATTTTTCTAAATTTCCTCATTAATTCAAAAGATCTTACACTGTTTGAGTTATAGTCCCCGTCCTCCATGCTAATACTTACACTGGCATGCTCACAAAATGTCTGGGGCAGACCCAGCCTGTGCCTGTGCACAAACATGTCATATTTGATGTGTTTCCAGCAAAAACACAGGGAGACAAACTGCACTTGGACTCTCCCAGCAGGCATCATCTCGAAAACAGCCTAGCAGCTCTGTGGTGCCGTCTCAGAGATGCAGGCAGAAAGGAGCTCCATCTGCCTCTAAATTTTGGGCCATCATTTAGCACATTGCTTTGTGCATGCCATCATGTGGTTCTGCACAGTAATTGTATCACTAACAAGAAGGAACAAAAAAGGAACTCGTGAATATTAAAAAAAAAAAATAATCAAAGGCATCGACACCACAGCTGTGTGTGCTGCTGGACAGGAGGAGGCTGGAACGGCCCCTGGCTAGGATGACCCATGGGGGCTGCCGACAGACAAGGTGCCAGCTGACAGGTGTTAATCATAGTGGTGCTGGGGGACCTCACCAAGCAGCACCTTTCCTTACCGATGGTATTTCATTTATTTACGAAGGCATACTTTCTCTTAATTGTCTCCTGCTGCCAAGCCCGTCTTATACCCTCCAGAGAGGCATATATAACACTTCCCATAGCATCTAAACAGCAAAAAGCCAGTGAACAAGTGGAAGCCATGCCAGAGGGGGGCTCTTGAAAAAAACAGTATGGTCCAAGTGCACAGCAGATAAATGCAGAATACAGAAATACCTCAGAGGTACAGAGCTGCTCATCGCCTCCGGCCCGACATGGCTGGACCGACCGCAGGCCTCGGCAGTGAGAGGGCCCCCTGAGTTGCAGCCTGGTGGGCCCCGGCAGCCCCTGACAGCCAGAGGAGCCTAGCTGGGACACTGCCACCGGGGCCAAGCTCCCCAGCATGGCCTGGACCATGGTGCGGGGGTCCTGGCCGCCACCCGGCCCCTCTGACCCGCTCTCCCTCACCTGCTGGGCCTGGCAGGCCTGCAGTGGGTGGGGCCTGGCAGGCCCCTGGGCCGGGCACCCGCCACCTCCCAGCGCCCCACACAAGCTCAAAGAAAGCTGCTAATAAAGCCTAGACCCATTAGTCCTCCCTCGTTTCTGGTGCACCCGTGTGTTTAGAAAGTTTTGCCTGGTACTCATAAAATCATAATCATCATTGCAGTACATGTCAAGCAGCTTTTCCAAAGGGTTAAGCGCCCTCCTGCCTGTACAATCACGTCACACATAGGCAGTAAATTAGGATATTTCTTTAAACATTTCTTCAGACTCTAGTCTTCCAGTGCGCACGTGCCACTGTGGTAACTTACTCTCTCCTCTATACAACCTTCTCAGCTAACTCACGTCGCATGTGTAGGACCATCTGAAATGTCCGCTGAAGAGATGGAAATCAAATGCAGGCAGTGAAATGCAGACTGGATGACACACTTGCCTTTTTGTTTACAACTAGCAGCATACCATTGTTTTCAAATATACATTTCAGCACTGAATATATTAACATTTACATAAGCAGGAGAGTCAACAATGAAAGTCGTTAGTACCCTCTGCTGGTTGACTTTACAGTAGCAGACAATATGCACATTCCTCTTTGGCCTAATGACTTCTGTGCAACCCATCTTCTTAATAGGATCTATGGCTAATTAAGAGGACTAATTATTCCTTTATAATTTATTAAAAATAAATAAATAATTAAATGGTGAGGTGGAATTATAAAAAGACATTAAATGTTGGGCGCAGTTTTGTTATCTGACGTGGATTGCTCAGAACAAAGCCCAGCTCAGAGTCTGTTTCAAAGTCATACCAATCCAGCCAGCTGTGCCATGGGACAAGGTGACCACAGTCTCTATACTTCTTTACAGGAAGGACGAGCCAAGTCTTTTCACACTGCCTCCTTCTGAGCCTTTATAAAAGTGTGTAAGCGCTATGATCTTCACTGTTTCCCCATCAACTTATCTTGCTTTCTGTAGAAACCTGTCTTGAACACATAGGGATAAGGGTAGTGATGCAGTACATAGAGCTGTGCAGACAGCGGAGTCCCCAAAGTCACTGTGTGAATTGTAAAAACTACCTGCTTCCCACAGCCAGGCAGCCAACCCACATCAAGCCGTCTGGGTGCACACATTGTCCAGCTCAATCCTGGCTTCAAGTTGCTAAATGAAAGAGTGGTGCCCTTTACTCTGTGGGCCACGGTATCCCATTGTGCTACATCAAGGCACAGAAATACATCTCTGAATCAGAACTTCATAGTGGGAGATAAAGGACTGAACACAGAGGTGCTAAAAGCTAGCGAAGAAGATACTGACAGAGAGCACTTTGTGTTACATCTTCAGAGGCTGGGACACAAACAAACTCTGCTCTATTCATACTTCAGCTACAGAGGAAGAGTTTTCCAACTATCTAAATTACTTCTGGATGGCTTGACATATCTGTGGTGATAATCAAAAGGAAAGACTATGTAGCAGCCATCATTCTGTAACAAGAAATCACAGCCTGTTATGATCCACCCAGCGCCTTTGAAAGCTTTTGCTTGAGCATTTTGCTCAGATGCCATTCAATCCCAGGAAGCAGCAGACCAGATCAACAAAATATTAAATGACAGAGAAGGAATCCAGAAATCTTTGTAGCTCCAAATATCCTTCAGCCTTCACAAGTAGTTAGAGTTATTGATCTCTGTAACTATTTATAAGGAGATGTGCTGAGAGGAGTAATGAGAATAAAGCAATTTATTTTATAACTTAGAAAGAAACTAAAACGGGGTACCTTCTGACGTAGTTTGTGGTAACAATATAGGAAATACTGATATGAAACAATGTTTTAGCTTGTCAAGATCATTTAATTTCCAGAGCAATGCAGCAAGATTTTTCAGGAGAGGTTATTAGAGACTTAGGCTCAGGACAGCAGAAGATGAGAAACCCAAATATTATGGTCCAAGCAAGAGAATACCCTTTCTCGCTTTCTGTCTTTCCAGTATGCACATTGTATTTTAGAAACAAAATGTAAGCCTGAGTAAACTGTAAACACATTTCTGCTTTATTGATACAATTGGGTACTATTTATGTTAATGACAGAAGTACCCAAAGATCCCAAACAAGGTCAGGACACATGATGCTAGATACTGGGCAAACACATTTAATTTAAGGCAAACTAATGATTCAGCGAGTTCATAATTTGACACAAAGAGTAGTATTGGTACCCACAGCTTCAGGAATATCAGAGGATGCTTGTAGCAAAACTGAACTACAACCTAATCTTGTGCTAAACTGGTGCCTTAGCCAAGATCTACTGTTGTTCCTTGATGCTTTATATTGAATTGCATCATTCAGGTACTATCAGGCAAGACAGACACAAGGATGGAAATCTATCTTTCACGTGTATTTATCTATTCAGATGTCACCCCTCAATCTGCTGATGCTCAAATCTGCATCAAAAACTTCACTTAAGCAGAGGAAAAAGGAGAATTGCAGGCAATGTGAAATAAGGCAGAAGTTGTTTTCTTTTTAATACAGAACACATTTTTCATTAACCTTATTGTCATGACTGAGGACTTTTCATGTAAATAATTTACAGTAATGCAAGGTCTGTGTGAGGTGAAAAATGAAGTAAATTTGAATCTAATAAGAGGGAAAAGCTAAGTGACACATATTTCAGTACTATATCGATGGGTTGAAGATCACGTACTTTAAAGATATTCTGGTACCTAGAGATATAGATAACCACAATGGGAATTAGAAAGAAAAACAAATTAATCACATGAAATCCCTAAAATCAAGGAGAATCACCTGCTGGCCATTTTTAATGACTACTATGCATTTATCTTTACCTAAAAGTTGTGAAAATTATTTTCAAAACTCTATGCCTAAAACAATGTATCTTCATATCTAGTTTACTTCTTCAAGTCTGCAACATTTCATATTGCTTTGAAGTCCCTTAAAAATATCACTAAAATTATTTATTTTCCAGATGTCATGAACTATAGTGATGGCTCCATCAGCTAAATGATTCTGGCCACTATTTAAGAAAACAAGGTTCTGTCTGCTCTTCATAAATATTAAAGTACTTATTTTCTGAGGGATTTTTGCACTAGTGTCTGTAGCTCCCTTTATCACCTGCTATGCATGTCATTAAGTACCTTGCTTAGCAGTAAGTTAGAGAAGGTGAAGCAATGAGAGAAAGCAGAGATATAAGCAAGACAAGACGATGCCAAGAATTTTGAACTTGTAGCATGAGTCACAGAAAGTCATTTTAAGGGGCGCTTAACTATTCTCACTTTACAGAATCCCATTTTAAAGAAGTTCCACTTTTAAAGAATCTTCCAACCTTCAGGTACGTTTTTCATCTTCTGGAAAAACTCACAACTTCCAATCATTACAACTGGAAAATACACTTAGCAGCAAAAAAAGCCAAATGCTCTTTGGTAATGAAGACACTACGTCTGCAAAGGACTCCCGCATTTATGAGTCTTACTATTCCCACTTAGCCATATCCACATGTAATAAAATTCAGCATGCCCAAATAAGAGGCTATGCATGATATCACTTACAGCCTGATGCTGCTGATACACCGGGAGTCTTAACTCATGCCCACTATCAGTAACATTAGTATGTGTTCCTCCACCGTGCTTACAATACAAAGGTGGGGTTAGTGCATGAAACTTTATTAAACCTTGTGCAAAAGGCAGAGATTGGCAAGGCATTTTTGAAGGAAGTGCTCTCTGGCATATCCAGTAGATCAGAGCATGAAGGCCTGATTCAGATCAAGATCTTGTGTAAATTTTCCACATCCTTGGACAGTGCCTGAATTGCACAGTATTATGGAATTTCTGTTTCTCTATTTCTCCAGCTGGGGCCATTCTGCTGCATATAGTTAATGAGATATTCCCAGGGCAGGTGATGGGAAGAAACAGAAGAGATAATCAAGTTGTTAGAGCACTCACCTAGCTAGTCTATACCCCAGCTCCATAAAATATTCATAGGAAATGAAATAACTTTGCAGGAGGAAAAATGCAAGCCTGGAGTACCTAATAACAGTGTGTTGGATTAAATCTCTTCTCCAAATAAGAAAATAAAGACATTTTAGAGTGTACCCCATTGAGCATCCTAGCCGCTAGTTTAATGGAGAGGATCTTTGAATTTTTTTTCTCATTACCTAGGATTGACCCCAGCTTTAGGAGAGGGTTTATAGCTGAGCAACATTAGATGTTTCCTTCTATTTTAGGCTTAACTATCTAATTATTTGTGGAGAACAGGAATCACAGTTTTATTCCCTTCTTTGGCATTCTCTACTGTGTAGCTAAGACAGTGCTTTGCTGGATCCGTTGAATGCTCTGCTTTGGCATCAAACTCTCTAGGCTTTGCTAGAGAAGCCAGTTGCTATTCAAACTAAGCCTGACGGTTGCAAAGACATATACAAGCTGTTGGAATAGTCTGCTGTGCTATAGAATTGAGAATTGGAATTGTGTCTAAGTAAGGTATAAAGACTGAATGATCTTTATGTCAGTGTCATAACACTTCAAATAATTCATTTAATTCCTAAGTGTATTTCATTGGAAAATATTTGTATGTCAAATATGTTTCAGTACAATATTTAAGAACTTGATCTAAAATCCAAACAAGGAAGAATAAATATCACAGCACACAGTATTTTTGTGTAGTTCTGCCCAAATCAAGCAGCTGCATTCAGCAATTCTAAAATAGCTGTAATTAACCTTTAATCCAAATTTAATAAAGGTGATAATTTAATTTATATAGCTGTTCATATGCAAAATATTGTGCAACACTGGTGATTGCAAATCCTCTATGATGAGGTGCACATTTAGAATCAGGCTTTTAAGCAACATCCTGCAGAGAAGTACATTTCAGTTTATATCATAATGAGTTCAAGGTAGAAATGAGCAAATTCCATGTGAGGCTACTGTCCAAATTGCTTAGTTAAACTGCAGATTGTGGATTCAGGCATACACCTGCTTGCACATCAGACCAGGAATTTCACAACAGTAAACACTCAAAGGCGTTCCCATTTTTGTCCTGATAACAGTTTAGATTCAGCTTGCTTAGAAAAACAGAGTGAGGAAGTATATGCAAACCTTTCAATGACAAACTGCATTCTATTTGAGAAATAAAGTTTATATAGCAGTGACCCTATTTCACATAAAATGTTCACACACACACACACAAAAAAAAAGAAAAAAAAAGATCCACATTGCATTACAAAAATTTGAGATATGTGAATTTTCTGACCCAAGCCATTTTTCCTGGGTTCAAAGGGTACATTGTTTGTGGGAGAAGGAATGGGGACTGTACCATTGCAAGACAATTTGTCTGCAGGCTATGGGGATAACAAACCAGGTCTGAGAAGCTGCACTCCGGGGTTTGGAAGCAATTACTGAGAAGGGCATTGGCAAGAGGAAATATTTGAGGCAGAAAATGAGAACACGAAGAAACATGCAAACAGTTAAAATGCCTCTGTTCAATCTCTCCCTGCAGTGAGCGTAAGGATCTCAAACAAGAAATGGTGCAGCAGAAGTTCAGCTGTTAAACACCATTCCTTTGCGTAATATAAAGAGTTCAGACAGCAGCTTGCCAACACACTGCCAGCGCCAGCTGGGCATAAAAAGCAGGAAGTAAACGAGCGATTGCATCCACCAGGCCTCTACAACTACCTGGCAGCAAAGTTGCACAAAGAAAGATAAACTCTGAAAAAAATGATAATTTAGGGTGTGAGCCTTCAGGAGCCGGGTTGGAAAGTCAAACTAAAAGTTGGGGGGGGGGGGCAGGCGGAGAAGAGAGAAGAAAAAGAAAAAAGGAAAAGAAAAAGTTCAAATCTCCCAGAGTATATTTAATCTGCATTTCAGGTATTGGTGAATTGGTTGGAAAACAGAGCAAATTCTGCTATGCAAAATATGTGTTTCAACAGTACATATTACCAGAGCTGGTCACAGGTATTGACTTTGGCAACAAGCATTTCATTCCGTGAGGTCCCACAGAGCCAGCCTGGTGGTATGCATCGACACTTATTCCTCTCTGAGCAATACTAACTCCAGTGAACTAAACTTGCACGCTCAGTAAAGGGCTGAGCCATAAAGAGCATGTTGAAGACCCCAGCTACAATATAGTAACTGAGGTCTAATGCTGTTGCTGTCACCTATATTACTAGCAGGGTCTAAGTGTCAGTGATGAGTGGAAGAAAAAGAAACTAACTTGGTATCCAGGATAAACATGTACTGCTGACCTGGAGGAAAATAAATCCACATCTTTTTACTTGTAAATTGAAAGCGTTAGACATGGAAATCATGGAGACACACGAAATACTGATTACTGTCACTTTTCAGGCTAGAATTGTTCTTTGCTTTTATTTATTTCAGTATCTTCTTCTCCCATATATCTGGCCTGTTCTAAATGCACAAAAAATACCTGTATAAGGAGGATCTCAGACAGCAGTTCTCCTTTGCACCTGGTTATTTTTTCTCATGTCTGCAATGTTCAGATCACCCCTGGAAGAGAGGCATTTTGGTGAACAAAAATGAGAACAGTAGAACTTTCTACGTTCTATTTAGCATCTGAAATAGAAAGGTTTGGAGCCTTTCTCAGACTAATTTTCATCTCTCTCTTCTGTTCTGCCTAACAGAGAGACTCTGCCTAGGTTTTATTCACAGTCACGTTAAATCAGAATTTATTATCAAGTCTTCCAACCCCTGTCCAAAGTTTTTTCCTTTAAGTCAACAAGCAGGCTTGACAGAGTTGAAAGGCCACTGTCACCCCTAGTAAATGTCGTCACTGCATCAGCACAGCTGTCGATGTTGACACCACCACTTAATTTGGATGGGCCAAGCTTGTCTCCAAGACCTGTTTTGACAAACTATCCCAAGAAAAGAATTGCCATCTTGTCAAGACAGCTTGTTGCAGTATCTAATAAACCAAGACTTGGTTTCCATAATATGGAGAGGAGCTAGGCAGCTAATACTCCCCCATGGAGATATTCTGTCACCTTCCATTGGCATGAGAAACCTGGCCCAGGGCGTTTTCCTTCTGTAGGGTTATTTAAGCATAACAGCATGCATCGCCAAACATTTTACTTTCCTTTCTCATAACATTAAATTAGGGGCATCAGGAACAAAAGAAATCAAGAACTGAGTCAATCTGACCTTTTATCCTGTTTTAAGCATCTAGCCTTCTAAATTTAACAAAAAATTACTGCCAGCAGCAGTGTGGTCAGGGGCAACAAGCACATGCCAGGCATCCAGCACCTGCCCAGTCCTCAGATGGTGATGGCAGGCCACTCACTGGGCAGCTCTGTACTCCTCTGCCCACCCTTTGGCAGTCAGCTCCCCCATGACAGTGCTAAACCCAGTTGCTATCATAATGGCAAAGTGGTCATTACTCCCTTAATGTGCCAGCTAACAAATTACAAAATTAAACTTTGGTTTTTGAAGTCTCCAAACCCAAAGAGTAATTATCATGTTTTGCACACAATGAGCACAAATTGTGTGCTAAAGAAAAGCAACACAATGTTCAGCCGTGGTTTTGATTATAACTTGTGTTGTGACACTATGAGGAAAAATGACCATTCCTGAGCAGTTCCCTGGCACTCCTCACCCCTTCTTTCCTCCATGTGCTTCCCTGGCAGGGTTCCTGACAGAGCACCACCAACCCAGGTGCTCCTAACTTCTGAATTTTTCAGTATGTAAACTAAACCGTATTGTTTATGAAGTATATACAACACATTCTGCAGTACCTGTATTATACATGACAGTAGAACATTCCTCATGGACTGCAGAACTCCAGCCCCGCTCAGGTTTAAATTTTGCACGCATGTTGAGTTCTTTGCCGAAACAGCATCACAGTCAAACATGGAGCTGTTTTTTCACCTGGAAATATAAATGGAGGTTGCAGACCAGAACTGATTGGGAAATACCTCTAAGGTCCAAGATGGATTGGGTAATAAAAGCAAGAGCACATAAGTCCAGAACAGGTGTCTGGTCAGAGCATCTACCTGGGTTTGGCAGTAGAGAGTATGAATTCCTGGCCTGAGTCAGGAAGAGCAGAGTAACACATGGGTTTCTCATATGCTACATGAGTGAGCTCTTGCAGACATTTTTTCCTTCAGTTTTTCTGCAGGGGAAAAAAAAGAAATCTTAGAAAACCAAGGTTTTATCTCAGAGTAAAATGGCTAAGATCCCAGATTTCAAAATTTTATGGAGTAGGAAAGAAAAAATATTTACTGTCTAGGTTTTGTAAAAGATAATAAACATTCAATGGGGCAGTATGAAAGTCTTTCTGTCTTAGAGCAAAAAAACATTGGTGTGGCATGGCTTCTAGAATCAGTTTATAGCATTTGCCTGTATTGTTTTATATTGGCTAGGAAGCCCCCAGTATTTATTAGTTTGAATTGCTTTCACACTGAAGAGTTAGCCCTTTCAGTGCTTCGTCCCAAAACTGAAGTTTATCAAGTATTTCATATTTCCTTTGAAGCTGGCAACTCTCCCAAGGAATGATACAGTTTTGAATTCACTGGAAATAAAATAATCTGAATTATTCAAGACAATCCTGCTCAACTTCAACAACTCCAGATTCCCAAACTTGTGCATCCACGATATTTTGTATGCAGAAAGTAAATACATTATTTGTATGTGCATAACTTTGGCTGACAGTACAAACCCCGCAGATAGTATGCAACTCCAAATACTTACAAAAAATAATTGAATTTATAAGTTTCTATGGCTGTAGTAGCTCTGTATTAGTTTTCTGTGCATTATCACAGCTCCAGATGTAGAAGAATAAGAATCACTCCAGAAGCAGTTCTGATCCCACCTGTCAGTAATAAGCACTGTAAGCCACAGCCACAAACTGCTCCACCGGTGAAGGACTGATAAGCTCTAATGTCAATTTGTGGGTACTGGGTACAAGAAAAATTGGTTTTGGAGTGGATTGTGGCAACATATTCTACAGTATACATTTCTGCTAAGCTACAGGATAGTACAAGAAATAAAAACTGAGCTGGATAAAACTCAGGGTGATAGCTCAACACAGTGAGAAGAGATGGAAGAGATGCAACTGTCAGCTGCTTAGTGGGATTGTTCCATGTATGATAATATGAAGAGGGAGAAAACAATATCTGAGCAAAATAGCTGAATGCAGTGCATACCAAAGACTTGGCTGGCTAATCAGGTATCTTGGTAGTTTAGGCCAGAAGGAGTCAAGCCCCAAAAGGAGACGTGAGCAGAAGATCACTAGCAGATCACTAATAGATCACTATCGTTCTTCTGTCAAATGATGGAAACAGAGAACTGGTTTGAAACTCACTGTGCCTGAATACTGAAGACCACAGCTTCATTTAGAAATCACTGAAGAATGGCAGGCTACATCTGCAGTTGTTGTGCAGATTTCTGAAGGTCTCTTTCAGTGAAGTGTTCAAATCTTTCAGTCCCTCCAAGTACACTGCTATTTGTGCTGTGTTATAAAGGGCTGCTCATTTCTTACACTGGGTATAGACCCTTCTTTCTACCTTCCAAATTAGCAAGCAGATTTCTGGGAAATTATTCCCCAGACAACCATTCATCTGGCTACCCCAAACTGTGAGATTTCAAAAGTTTTTCTCTTCTGTCTAGCAGTGAAATGAACAGACTTTTCAAATCTTTTCTCAAAAAGTGAACAAGAACGGTCCACATCCTAGCAGTTAGAGGAACCCAGTGGTCTTTAGGACACTCCCAATCAAGTTTGGCCTTCCCATTCTCTCACATGTTGTCTACCCTGGAGTTTGATATTTCTTTTAATGTCTTCTTGTTAGAGTCATTTCACTTTCTACAGGTAGTTACTTAATTGAGGTGAGATTTGAATTTGAAGCCTGTTGTCATGGCTTAACCCCAGCCAGCAACTAAGTACCACGTAGCTGCTTGATCACTCCCCTGCAGTGGGATGGGAGAGAGAATCGGAAGGGTAAAAGTGAGAAAATTCATGGGTTGAGATAAAGACATTTTAATAGGTAGAGCAAAAGCTGTGCACACAAGCAAAGCAAAGCAAGGAATTCATTCACTACTTCCCGTCAACAGTTCATCCTTCTCCAGAAAAGCAGGGCTCCGTCACCTGTAACAGTTACTTGGGAAGACAAATGTCACAACTGTAAATGTCCCCCAGCTTCATATGCTGAGCATCATGTCATATGGAATGGAATATGCCTTTGGTCAGCTGTCCTGGCTCTGTCCCCTCCCAAATTCTTGTGCACCCCCAGCCTACTCATTGATGGGGTGTGGTGAGAAGCAGAAAAGGCCCTGATGCTGTGTAAACACTGCTCAGCAATAACTAAACCATCCTTTTATTATCAATGCTGTTTCCAACACAAGTCCAAAACATACCCTCATAACTAGCTACTATGAAAAAAATTAGCTTTATCCCCACCAAAACCAGCACATGAAGTAAGTACCCTTGCCTCTTTCTTTTTGTGATTTTGATTTGAAACTACATCTGGCAGATTGAACTTTGTTTCTGAAAGTTTAGTCACAGCTGATACAGTCCCACGATAATGCATTTTGTCAAAAATACTCTTAACCCACTAGCACTCCAATTAGGCTGTTCCTGACAAAAGTGTCGAAGATGCATGATGGGAGCAAGACTCCACATGAAGTGAAAATACTGAAGGAAAGAAAGAGACTTTGACAGAAAAATTCAGCATGGCATTCCCTGATTCCTTGAAAGCAATTTCATCTTCTCTATTTTCCACTTAAAAGACGGGTTCAAAAATATGGAGATTTTTCTCCCTTCATTGCCTTGCAGACATACTTAGGTATTGCTGATTGCTTCTTCTTAGAGAGCTTAAGAAATATGGAAGAGACCTGTGAGAATGAGTCTCTCTATTTGCTCACCAAAGATTACTATGCGAAGCTTTTCACTTAGAGAGAAACTTATATAAGGTATTTCATGCTGATTTTGGAAAGTCACAGTGAGAAATAACAGTCCATGTGATATTACACCCCCACAGCCCAAGAGCAGAACCAAAAAGGGATTCTTACAATTCTTGTTGTGATTAGGGGCAAAACCTTAGAAACAAGTTAATTATCTAAGTCTCTTACACAAACTGCTGCAGGGCAGATGATTTCCTTACAAATGGTCCATGCTCATTCCCTCAAGTGTTCTTCAGGCTCTAAATTTAGCACCTTTTGCAAGTATAAAGCCACCTTTGAATAAAACTGGAAGCTTTAAAAAGAAAATTTGAAAGCTAAGGGAGGGAGCTTTAGCAGGTGTCAAGCAGCCCTAAACAGACATGAGGAGGAAATGTGATTATACTGGAATTTACCCTATGAATATAAGCCAATCTATGAACACCAAATTGTTCCCAAAATGAAGCAAATTATTTCAACTGACTATAAAAAATGTTGTCATAAAAGGCCACAAAAAAGTTCTTCATTCATTAGGGTTCCCTGTGATTTGGTACATTCCAGTAAAACTAAGTCCAGTTGACCAATATTTTTGCCAGCAAGCACAAAGGAAAAATTAGTGCATTGAAAATGTTCCCCTTTTTTTTCTCCCCTCAGGATCTTGCATTTAACTTTTCAGGTTCCAGTATCTTTCAAGAAGGCTGTTTCAAGGAAGTTTCTAGAAAGGCTGTTTCAGCTGAGAGACATCAGTTTTCATGTCCTGTGGATGATTCCGGCCGCAAAAAAAAAAAAGAGACTGAGGCAAGAAAGAATAAATTTCATTCTTGACGGCTAAATTGTTCTGGTGTTATCAAAACCCAGTTCCAGGGTATCAAATTGAAAGTCTTCCATGAAGGTGATGTGAGACCCATGAGAACCAATGGTATTTCCAAATAAAGGGATGTGTGCTACAACAATATGCCTAAGGAAATTCCTAAGGAAAAAAACCCAAAATTTAAAACTGTGCATTTTCTTATGATTAAAGTTAAAATACCAATTAGAAACCACTCAGTATTTCTAACTAGAAAATAATAGGGGCATTAAGTATTAAGGCTGGTCTCCTATTTTTCTTTCTGGTGACAGAAAAATGCTGACTGCTTTCCTTAAGCTCTTCCTGAACTTACAGAACTGGAATTCATGGAAAGGATTCATTCACATTACAGACAATAGAGCAGGCTCTGCCCTCAGACAGTCAATAGCTGCTTGGAGCACATCTCTCCGGAGAGCTAAAGAGTCGTGGCCTCCCTGTTTTGAAAAGGCAGTCTGGCTGCCACTGTGGCCCTGGAGGGCAAAGTTGGGATGCAGCTGGGGAAGTTGGCTACTTCCAGTCAGTGAAGAAAACATTCAGTCTCCTACTTTCCGATAGCTCCAGAGAGAGTAGCTACATCAAGCTCAAAATGCAAGTTTTTTCTTAATCACTTCTCAAACCATCTCCAACTCCTTTCCAAAGTCATGGCCCACCAGAAGGAGCACACTAATCAAAATTCACTTTTGGCTTAAATTGTTAAGAAGCCAGGATTCTCATCCTTTGAACATGCAAGAAAATCTCCCTCTAGATTTGTATGTGTTCTCAGAAAAAGAAAAATACCATCAAACTCACTCAAAGCAGAATAGGAAAACACACCAGTTCTGATTTTTCTCACACCTACAGTAAAAACTTATTCCTGTAGAAATCAGACACAAAATAATCAATACAAAAGATGCTCTGCAGTCTGGGAAAGGGTGTGTAGATTGATAGTGTGGTGTGAAATTTATTCACAGGTGTATTCTCTCTTGTTCAAGAATAAAATAGGCAATAAAGAAGTACAGTTGATAGTCTTGCAAATGACTGTGTGCGGTGCATTGGTCACTTTGGAAGACAGTGTATTTGGACCTGGAAAAATCTAAAAAAACCCAATGTCATTCTTACTGTCAATCAAATTATCATTTCCTCCAGTACATGCAGGAATCAAAAATTATTTTCTCTGCTTTGCATCATTGTGCAGTTGAATTAATATTATACAAAGAACAGCTTATACAAAAATTCTAATTTGGAAAGTGGATAGAGAAAATCTTTTATATGCATTTCAGTGGCTAGTTATTTTATGATTTTATGAAAACATATTCCTCCAAAATAATAATTATGATAATTTTGTTTTTATTTTTAGAAACATGAGAAGATTTACTTGCATTTTATTGTCTTTTTATCCAACTTTCCTTCTGTTCTTTCAAAGTTCCCATGTTGAGCAGAAAAGCTCAAGGAATAATTGGTTTTCCTGACCTTTGATAGTGCTCAGGTTGAACAAAGCAGACCTTAATATAGGCAAGAAGAGGTCTTTTACTGATTCTGTGATCCTAAAGGTTGACAATAATCTCTCACAAATGTCATGACAATACTGACCATAAAATCTACCCTGTAGATTATTGATAATGATTTCTAGAAGTGCAGTTCAACAGAAAATCTTTTTTCACTGCAAGGAAGAAAAGGATATTTCTCCCTGTCTAACACAGAAAATTACTAGGGACAAAGGGACATGCTATTCTCTGTACCTTGCATTAGAATTTTATATCACAGTGACCATATTCATCCCTGATTTCACTGAAACCTTATGAGGGATGAATGCAGTGACTGATGCAATTTTTAAAGCTATCTTCCTACAGAAATATCAAAAACATAGTGCATTGTAGGTGAAGTATTAATTTCCCTCTAACTACCAAAACCATCTAAGACAAGATCAAAAGCAAAACAACTACTACTGTTACAATGCAAAATCAGAGGATTAACATTCATAGTTATAATAAAAATGAAAATGTGTCAATATGTAGAAAGCTATTTATTTCATTTCAAAATGAATACCACCTTGCTTTCCTTTTAGTACACCTCTTGCACTAGAAAGAACTATATGAAACTTTCATTTGGAACAGTTAAAGATGTACAGTGACAGACAGGAGTCCTAAAATATTCATACTTTCACTCAAGTTAGTGATTCTGAGAGCTTAAGTGTTCAATAAAACATTGTTTGCACAAAATTTACACTTAGTAAGTAATTAGGCAGCTAGATGTGACCTCTTGCATTCGATTTCAACTGTGAATGCATGCCTGCATTTTTCCAGACACAGTAAAGAACGAGCTTTCAAAAACAGGTCATGAAGACTACCAGCTATTTTGTAAGCACCAATTTCACATGTCCCCGGATTTCCCAATTACAAACTTAATTGGGATTATTAAAAGTACAGAATATCTCCCCAGTTGCTCCCAAATAAATCAATGCTGTCTTCACCACTGACTTCCACAGAAATTGTATTAATTTAAAATGAGTGCTTCTGAAAATTTGATTTCCACTTAAATCCCTTAAATGACTACAGGAAATCCTTGGCAGATTAATAGCACGAGGAAAATACAAAACAAAAAAGGAAACACCTGTTTTACAAGTAACAACAATGGACTGTTTTAAATCATAAATTAAATGACTTCTGATCACTTCAATAAATTCAGCAAATGAAATTTAAACAGTAATACATATGCAATCATTTAATACATCTAAAGCAAGCAAAGCCCTTCCGCACCTTCAAAATCTTTGCCAACAAAGTCAACATTTCCAGAAGGAGATAAAGGGGGGGTCTGGATTCCTTATCATTACAATGTAGAATTGCATCTTTTTCCTGCTTATGTGAAAAACTTTTGAGACCTCTACCCGCCCCTTGTTCTTTCAGAATTTTACCTCAGGGCTGTCCGGAAAACCAGACCTTCAAATTTTTCTTGTCACAACAGAAAAGCTATGAATAAACTGATATTTTGTTAATTACGGCTTTGTGTTATACAAGGATATTGGCCCCTAAAATAGGATGGCTTTGCCACAGAATCCAGCCTGGGTTTGATCAGACTTCAGTCAGTGCAGAGGATCTTATGGATTCAGCACTTTTCTACCCTCGGGGGAGGTCACTGAAGGAAAACTCCTTCATTTAGAAGCTGCCACACTCTCTCATGTAGGACCCATCAGTCAAGCCAAAAGGTTACCTAAGAGAAAATATGTCGCCCTGTGTTTCCACTCTCCATGCGCACTAAGTGGTCACAGTTTCAAGAAAGCTTGCTCCTGCGCACTGCAGATCCATGCTTATTCCTCCACCATAACTCAGAGGTGCTGATAGCAAAGGTGCTAAAAACCCTGACCCTTGCATTTAATTATGAAATGAGTTCTCCTGAGTTCATACAGTTTGGTCTCTACACTCTCAATCTGCTGACACAGACTTTCTAATTAAACAGCAAAAAA
This sequence comes from Chionis minor, assembly GCA_013398295.1. Taxonomy (NCBI): domain Eukaryota; kingdom Metazoa; phylum Chordata; class Aves; order Charadriiformes; family Chionidae; genus Chionis; species Chionis minor. The sequence continues at coordinate 685,714 of VZSF01008968.1, read as the reverse complement.
AGATTACACAGCTTAGTAAAACACATCCTTCCCTCACACAGCCCAGATCATAGGCTCTTTTCTTTATTCTGTGTATCACACGATGTGGCAGTGTATTTTTGAAAATGCAATCAGTATCAGCCCTTGAAAATTTAGCACTAAATAGGCAGTATTATAGCAAAAAGTTCAGAAGATAATGGTATATTAAATCTTATCTCTGAGAAATGAAGTAGTGGTTTATATTCATGAGAAATTTTAGACTAGAAAGACAGCAGGAATTACTGAAGAGGTACTGCTATGCTCCAACCTTCCACATCACAGCACAGGCCATGAACCTAGCTTCTTGCTTGAATTAAAGGGCACCAAAATCCCTAAATCTCAAACAAACTGAACTGAAAATCTACTGTAACACCTACTATGTTGTTCCAGTATTTTATTGCCATTGGTGCAAGTCTTCACTTCAAATTCAAATTTGTCTAATTTCAACTTCCAAACTTTGGGTCTTCTTTTATAACTTCAGTCTCTGCTTCTCACATTTATTAACAGATGTCTGTCCCTTCTCAAATACCTTTAAATCATAATTCCTTCCCTTTCTCTTTAATAGGCCAAATCTTTCCTGGAGTCCCCCAGCTGACTTTCTCACTTTTATGACTCTCCTCTGAATCTTCTCAGACTTATCATATTCTGTCTTGAATTTTGGACAGTTAAAAATGATACAAGATTCTGAGAAAACCTCACTACACCCAAATATGAAAGCAACCTATCTTCTGCTTTTCTACTTATAAATCCCTGGTACACTCTGTACTTTAGTTCAAATAATTATGGGACTACAACAACCAAAGCTGTCAGTGCTAATCTGATGTAGAATCAGGATGAACTGTACTTCATAGATAGTATTAAAATGATGTTTTATACTCTAATTATCTAATAACGTGTTCATTTTCAAGTCTCAAAGATAATAGTGAAAAGATAATAGGGAAAAAGAATGTTAAAAAACAGGCCCAGTACTTTGGAGACTTGTTTTTTGTGGAAATTGTCTTACTAAGAAAGGAATGAATCAGGTATTCTCAAAACACCTCTATCATTAACATGATATGACTCTTGACCTTCACAAGATAATTTGATGCATTGTATAGAGATGAAAATGCTGTTGTACTGCACAGAGTGCTTAGCTTCAAGTGAGAAACAAAACATTACTTAGAAATACACAAGAATGAAGGAAATATTATGCCATTTGAGATGACGAACAGATCAAAAATAAATAAAATAGAAACTAGGTAGTCATATCTGAAGACATATTTTAAAAATTCCACTAATTTATTAGCTGGTACTTTTTCCGCCTCAAGTCAAGAAAATTACACTTTGCAATTCTCACATTTTTCACATTCAAAACAGAAAGAACCGAAAGAAAAATCATACCTCTTTATCAGGTACAGCAAACAGTTTAACTGCAGAGAAGATGCAAAGGAAAATTTCTAAATAAGATTTTATGTTATTAAAACCTACTCTGAAAGTGATCAGGTGTAGTCAAGCAGAGTATAGAGACAACAAGACCATCTGAACAAATTATGTTTCACAGAAATGACAAGCACAGCATCATTTTGTATGTTTGAACCAGTTTGATTAGATAACCTCTGCCCACTGTTCAGGTCTGTATCTTAATAAAGCAAATGTGCAAATGGCATGATTCCTGTTAGAAAAGAGTCTTCCATCAAGTTATATAGCTACATAACACATTAAAACCAACAAACTAGCATTCAACATAATTTTTTTTTTTAGCTCCAGTGTCATCATTTCATGGAAAGCTCTGCCTTAGGGAGATCCTAGAATCACAGAATCCTTTAGGTTAGAAAAGACCTTTAAGATCAAGTCCAACTGTTAACCTCACACTGCCAAGTCCACCACTAAACCATGTCCCTAAGCACAACATCTACACATCTTTAAAGTACCTCCAGAGACTGTGACTCAACCACTTCCCTGGGCAGCATGTTCCAGGACGATAACGCTTTCAGTGAAGAAATTTTTCCTAATGACCAGTCTAAACCTCCTCTGGAGCAACTTGAGGTTATTTCCTCTTGTCCTATCACTTGTTACTTGGGAGAGGAGACCAACATGCACCTCGCTACCACCTTTTTTCAGGTAATTGTAGACAGTGATAGGGTCTCCACTGAGCCTCCTTTTCTCCAGGCTAAACAAGCCCTGTTCCCTCAGACCCTCCTTGTACGATTTATTCTCTAGACCCTTCACCAGTTTCATTGCTCTTCTTTGGACACACTCCTACTGCTCAATGTCTTTCTTGTAGTGAGGGGCCCAAAACTGAACACCATATTCAAAGTGATGCCTCACCAGTGCCATGTACAGGAGGACAATCATTTCCCTAGTCCTGCTGGCCACACTATTCCTGATACAAGCCAAGACACTGTTGGCCTACTTGCCCGCTGCTGGGCTTCTGGGCACACTGCTGACTTACATTCAGGTGGCTGTAAACCACCATTCCCAGGTCCTTTTCTGCCAGGCAGCTTTCCAGCCAGTCTTCCCCAAGCCTGTAGTGTTCTGTGGGGTTGTTGTGACCCAAGTACAGGACCTGACACTTAGGCTTGTTGAACCTCATACCATTGGCATTGGCCCATTGATCCAGCCTGCCCAGATCCCTCTGTAGAGCCTTCCTACCCTCAAGCAGATCAACATTCCCACTCATCTTGATGTTGTCTGCAGACTTATTGAGGGTGCACTTGATAACCTCATCCAGATAATTGATAAAGATATTAAACAGAACTGGTCCCAGTACTGAGCCCTGGGGAACATCACTTGTGATCAGCCACCAACTGGATTTAACTCCACTCACAACAACTCATTGGGTACAGCATTCCAGGCAGTTTTTTACCCAGTGAAGATTATGCCCATCCAAGCTATAAGTTATCCAGTTTCTCCAGAAGCCAGTTTCTCCAGGAGACAGTTTCTCCATGAGAATGCTGTGGGAAACAGTGTCAAAGGCTTTACTAAAGTCTAGGTAAACAACATCCACAGGTTTAACTCATCCACTAAGTGGGTTGCCTTGTCATGGAAGATCAAGTTAATCAAGCAGGACCTGCTTTTCACAAACCCATGTTAACTGGGCCTGATCACCTGCTTGTCCTGTACATGCCACATGATGGCACTGAAGATGATCTGCTCCATGACCTTCCCAGGCACCAAAGTCAGACTGACAGGCATGTAATTCTCCAGATCCTCCTTCCAGCCCTTCTTGTAGATGGGGTCACATTTACCAACCTCCAGGCAACTGGGACCTCCCTGGTTAGCCAGGACGGCTGATAAATGATGGAAAGTGGTTTGGTGAGCACTTCCATCAGCTCCCTCTACCCTTGGATCCCATCTGGCCCCATAGACCTTTGTGCACTGAAGTGGTATAGTAGATCGCTAACAATTTCCCCTTGGATTATGGGGGCTTCATTCTACTCCCCATCCCTCTCTGCCAGCTCAGGGGTCTGAGTGCCCAAAGAACAACTGGTCTTACTGTTAAAGACAGAGGCAAAGAAGTGATTAAGTACCTCAGCCTTTTCCTCAGCCTTTGTCAGCCTCCTGCATCCAATAAAGGGCATAAATTCTCCTTAGCCCTCCTTTTGTTGCTAATGTGTTTATACAAACATTTTCTATTTTCTTTTATGGCAGTAGACAAATTAAGTTCTCTTTGGCCCTTCTAATTTTCTCCCTGTGTAACCTCACAACATCCTTCCGAGTTGCTTGCCCGTTCTTCCAAAGGTCATAAAGTCTCCTTTTTTCCTGACTTCCAGATGGTAGAGGAGTCAAAATAGAAATGTCACATACTAATCTACAGTTAGTTATTTTCTTTGCAGCTGCAGTGATCTGAAGACAAAACAATTAGAAGGAATGTATTAAAATATAGTTATCAAAGGATGAATAGATTTGCCATTTTCTGATTATATAAAACTTCTCTAGCTTGTAATACCAATCTTTGTTTAGTGCATTCCTTTTAAGAGTGTAATTTAGCAAGACATTCTTTAGGCTTGATTGGTTTGTGACCTGTACCATGACAACCAACATTTTCTCATTTCAAAAAAACTGGAGGGTGCATCTCAAATGTAAGTGTTGCTACAGTTTGAAATCATTAGTATAGATCTTCTTAGATACACTCAGAAAAAAAAATAAGACAAATACTAGCATCTGAGAAATGAAGAGGATTTTTCCCTCCAGTATATTGGTGTCTGAAAACTCTTTGTAATTATGATAAATTAATCCCATTTTTTATATTATAAATAGAATTACACTTCATTAGTAAGCAACTTTTTCTATCACTGCACTAAAAAACACTCCTCCTTAATGAATGCTTATTAAGGAAAGCAAGGCTAGTTTTCACATGACTCGAGCTCCAGCTTGCTCCCTTTGTTTACCAGTGAGCACCATCTGAAAATTTATCGAGCACAGAAAGACATCTAGTGACTAAATAGTTTCCTGAAGTAAACATTTCATTAACCTTTTTAAAGTGAACAGTTTCTCCCAAGAGAGAAAGCATGTTTCAGATAAAAGATAAAAGAACAGCAAAGCAGGGTACACGATCAAAAGAGCTTTCATATAGAAAACTAGCTGGCAGATATCAATAGTGCGAAAACCTAAGAGATACAGAAGTAGGTAATTACATACCAAAAACTCCACCTCTTTGCTGGCATCCCAATTATAGCCAAACTGCACTAGGCAAACAGCTGGCTGGAAGCCACTTTTTATTTTTAGATAAAAGCACACTACATCTAAGCTACAGTTGTGCTGCACACATATCCATTCACTCCAAAGACAGACATTTTCTTGAAGCAGGGGATTCTTCATGTGTAGAGGAGCCCTTTAGTGGATGACTTGTCACTGCAGCCCAGATTTCCCAACACATTTACAGGGTGCTCAGCCACCACCTTGGACAAGCAAAGGCAGCAGTCAGTTCTCTGTGCTGAGACTATTATGTGCTGAAACTGACTTCAAAATATCCTCCCTTACTATATCTGCCTCCTAAATGATTCTGTTTAAATGAATTAAAGTCAGATTTTCTTCTTTTCCTTGTAATGGTTTTCTCTCCACCAGGGCCTTTTTCTTCTTCTGTGTATTTCTGAAGGGACCAAACAAAAGCATCAACTAGAGAAAGAAAAGTGAACGCTGATAATTAAGCATACACAAGCCTATTTGCTAAGTGAACAAATGGGAATCAACCTGTTTCCAAAAATCTTACAGATATAAGAGTCTTAGAAAACTTCAGGTAATAGTAGATGAAAAATGTAGATAAAACATTTTCAGTAATGAGCATGATTTCTTTTGCTGAATCTCTTCAGAATTAAAAGCAGGGGTTTAGCCCATTTTTTTTCCCCACTCCAGTCTTTCCCAGGATAAAACACATGACTTTACTGCACAAAATCCTGCAAGCAATTTTTTAAACTCATTTGTCTCAGTATTTCATTCTCTTACATTTTTCTTCATATTAAGAAGTAATAGACTCTGACCACTGAGTTTCATACAAGCGTGAGTCTCCACCTAGCTGCAAGTAAAAGACCCGGTAGCAATAAAAGAGTACAGAGAATAATGGCAGTTGGGTAGTATCTGGTGCATAAGGATAGAAATGTAGTCAGCTTGTGCTGCCGTTGGTACCCATCCTCATTGCCCTGAACTTTGGAGTCGCTCACATTGTTTGTCAACATCTTGATTCGATGCTGAAGACATGAAATGATGCCATAGGAAAGAAACAATAGTGGACAAGCCCGAAGGGATGCAGTTTTAAGACATTTGAAGGTGAGGAAAAGATACTTGAAATAAGTGCAATGAAGGACACTTACACTGCAGTTTCAAAGAGTTGCTAGTACAGTCCAGGCTATTGGCAGATGAAATTATTGTACAAGCTTCATGTTTAACACAATGGATGATTTGAGGTAAATAAAAGGCATTTAAAATCAAAGTTAAAACTAAACACACAGAACTGGAGAAACAAAAGAAATCCTACATCAAAGTTTATTACTTCAGAAACTATTTCTGTCCACTGTCCTTCCTATTTTCTTGCTAATCTACACTGGAGCCTTAGTGGTGAAATATTCAGAAGTGCCCAGCCCCACTGAAATTCAATTTCTTTTTCTATTTTTAAAATTAAAGGTCTTGAGTCAAACCATGATATATTATGCAATGAATCTGCAACAGGAAGAGCTGTATAACATTGCCAGCTAGTGGTCACTTGACTTCAGAGCACAATAACTCAATTCTATCACAGTTTTAATATTTTTAAAATGTAATAAAATCTTTTATAATTGTAGTTTAAGAAGATGACAAATAAATTGCAAGCATATTTCAGTAGCTTAGCTATCAGAACCTAAAAATCTGCAGGAAGGTAACATTTAGTTCATTAACATGTTAATCCTGCGTTTGTGTTAGTTTTACAATTTAAGAGCACATGGGTATTTTTAAGACAGTAACAGCACTGATTACCACAGTGCAGGAAACTGTATTATAGCTTAATTAATGTTGTTAAATTTTACTATCTGTGCCATCTCTGAGCTATATATTCTGACACCTGGATAATAATATGATTTTTTTAGCATGATTGTTGCTGATAAATACTATTTATCAGTGAAAACTGAACTCTTACAAAGGCACAGATGTCAGCAAAACCAAACATGAATGGGTACTAAAAGGGCAAGGAAAATGCAGGACCATGTATTTATAATAAGGCATGCATTTATAATAATTACACTTACAATATTAATGATGCATTTTTATGAATTCTCTCTGTAATCTAAGGTCTAGCTTCAAACAGGCTGTTTTTTGAAGTAGGGTGTAAAGGAACATGAACACCATGTAATGCAAAATATGTGGTAAGAGAGAGTAAAGGAATGGAAAGAATGGGTCCTAAGGTAAATGTCATGTCCTGCAAAAACTTACATGCCTAGCTCTGTTTCTATATATTGCTTCACTGACTACACTACCTTCGTAAAAACTAAGTTAGTCGGCATTTGCATGTCAGGATGTAAAGGTCACAGAGCAGAATATTAATTTTGGAAGCAGACATTTCCTACAGATTAACATAGGAAAAACAGAATTTGTAGGAAATTATATAAGAAATTACAACTAATACAAAATTTCAAAGGCAAGCCCACAGTGCTATAAATAGTTATCACCAAACAGTTCCTATTAAGGTATTATTGGGATTAATACTGTCTTAGTATGCCAAAGTATACGCCACTGCTTGCGAATAGTTTTAAATTTGCTCTATACATGCTCGGATCAACCAGGACTGGGAGCTAAGATCACCTTTCAAGAAATCTGTGTTAATTCATCTCACCTTGCAGCCAGATTTATTGTGTGGGCTTAATTTCTGAGCTAGCTGTGGTTACGGGGCCTGGCTGGCTCCAGTGGGAGCACACCAAGCTCACATTGCTGGGGAGCACCAGCAGGATCAACCTGGTACTGCCTGTAAACGACCAGGCAGACACATCCTAAGAAACAACCTCTTTAAGGTCCTTCCAGACTCAGGATGTCACTCCGCAAAGATTTACGTACACCAGTTTTATTCTGACCAGCAGGACTGCCCATCATGGATAAATACAAGCAGAGCAGGCATCTTTGGAAATGATTCTGATACCTGGAATAAATACAAGGTGTGAATTGAGATACTGAGTCTGAGGACCAAGTCCACAGTTGTCTGCAAAATTGTGCTGCCATTGAAATTCATACGAGGAGTATTCCTAGAGGAACAGATCCATCATAAAGTCACAGAGCTACTACCGAGGGCAGAATACCTGTCCTAAACTCAGAATCCTTTGAAATTATCCACTATCAGTGATGGAAGCCCTAATTTAGGAGGTGTCTTTAAAAAGAGGATAGAAGACAGACTTCACCTTTTACCCTGCAATAGCAATTAAAGCAGGTAAAGGAAAATTTGTTCCCTTCAGGCTGCACCTGCACTAGTGACTTGGTTCAAAGCAGTTTTGAAGCACTTCCCCTAATTGTCTCTACTTAACAGTCTCTTTTCTCAGTGTGGTTTTCCTGCTGAACAGATTCCTTGGGCCTCATATGAGATCTCTCTGTCACAAGATTGTCCAGTTAGCCCTTAAACCTTTTGCCTTAACTACCTCCAAACCACATGTGTGGTGGAGACTTTTATCCCAGGGGATCAAGCTAGATGTAATTCAGAGTAAATCCCCTAATCCACCACTGTAAACAGAAACAGGAGTCTAGGTCCAGCCTCCAGCTATTGATTCCTTTCAATTGTGCCAAATTATCTCTTCATGTAGGTCTAACAAAAGTTATTGAGTAAACAACAGAAAGCCACGGTCCTGTTGTGTTGTTAGTCACCACTGAGAGAATGTAGATCTTCAAACACACAAAAACATTGTTCATTAGCAGATTATTTAATTAGCCTCAGCAATGTCAGGTACTGTGAAGTGCATCTCTAAGTCTCCCAAGGCACAAGCACACTTGCTGTCAAGCAGTGAAGTTAATAATTCTAGGCGCGCCATTGGTATTCCCTCAAATGCCGAGGAATGATTTAGGTTTTTGTTAATCATCACAGTTCACCACGGACCTCATCTCACTCAAGTTCTAAGATTCTCCTTAAATATTTGCAAATGTATCCAGCTGCTGTCAAATGACTGTTTTGAAGTTATATTTTCAAGCACTTGGATCAGTGCCCCACATACATTCTCTGCCAGCCCAAGGATTCTTTGTGGCTCCACCTTCCATCTTGTGACAGACATGGCAGCATCAGTCTTGCTGTGATCTAGCTGTATGCCTCACATTTTCTTCTCCCTCTTTCAATTACAAGAAGTTTATGGTTTTTGTTTCCTTGCTATATGCTGTTGGCAACACTTGGTAGCTACTTTTTGCTTTCGGATTGAGAGTTGCACTATTCCAGATCCAGTGCTGTACACAACTCTGCAAAGACAAGTACATTTGTTACCTCTTGGATCACACTGTGCCATGACAACATTGGCCAATTTTTACACTGCTTTGTGTAATTCCTCTACCTCCTTCACTCTACAACATAAAAAATTTCAAATTACAAAAGCTCATTAATCTCGGCTTCCAGTTTTCACTCTCTGTCCCATGTAATCCAATACCTGACCAGGGACTTGTTTTCCTCCTTCCAACAATAAGTGTGTTTTCCTTCTTTTTGTATAGTCAGAGCTTTTCTTCATGTAGATTTCACTTCTGCAGAGAGAGCAGCATTCCTAAATCTTTCTGTAACGCAATCGCACAGTTAGCTTATCTACCTGAGATAATGGAAAGATGCTAAAACCAAACCGTTTCAGAACTGGCATTGCAACCAAAGAAACTATCCTCTGACAGCCTTCCTGCTTGGTGGCACCACTTGCTTTTGTGGAGACAGAGCAAAGCACTCCCCAGCCACCACCCACACACTACTAAAATGCTGTCAATCACAGCAGGGCTTTTAACTCACTCCTCTATTTGTGGGAAGTTATCGCAGCAAAATTCAATACGAGATGCTACGGAAGAGGAAGGTGATTTCATTTAACAAAATTATCTTGGATACACTGTGCATGCAGTTGCACTAACAAGCACCAAGGCATGTGACTAAGCAGTCTGGTCAGGATTGCTTGGGCACGTCATGGAGTTCAAGCAACGCTACGTACCCAGCTCTCGCACATCTTGATTTATTTTTGGTTGACTATGACACACGGACCAGGGGATGTGGTCTTTATAATCCTCCAGTGTGAACTCTGCTTGGGATCTTTCACCTCTGTAACTTGTCTCACCCCTTGTAAACCTCAAGCAAAATTCCCAAGACTCGTGGTTCTTTTGTTTTCCTATACATGTACCTTATGCCCCCAGACCTCTCATACAAATTAATCTGTACACAAGCAGACGGAAGACAACTACTCAAGCTTACTCTAACTTTTGTGAGATGTGAATAAAAGAGACTATACTGCATTGTGTATGACGTGGTGAGGCTTTTCAGTCCATCCATAGAATGCTTTAATGGAACTCGATCTCAGATTTCACAACTGGCACTTTCAAAGAGATCATAACAAGGACTCTTCATTCCCTGAGTCTGTACTTTACTGGGGATCGTCTTATGTAGCATTAGAAACATTTGCATTCAGCAATTGAGCTTTTTGTGGTCCTTTGAGTTGAAGGGTGATGTCAGATATAATTTTTTTAGATAGTTCAATAACTTTTTGCCATAATGGAGGTGTTGTATGTTCTGAAAGAGCTGAAAATAAGGTCTTAGACTAAGATTCAAAAAGTAAGTGTAATGTTTTACTTCAGCATTTGAAGGTCAGTGCTTTAAGGCACATTCAAATTCAAACAACATGCTGAGTTTTGTGGATGGATGTGCTACTTCCTCAGCTAAGATTTTCCCCTATGACTAATTCTACTTAGGAATAAAGTGGTACAATCTTTCTACGAAAACACCTACACCTTAAAGGACTCCTGAGACCATGATGTGAAAGCTAACACTGTGACAACAAACGTCAACATTTCCTGGTACTTTTACTACGAACAGTGAGCTTTCTAGACAGCTGCAGCTAGCAGTGTCAGGCATTTCCAGTCCCTGCTGTCAACGGGATTAATCATCTGAACCTTGGCCAGGAAAGAAATGGTGCAGTCCAGGTTTAAGTAACCAGCACATACAAAGCTCTGCTAGCACTGCTGTGTCATCCTTTCCTTAGGCTTTTAGATCTCTTTTATGCAGGACAAAATGGACACAAGAAAGGAATAAACTAAACTAATGTTCCCCTAACAACAAGCATCTGAACACTGATTCAAGCGTGGTAATTGGTTGCTAAACACTGTCATGTACCTATCTGCTAGAAGTCTCTTCAAAAGTCACATGGTCAGACATAGGGTGAGAATTGTCATCTCAGGGGAAAAAAAATACTTGGAGCATGAACAAATAAACAAAAGACATTTTTACAGCACTGGAGTTAAGGAAGTGTATCTTAGTGCAATCAGCTGCAAAATGGACACCTGAGATTGCAGCAGTTGGACTCTCCCAGCTTTAAAGAACAGCGTACCTGAAGCTCTAAGTTTTCCTCTGAGGAGATGAATCAATACTGTAAAAGATGGTGGTGCCCAGGGTATCACAGGAAAATGGCTCTGTGAGACAAGGTTGAATTCTCTTTGAAGGCCAAGTTTTCCGTTTTCAGGGATCAAGTTTGATGTACAGGTTTTCCTATCAGCTTCTGATTCATAGGATTAATTTTAAAAAAATCTAGATATATTTCAGATATAGCCTTGGCCAAAGTCATTGATCAATGGGACGTCAAAATATTACATTTTAAAGCTAGGTCTTACTACAAGTAAAGCACTTCTTAACTAAATGATTTTAAGAAAGCCTTCTTGCAACCAGTACTAATCTTCATTTTCTCACTTTCCAGATAAACCTTGCTCATTTTGTGAGATTTTTATGAAGTATGAAAACTCAGCTGGTTATGAAAGTCAAGCTGCTTTCTTTCCTTCTGTCTCTTCAGTAGCCCCATGCTACCTCAATCACACTTCTGTTATGCTTACCCTACACCTTAGGTGGGTCAGCATTTCTGGTAATTGTGTTAGAAACAACAGCACAAGTAGAAGATCTCAGGATGAGTTTGGAGTCTTTGTAATTAAGAAAAACAAATATCCTATTTAAAAATAAAATTTAAAAAATTTACCTTGAAAAGCACACATGGAATCTTTTCTGCTCCATTTTTATAGTCTCTTTTCAAAATATACCTACATTCAACACTGAATAAAAGCAAATAAATTCAAAGATATTTGCCCTGGGCTCCTTCCACAAACTTAGAGATAAGCTTTTACCTTTGTGTATTTCCTAATAAAATAAAAGACCAAGACTTCAACCAGCTGCTTGAGGCACCTGTGCAGAACTTTTTAATATTATTGCTACATGGTAGCTTGACTTTTTTTCCCCCCTAGAGATGGGAGAAATAGGGCAAATGGGTTGTTTTTACTACCTTCAGTTATTGCCTAGAGTTGTTTTTCCTTTTGACAGATGCTGTAATGTCAAGGTGGCACCAGCCCATTCTTGGTGAGGCCCTACCCTAGGAAAGTGTTTTGCTCATGATATGCTGCCTGATAGTCTGACCTTTATCACATTTTTCTTTTCTTTCACCTTCAGAAAGGGCAGCTGTGGTTCTGCTGATGTATTTCATATACAGATAAATAATTTCAGAATTATTCTGAAACACTAAAAATTGAACTCTTGATCTTGCAACATATTCTGTTTTCATGTGATTTGTATTAAAAATAAAAAAAATCTGTATTTATTTTGGATTACCTGGTTCCATAACGTTAGAAGGTAAGCTTGCTTCTTGAGGAAAAATGGAAACCCATTGTCCAAGCACATTAAATCCTTAACCATTCATCTAAGATTGTAAATTACCACATCTGCAAATAGCTTTTCCCTAAGGACTGCACATAGGCCTGCAACCTCGAGGTTGAAATATGCGCTGGCAAGGATCTGCAGAATGCAACTGGTCTTAGGTGGCAGAGTCTAGTGAATTATTTGCATTCCTCAATCTCTTTTCAATTGCTCTCTCGGTGTTAACAAAACCATACAAAAACCCCTTTTGGTACACCTTTTTAAATATTGTATTTGAAGTATTCTACTAGCATTTAAATGCATTTTTAAATTTGATAGGTTCACTAGTTGCATTGAATTAAAACTCCCAATGCATTTAAGCACGAGCACAAAGTGTACGGGCTAGAGGGCCAGCTGGGAAAGCCTACAGAAGTTTGATGTTGCAGCTACTTATGAGCCAGTTACAGATGCAGCCAATAATTACAAAATACATTTCAGTTATCATGCAGACACAAAAAAATAAGACAGCTAGAAAAAACTGCTTTGAAGCTTAAAGCAACATGGAAAGATGCTTAGACCTGTGTTTCATTTTTAATTCACTACTTACCGCTTCAGTCTGTTACTAAAAGATTTTGTCTCAGTTTTTCCCCTTCACTGTTTTTCGCAGGGATGTTTAAATCACTGCTCAGAGAAAAGGCATGAAGTTGCCAAAAGTAGTATCTGCATACCATACAGCAGACACCTCCATAGATGATTCAGCATCTCTAACAAAGGAGAACTCATAATTTTCAGAAAAGACTGCAGTATTTTGCTGCAAAGCATAAAAATATGCTTAAAAATATCATCAAAACTAGGAGTAGGAGAAAGGAAAGCAAAATAGTTGCCTGTAAGACAAAATCTGCCTGTGAGATTTTCTGGAGAAAATAATATAACCACAGCAAAGCTTTCAGGATCATCAACACTTTCTACATGTGTAGAAAAGTCATTGGACATGGCTTGATGTTGCTTGCTGTTCGCTGTTGGTTTTTGCTGCACCAAGACTAAATAAGGTCCTTCTGAGCACATTTTTGCCATCATTCTGATGGAATGCAGCTAGCAGCACAGTTTCCTTTATGGTCTGTCTCTTACACAATTATATTGATACATCAGCACTAAGGGATACATATGGCAGCAGTTAAGGGACACTTCCAAAATCCGTAAGCCTAAATTCTCATTCAGACATGCAATCAGACGTGACCATTGTTTCCTGTCAACAAAACTAAGGGTTATAAAAAACATTCTGAATTCAAAATTGTTAGCACCTCATTCAATCAATTGCATTTACATTACCCAGCTCTACTTCTCAGGGATTCAGCAACAGATACAGCAATTACTTTCAAATTAAGGATGGAATTTAAAGACTCTTGCTTTAAGGTACTGATGATGTATATGCAATAGGTACGATAAAGGCACCTTTATACCAATACAAAATAGGCTGCAAGGGCCAGGGAGTAGCAATGCTAGGCCTGGGAGTGTATCTTGAACCTTGCGCAACTCCTTTCATCCATTTTTGCAAAGCGTTCTTTAAGAGAATGGAGCAGGACTGTTGTTCTTTTGAGGCAACAAGACAAATAGTACCTACTGTTGTTCTTTTGAGGCAATGAGAGAAGACAAATACTACCTCCTCTTCTGCAGGACTTATGCGAGAGAAATTGTCTAGAAAATAAAAAATGTTTTAGCATAATTCTTTGAACAGGAGGGATTCAAGTCTTCACTCTTGTATCAACCTCCTCACCACCAGGCTCCTGAAGTACAACAAACAAGACAGCATGCAAATAAACAGAGGACTAGAAATCATGCCTGTTTTCCTTGATCATATAAAAAATAGGCTATTGTGCTCATCTTCTCATTCTGGTTCCCAGATATTTTCATAGCGACTAGTAAGTGTCTGAGCTTAGCCAATTAAGCTTGGGAGATCCTGTAAGTAACGGCTTTTGGACCACATCAATAGGGAAGTCTGAGTAGAAAATTTTATTTTCAACAAAATTCTCTTCTTGTTAAAATACATTCTGATGCCAGTATATATGGCATCTTGGTTAACACACTTGTTTAAACAACCTAAATCACAGAGCAGGGTTTTATTCTAATCTTCCAGTAAGTTAATCATATTTTTGTGACAAAAGCGTGTACACAGTATCACAAAATCTCTGCACAGGAGAGGAAACAAGTAGTACCCCGAGCATAGTCTCCAGGTTTTTCTTCTCCCTCCTCTCCCCGTCTCACCTGGTTTTGTGGAATTTTTTTATTTTTTTTTTGGGGGGGGGGATGGGGAGAGAGCAGCAAGACTATGTTTGATTTCTCCTGAAAAAAAAGAAAGATACATTTAATCAGAACAACCAGAACTTTGTGTCTCTGGATCAGGGAAGCACAGCTCAGCATTTGGCCTGTACGTCAGATGGTCGTGCATCACATACATGGTACCTGAGGTATCCTTGGGGAAGGGCAGGTGATTCACAATGCAGAGGGGGGCTGACTATGGCACTTTGACTTATTTCTTCACTTTCATCGTATTGGCCACATATTGCGCTTACACATGCCCAGTTAAATGGCTCCATGGATTACATTATCTGGTTGTAACTAAACTAAACCCTCACAGAACAACCGACTGGCTTTAAAAAGATTCCTGAAAAAACCCCTGCAGATTGAAGGTAATGCTAATAATTCAAACAAAAACAAGCAAGAAAGTTGCAGATCTGACACTTCTGCTACCAGCACAAGCCCTTCATCAACCCCATTGCATGGTAATATCAAAGACAACCTAATCAGATTTGACAAAGTTGGCCAAAAAAATCAAAATTATGAAGACAGCTATTTGAAATCCAAATTTACATCCACTATTGCCAATAACAAACCTCAGTTTAAGCGTATAGTGTGCCTTTAGGTGTTACCTAACAATAGTATAAAGCCGCCATCATCAGCAGGGCATTTAAAAATAGCCATCCAGGACATGAAGACAAACCTTGACAAGTTTTTTAAACTTTTAAAATCAAGTGATACTCAATTCAGTAAAAAATTCTGTAGGAAACATTGCTAAAGATTTGAAGAAACAAGTCTAAGAACAAGTCATGGGGTGTGGGAAGCATCCTATACAATTGGATGAAAGTACAGGTGTTCCTAATATGTCTCAGCAAATCTAGGTATTTGCTAGATTTTTTTAAATGATGAAATCCATTAAGAACAGCTTTTTTTATGAGTCACTAAAGGAAAGAAGTACTGAAGAAGATATATTCTCAGCAGCAAACAGTTTCTTTAATAAAAACAATGTTTTATGGAAAAACTGCAGAAGCATAACTACTGATGGAATGGCTGCTTTGACTGGAATAAAAAAAAAAATGCCAGGGTAAAGTCACGGCGATAGTGAAATTCATTCACTGAATCACTCACAGGCAAGTTCATGCAGCAAAGAAGTTGGACCCAGAAGCGCACAAAGTGCTACAAGATGTCATCAATGTGATGTGACTTTCAATATGAGAATCTTTACGGTACTTCAGAAAGATACGGGACTGACCAGGAAAGTCTTTTGTATCACAGATTCTCTGGTTCATGGCAAAGTGCTTAAAGAGCTGTCAAACTTAAAGATGAGTACTCATTTTTTTCCACAGAAAGACAAGCAAGTGTTCCAAATCTGCTGACCTTTTCTGAAATGAAAAGGGCCTGCCAGTACTATGCTACCTAGGTCAGTATTTTATAAAAATTGAAAAACATTTAATCTGCCTCTTCAAGGTAAAGGTTTTAACAATGAGAGCGAAAATAACTGGTTTTTTAAAGAAACTCATTGTATGGAGAGAGCATTTTGAAAACAGAAGTTTGGAAATGTTTTCATCATCATGTGATTTTGTTGCAAAAAGCAGTGCAAAGATGTCACCTATAAAAACTCTCCTACCACTACACTTGCACTCAAACAATTTTCTAACCGATTTAAAAGACCTTCTAAATGAAGAGTTCTAGTGGGTTTTCAATACACCTTTTAAAAAACACAAAAATTCAAGACCTTCCAGTTAACTTGCAAGAACAATGGATGGCCATCAGGGAAGACGAAACCTTACTAGCTGAATTTTGACAAACACCTTTGCATAATTGGTGGATGGGATTGAAAAATGAGCCTCGCTACTTAGTAAGCATGGACAGCAATGTACTTCCTCCATTTGGATTTAAGTAACTTTGTGAGGTATCTTTTTCCGCCATGACAGCCATTAAAAGCAAGTGTCAAAATAAACTGAACTTAGAACCAGACCACTGAATCTCTGAACCAGTGCTAAATCAAGATTTTAAAAAAATAACGAAGCAGATTCCACAGCACTTAGTTACTAGTTTTCTAGTGAGAGCAAAAAGGTTTTTTGTACCACACATAAAAATATTTTTAAATTGTTTACTTAATCTATCATGCTTTTTCATCTGTTTTTCATTAGTATTAGCACAGCAGTACATGTATAGAAATTATAAATACATACAGTATAGGTGCATGCTCAAAGTATTTTTTTACATCTAGCTCTGGGGCTCCCCGCACAAGGAAGACATGGACCTGCTAGAAATGGTCCAGAGGAGGGCTGCAAAAGTGATCAGAGAGATGGAACACCTCTCCTATGAAGAAAGGCTCAGAGAGTTGGGGTTGCTCAGCCTGGAGAAGACAAGGGTCTGGAGAGACCCATTCATTGTATAAAAGGGGCTTACAAGAACAACAGAGAGACGTTTTACCAGGGGCCTGTAGTGACAGGACAAGAGGCAACGCTTTTAAACTCAAAAGGGATTGGACATAGGGAACTGGTAAACACCCCATCCCTGGAAGCATTCAAGGTCAGGATGGACCTCTAAGCAACAGGATCGAGTGAAAGATGTTCCTGCCTCATTATCTTTAAAGGGCCTTTCTATCACCCACCATTCTGTGATTCTAAGATTCTACTATAAAAATTCAAATTTGATCCATTGCTGGAATACTGTTGGCAATAATAAATTTGACATCTGCTACATTTAATACTAACATACTATATCATCTCCTAAGTTCCACATCAAGTTTAAGACATTCTACACTGGCATCATGCAAAACCTACTTGACTGCAGTCTGGCCTCTGGCAAAAATAAAACATCCAGCATAAAAGCCCAGGCTTGAATTTCAACTAATTCAAAGTAAAAAATAAAAAAAATAAAAACCCCAAACACCTAAGTCTCATCAGAAAAAGTATCTTAATTCTGTAGTACTCTCCAGATCAGCAGTCACAATTTTTTAAACTGATTGCCTT
The DNA here is from genome assembly GCA_013398295.1 of Chionis minor. NCBI lineage: Eukaryota > Metazoa > Chordata > Aves > Charadriiformes > Chionidae > Chionis > Chionis minor. The sequence goes on along the minus strand of VZSF01008968.1, from coordinate 668,158 downwards.
CCAGTTTTTCCACTTCTCTACCCCAGTGGACACCATATGGACTTCTGAGCAAAGCACGCTTTTCACCATTCTGACGACACAGACACAACACAGCAGGACAAAAGGAATTCAGGTGCTGTAATCCAGCGCTAGGATTAAACCAGTTCTGTTCCAAAGCAGGGAAGGCACAATAGTGAAGAATACACACTTACACAAGAAACCTAGAAAGCTTAAGATGTAGATTTATTATGCATTAGGAAGCTTATTAACTTAAAAACCATACTGCATAGTACAAAAGGTTTGTTATCTCTGCTCAATGTGGAACAAGTTTCAAAATATATATTTTTAAAATTTGTTCTGTCAATACACAATCCTTTTAAAAAACTGTATATCTGTCAGTACCCTCATTACATTTATAAATACATGATTTACACAGCACCCCATCTGGAAAAATTAAGACTCCTTACAAATATCTACATATATTGCATACATATAAAACATTCATAGGAGTATTTCATTAAAGTTGGGTTTAATGGTCCATTTACACTGCAGGAAAATACATATAAATCTGTGTATTTTTCATAAAATGTCTCTAAAAAGTAGCACATTCGTAGCCATTCATAATTCCTTTAAAGCATCTTTTAGAAAGGAAATTTGATATGAATATATCCATGGGATTCAGCAGGTAAAACAGTAATACAAAGACAGTGATATGAAGGTTATATGTGGTTAATAACTGAACACTAAGTAGCAGTTAAGGCAGGAGTGAAAAGAATTTCGTATGGCAGATAAAGTGACAAAATGCAATAAATATACATATTTCTTGATGTAAACTACTCTGGTACCCACTGCTATTCCTGCCTCATGAGTCACGAGTGTCCGTATTTCTGACGCTGCTCATTTTATCTTTAAATTTATTTTTTTTAATCAGCAAAACACTAACGTGACCAGCGCGCTCAGGTGCCATCTGGATTTGCTTTAACTGCTCAGAACTGACTGTTCTGGAATGTGGGTTTAAGACTTCAATACGACCTTCATTTATGGAAAATGACTGTCATGTGTGACCATACACTGTGAGAAGTCATCTCAGTTTCACCAGTGCTTTCTGGCAACTACTAGGCTTCTTGTTACTAAATAGTATTTGAGAATGTGTCTTCAGAAAATTTAATTACTTTTATTGATAACCACCATTTCAGATAACTATATAGATCAGTCCCTCTCACATTGTGAGGACTACATGTGGCATATACGCAGACAAAAGGCATAAAAAATGCAAAACAACCTTTAACAGTGGTGGCAGAAACTGTTCTGCCTCAAACCTGACTATTTAGCACACAACTTTGGGAACTCAACATTGAAACTTTTAAAAAGATTCCATTATGTCTGTATACCCAGGTTTCTACCCAATAACAGGATCTGACCTAGCATTTGCAGTCCAGTAGTGGGTAGAATCACACCTAGCTGTGGCCTGCCATGCTGAACAAAACCTCCTGCAAGTACAGTGTTAACCTAAGTATTACACAGCATGTGAGCTTCCCCTGTGCACAGCTGCCTTCCTTTCAGAGGCCAGATACTCTGCACATCGCACCAAGCTTCCAGAGCCACAATTCTGTGCATGAATTTGTTCCATAGTCTCCTCAGAAGGTAGTTTTCACACACTGCTGTCTTGCAGCAATGGTTCAATGTCCTCTTCACTGCTTTGGTCTAGGTTGTTACTCAGAGTCGTGCTGATGCTGTTGCTGTGTTTTCTGGTACTGTTGGCTTTGCTGTGCTCAGGAATAAATAAGGCGACTAGAAAAGCCAGAAGAACAATGCATGCTCCAACCAGGAAGGGTGGACCAGGAATGATTGCTCTCTGGAGGGAAAGGAGCACATCAAAGAATTCATGAAGTTTTAGACATTGACTTCTGCATTAAGAACCATATGATTAAGGCACAAGATAATGGGAGATGCATTTACAGTGACTATAAAGTTTATGCAAACAAGTTCATACATGCACAGCGACATAAATTTTCTGATCTGCACACTGATGTAAGAACAGAAATATGAGCAAAACCATCAATTGACAATAGGATTTCCTAGCAGATGAAACAGACATTGACCAATGCTTCTTTGTAATTTTTTTTTTTTTAGGCAACATGCCTCTTAAATCAGCAAGACTCCTCGGAAGATTAATAGGATGAGGTTTCAACAACCAGAGTACAAATGCTTGATAAATCTTTAACTTAACTTCACATTTTACACTTGCTTCCATGGCTGACAAATCAAGTTAGAGTGAAGTTAGCCAAATAAACAAACATCCCAAAAAAATAATACATGAATGAGAAAAGTAACAATAGGCTATGCAGTACATACTGTTCTCACTGCAAAGACAGGTTGCTGGCATGTACAATAACTTGGTATTTGGAGTTACTCTCTTTTGCTTCTAAGCAGTTTATTTTAGAACTTAAAATACAACTTTATCCACAGTTAAAAACAAGCACCAGAAAGGTTGTAAGATTAATTTTAAACCAGCTAAGTTTGATGACAATACTCTACAAAAGACAGTGTAGCAATCCACTTTTTTATCTTAAACTGTACTGATCTGATCTTAAATCCACTGTTTATCTTAAAAAACTTTTCTGTACTTTTGTAAACTAAAGCTAAATAAAAATCAGAAGATGAAACCTGTCAATCCAGTGTGCTTTTCTTCTATGAAATGAAGTGCAGGAAGTTACTCTAATACGAAGTGGGAAAGTAGCTGAAATTAAACATATAGTAACAGGCTTCCTTGCTTTAACTCTTGCTACAAGCAGAGGCCTAATTTTTCAGCTGATGGTCTCTAAAGTATATAATCATATTAACAGAATTTATATTAACTATTACTTAAATCTTCAAATGGTGCTAAGCTGACAGGTACTTAAAGAATGTAATAAACTTCCACATATTAATATCTTCATTTGTAGTACAACAGCTGATTTATCTGAGCAGCTTTTCTATATTCCACTATTGCAGTTTCACTGAAGGGAGTAAGAAGCTTTGAAAAAGCAGTCCTTGCTCACTGCATTGCCAAGGGTTATTGTTACTCTCCAAAAATAGCTTAGGACTTTATTCCTTGTTGTAAGGGCTCCCTGTGAATAATTATGATGTAACCTCACTCGCCTCTTGAGGCTCTCCAGTTTTGAAAACAATTATTTGGGAATTAAGACAGATAAGCGTAACTTCTACTATTTACGCTCTGCACAGCAGATACACAACCTTTCTTGAACAGGTGCCTCAGATGTATTCTTTGATGGAAGAGAACCACAAGTGTCACCTGTAGTAACATTGCAGCTCTCCCACTTCCACAAGGAAAAAAAAAAAAGTGACATGCAGTAAAATCCTATTTCCTCTAGAGTAATAAAAATGAATACTTAAAGGCAAGTCAAAAAAGGGGAAAAAATAAATTCTGGCGTGTTTTTCTAAACAGCTGGAAATGACCACTGGATGCTTTCTCCTCCATTTATTCTATGTGTTACGTAACTAAAGTTTGCATCCAGACTTTCCTGTCACCATTGTTTGTATATCAAGATTTGCAAAACAATTGTATCTAACAGGTTTTTTAGCACTCTGTCCATCAGTAGACACAAAAAACTTTGCATCTGAAAGGTTAAAATACTAAATTATTACAATAATCAGCTTTCACTAGTTAAGTTAAACTTTTTTTTTTCCCAGTAAGACAGGATAGCTTTCTCTCAAAGTAAAACATGTCAAAAGTTACACAAACAAATTTATTCTTCACATTAATAATTTTAACAACTCCTATATAAATAACCTATTTCTGATAACAACTTAAAATTCCTGTAGTTGCAGTAACGCCCAGTGTTACAGCAGTGAAAACAAACAAGGAAGCACTGTTTTTAATTCAGCTCAGCGGCACACTGGGTTTGATCAAGTTTCACCACAGTAACAGTGCATTCTTAATTGAGTTCGTATAGACTCACTGCTTTTGACAACCTTAAAAAAAAAATTAAAGCTTGTCACAGTCTAAAACACAGTTTCTACAGACATCCAGTAACTTTTTGAAACAAGGTACTTTACCATTTAAGCCTGTTATTAAAATGTTTCTTTGTTAGCATTAATTAGTATTTAATAAAGAAAACGTTTTTCAAACTACGTGTATCTGTAAAGCAACTCCTAGTTATCAATTCAAAACACTGAACAGAACCAAGAGACAGATAGCCTGTGTTTGGGCCTTGCAAATCCAAGTTATTAGTACTAGTGTTTTGAGATGGGCTTGTGCACATTTGCTAACTTCCTTGTTTAATCTTGGTGCATTTCTTCGTTTTCACTTACACTCATTTCACTTAGATCAATTTTTAAAGCTATATAATAATCAAATTGTGGAGTTCTTTCCTACTGTTATATTAGACTTGAACATAAAAACTAGGAAGAAAAAATTTGTATTGTTATGTTTCTGAATTATAGTTTTGCATGTTAGGTGACTGGTAACTATTAACAGGGAGAGATGTAATTACAGACCTTTAACAAAGCTTATGAGTACATACATAATTAAACATAAGAACTGGCCCACTGAAATTAGAATAAAAAGCAATCTTAGTTATGCAAATAGTGATTGTGCCATACTGATAACTAAAAAATGTCTACTTATTTATTAAATAGGTTTTCAAAAAAATAAGGACATCTGAAATGATGGTTTACACTTACAGCTTAAGGAAAAAAAAAATCATTATTTTTAAGGAAGCTCATTTATAAGGCTTCAGCGTAGGAGTATCTTTGACCAGAAGCTTCAGAAAATTCCACAACAGGAGGTTTGACTCATTTATAACTGGAACAGTCAGTTGCTCCACTGTAATACATCTGGACTACTTCCACAAAAAAAAAACAAAAACACACAACTATACAGATATCCTTAAAGTAACAGAACATACTGACATTACTTGTAACAGATATGTGTGTACAAGGTCAAGGAGCCAACACACTCCCTGCCCCCAAAAAAAAAAAAGAGAGGTTGAGCAGAATTTTAACTAGTGGAAGCATGACAAAGCTCTTGAAAACCTGAAATCATGATTATAAAGGTTTTCTCTTATTTTACTACAGTCTCCTTTTTGTACAACAAAAAGCGTGTCCTTGCCCCTTTACTCTGAAACTTTAAACTTTGCTCAGTTTGCTTGAGCAAATTATGGAGCACCTCACCATAAGTACAGCAGTGAGTGGTATGTTCAAGCACTGGTTGCAGTTACTGGAAAGATGCACGGACTGTGGGATGAACAACTAACAGCTGTTTCCACAGTAACAGTCACTAGTTATTTACATGTTCAGCCAATCTGTTCTAAATCAGCTTAATGACAAGCTAAGAGATCATCATCTCTCTGAAAATTGCATTCTTAGTATTCTGAAAAAGAAATGAAATTGTAGGTGAAGAGGTCAGAGCAATCAAGCTAAAAAGGAAAAAAAGAGTCCATAAGATTCTCCAAACTCTTGTAAGCATGCATTTGGTATCTTGGAAGCCAAATAGGAAAGAACAAAGCAGACAAAAATGCAGACCTGAAACAAAGATGGAAGGGATACAAGAAAAGACTGAAAGGAGACTTCTCCCCTCCCCCCCAAGTTTCATACAGGTAAGGAAAAGTGATGAACAGCATTATTACTGCCACTGAAAAAAAAAAAAAGTATCTCAACTGTATACTGAATTACTGAATATGTGGATAATTAACCTATTGCTGTAAGGTTCAAAGATAAACTGCTGTAATTGACTCAGTTATAAAAATTATCTTCCTATGGTCAAAATTTCATGTTTTGCTCTAATTCAGGATTACAGCTATGTTTTGAGCAGATTTACATCACAAGAAGATAAATGGTTTTATTATTGTATTAGAATATTGAAATCAAGGCTGCTAATACTGTAAATCTAAATATTTCCTATCAAATTTAAATTATGAGCTATCTTGATAGTTCAATAAAGCTGACAAGCGAGAATTAAGTAGTTCAAGAATTAGACGTCAAGATTATGAATCGACGAAAATTGGCAGATTTTTACTCTTATAAGTTTTACACCGCAAACTTCTCACCAAATTTTAAAACTTACTTTATCACTGGGATCTTGCATTGCTTTTTTTCCAGAAGTCTGATCAGGTGGCAACTCATTGAGCTCCACATGAAAGAGAAAGAAAATAAAGCCATATAGTGCTGGTCCCAGGCCATTACACAGACCTCTTATTCCAGTTATTATTCCTTGGACAACACCTATTGAAGAAAAAAAAAGTAAGAGCATTTTTTAATCAAGAATTGAACAGTCAGAGCTAACAGCTCTGAGTGTATTCTAATGGCTATTCCAAATAGCATATCTCAATTATTTCTACATACTAAGATCTTAAGAAATACATTGAAAACAACTTTACTGGATTAAAATAATCCTCTGCATGACCATCATTCTGTCACTGTATTCACATACTACTGGAAGCAATATGAATTTTGAATATGAGTAACAAAATTTATGTGCAAGTCTAATTTTCTTTGTTAAGAGTTCTTCCACCCTCACCTAAAGCTTACAATGAACAAAGCAGTGATTAAGTGTGGTATCTGGTCAATTAATTTTCAACTGAAATTTAGGGTAATATATATATGTGTTAAGGGTTGTTATTGGCAAAATATGCACAAACTGTAACAGATTTATTCCCTTCACCGGTCTAAAACCACGATTTATTTGAGTACCAAGTAACTTATTCAGGGCAGTGTACTGCAGTAAATTCAGAATACAAGATTAGTTGCAGTTTTACATTAGATTATTTTAAAAGCTTGATTAATCAAAGTTCTGTGCCTGTATTTTTGTTTCAATTTCATTAAGTGATTGTGACAACAGTATAAAAAGGTTTTCAATGATCTTACAGATTACATGTTAGTAGTGTGTGTACACCCTTCCTTCTTAAGGCAGTAACTCGAAAAATAGAAGGAAAGAAAACACGCCAAATAGAAAGTCCTCCAAGTTTTTTCTTCATATGTTGACATGTAAGCTTAAAATCTTCATGCCACTAGGTGGCAAAATTTCACTCTAGAAATTATGGTATGCTCGAGCTATTAACAGCAGTTTCCTCTATGTAAAGTGAAAGATGAATCGCTTCTGTCACCTTAACTAAACTATTCATTCCATTACATAAATAGAAAACAAGTCTTTTAAAACTCTTTTAAATGTCCCTATTATGAACAGAAACAGGGGAGAGGGAAATGATTAAAAAAGCCATATAAAACACTGCCTTTTGCACTTATCAAACTCAACTGAAATCTGCCTCCTAGACTGCACCTCCTTTGTACCTCCCATTATCTAACTTCAAGTCCTACAATGTTAAAGCAAGATGGACACATATAAATCGTAAGTACAAGGGGTTTTTTTAAGAGAACATTAAATTCAGTAATTATATGCCAGCATTCGTGATGACTCCTTCCCTCACTTCATATTAAATGGAGTTATTTCTGATTGTTGATTCCCATTCAGATCAATACCAATGAATTTTTCTGTCTTCTCAGATCAAGTATTTACTTAAGCTTCCTTTTCTATTCCTTGAAAATCTGAAGTATTATAGCAAACAGTGCAAACTTTTCCACACAGAATAGAGCTTCTTGTATAGGCTTACTTTAATCTGGTAAGACGTGGTTTTACTTTCCATTAAAAAGACAGTATTGTTACATTAATCCTCACCATCTACTTAAACAATATTACTTTTCATAAAAAAGAGGAAGGAATAAACATGAAAGTTACCACATCTGGTTTTGTTGCTTTTGTAGTACTTTTACAGGAACCTAGAAGTAGTTAGTCAGACAGAAACTATGTATTTTGCAATGCAAATTTGATAAATTTGTATACCTTCTTCCTCTCTACATAGACTGGCAGACTTCCACAGTTACTACCAAAGAAACTCATTACTCATCAACATATTTGAAAAGTACACCTATATAAGTATTCTGCTATCTAGACAGAAGAGTCATCCAAGAAAGCAGTCCGATGCCGAAACAGAAATTCATTCAATACTCACCTTGTTGATCTGATTCTGCATTTCGCGAAACCAGAGCACTGACTGCTGGGAACGTAATGCTTGACATTGCTGCTACAGCGCCTGCTGCCCACATCATCCTGTGTTAAAAGCATAAATTGAATTAAAAATGAGACTGCCCATATAATTACTCTCCACTCCCCACCCCCCAAAAAAGGGACACAAAGGTACACTCGGTTAAGGCTTAACGCCCTTCTGAAAGCACTCTTATTAAAATACCTAAAGATTGGAAATTATCTGGTCAGGGCCCTTTTCCTGCTCCTCTCCCACAAATTACCCTGAGCTTGCTGGAACAGAAACACATTTGATTCCACACTAGCTATTACAGCAGAGGAAGAGAAGGGAGTGGGAGTGAAATGATGCACAGGCTTTCTTTCTCCAAAGGCTGTACAAAGGAACAATTTCATAGGGTGGCCCAGAGAGGCAGTTCCCTAAATTGTGTAATTCATTAGGAAGTGCTCTGATAAAAAACAAGCATTCATCACTGACAGTACAACAAACGCTGTAAAGAAAAAGCTGTTCCTGCTTCTGGTTCTAGTTCACTTCGCTTACAGTTTTTTCAACAAAAGAAGCTCTGGATAGTTTCCAAGACCAAACATAGTTACAGTAAGAGACATGTTAGGGGAAAAAAAAAAGTAGAGGTCCAGTAACTGATCAGAATGGATCTAGTGGAATTACTGGAGAGAGCATACTACTTACTGGCTTGTGAGTTTAAGAAAAAGTTTTAACGACATTTGTAGACATAAAAGTCAGTGGACCAAAACAGTGCAAAGAATTCTTTTTCAAAAGAGCTGCTAGTCTACAACTTACGCTATAAAAACCTGGAAAATTCTATCATTCCTACATGGGCAAAATACAGACTAAACTTTAGTAGTGTAATGCAAATGAGAATGCTTAATCCACAGAACATTTAAATACTCATGACAACAGCACCGAAGGGTAGAATGTCTTGGAAAAACATTTTCAGTTCCTTAACAGGTATGTTATCTATGAAAATGCATGCTTACCAAGACTGAGATCCAAAACCATACCAAGCCAACTGAAAGATTTGAAAGCCAAGGCCAAGGAGAACCGTGTTTTTGTTCCCTATTGACCCCATCAAGATACTGAGAAACACAGTCTGCAAGAGAAATTGGTTCATCCAAAAGTTATTTTAGAAAGCCAGATTACTGAAGTAGTTTCTCCTTCTACTTGAAGGAAGTCAGAAGACCTTTCAACTGCTGAGGAAATTCACACTACTCGTGCTCTTACTGCATTAAGTACAAAATGCAGACTAGTCATATCAACATTTAATGTATAGGCATTCTTAACTATTAAAGAGTTTCTACTTCAGGATATCAAGAAGCATATGTACTGCCTTCTCTATGGACATTGTACCTCAGTGTCTGTTCCTACTGTAAACAGGCTTTTGTTTGTACCTCTACAATTGTGTTTCATTACAGACTAGACAGTTCCACAATAAATGCTGGTAACAAGTTAGGATAGTACAGGCTGGATATGGGTTGAATTTACCAGTATCTACAAATACTACAGTGAAAAAGAAAAAAAAAGACTGTTAGCACAGAAAAAAGTAATCTCTTTAGGTCAGGTGAATTAGTATCCAAATTTACAACTAAAACCAACAAGTAAATCCTGCTGCTTTTCCAACATCACCATATGCCTTGAAATCCGGCCAAAGCCAATTCCTAGGCAATTTTCACTACATTTTCTGGTGACACCACTCATATGACCTTTTTATTTGCACATGGAAATTAATCCTAAAGGAAGACCACTGTTCTTCATCCATTAGAAGTGTTACTGCTGATGGGGAAGGAGGTCCCAATTCAGATACAGCAACAACACACTCATCACAACAAGCAGACTGTTCCTAGTAAGGCAATGTCTGTATCGACAACTTCATTCGATTAACAGTGCACGTTTTTCTTTAACATGAGAAACTCAGCAATGTGTCAGTAAAAAGGCAGAGAAAAGGAACCACGAGTCCTGCAGAGCAGAACACACTTCCTCTGTCATGTCCTTCTCACAGTAGTTCTGTTGTTTCTCATTCTTAGACAAAGCTAGTTTGAAGGCTAAATAGCAAAAATAGTCTCTACCTACACGTGATCAGTTCTTTCTGATCTGAATAGAACCGAATCAGTTCTATTCAACATGCTAATACAAATTAGTATTTATGAAGCAAAACTTATTTCAATAAGCTAATAAGCTGCACTCTTCAAAGAGTTCAAAAATCAATGCAGAGTTTCCTCACTTTAACACTGAAAATTATGAACCAGAAGGGCAGGTATTTTAGAGATTTTTAGCAAAAACACTGGTCTGAAGAAAGCATGATAGGCAAATGCGAGTGCACTGTAAAGAATCAGAACAAACCACAGAGCAAAGATTAAAATAATGACTTGTATTGAAAGTGAAGGACAGCAGTAAAATTGGTAAATGCTGAAGAATGTGTTGCTTCACAGTGAGACCTTCACTCTGCTCAGGATGGCAACAAGGTTGCAGCACATTATACGTGACATTCCTCTTCCTGTTATTACAACAGGAAGACAAACTGTACCCATACAGATACCAAAGATCACATCATAAAAACTGTTTGATTTCCAGAAGTATAAAGGAGCTATCCAAAAAGCAGCTCACTGTTGCCAATTAAGAGGAATGAAAACAATATACTAAGGCCTCACGGTTCCTCAGCCTCCACACTGAACCTAGGTAACCCTGGACAGACCGTATCAATACCTGCATTGTTTGTACACAAGTTTAATAGCATGAGCCAACCGCATAGATGCTCGTAGCATGACTTTTGCTTAATATAACATGTTCCCCCTTGAGAAGGCCTTGCATTAAGTAACCGATTTCCTACATTCTTTTCATTATTTAAAGCCAGAGTTCATCAGTAAATTTACTGATGTAAGCTTAGCAAATTTTAAGTTTCATTTTTCTGATGCCTGGGTCCAGTATTTCTGAAGAAAGCAGATTTAAAGCAAGACATTCATGGAGACTATATATGAACCTGTAGTGAATGCAAAGTGTACTGGCATTTTAGAGCACGTAAGAAGTTTACAGACGAGCTTAGTAGTCAGAATAATGTGTCTCGACATTCAGTTTGTGCTGTTTAATAAAATACTAAAAAGAATAAAGCTTACCTGAGCTATTATGGACAGAATGCCTACCACGGCTATAAATGCTGCAATGCTAGCAGATCCAAAACCTATAATCTGAAGAGAAGTAGAAAATACATAAAACAAATGCCAAACACAACCCAGGACAATCACAAAGAGAGATATTCTTCAAAGAAAACACTGATCCCTGCTTATAATCTAAATCCATACAGGAAGTGTCCACTTTCAAAAATAATCCTTAGCTTGACTGCTTACCAAGAAATCCACTCAAGAAAAAAAAAGCCTTAAAAAAAAAAAAGGACAATGGAAGTCATGTATCTGATCTGGAAACTGAAGTTCATTATCTCCTCCAACAAACACAACAGCTCTTCAACAGGCAAGATCCCACCCTGAGATATACAAACCGCTGCACTGAATGAGAACAAAGTTCTGCTTAACATTGTGAACACAGGGTTTATGCATTAGGAGTCAAGTGTTATTCAGTTATTGGCTTAACAAAGTACCCCACCTTTACTTTTTAAAGCTTTATTTTGCCAGAAAGCAGTTTTCTGAGCAAAGTCTTAAAAAACCAAAAAGGGTCTTACGGAATAGTTATGTGAACATCCTTAGTAAGATGTGAAGACACCTACATTTACCTGTCGTAAGTACAGAAAAAAGCTAGAATACTGGCCAGCCTCAGGCAGGTAGGAGAGAAACACTGTAATGCATATCAGGAGAACCGCAGAATCTTTTCTAACCTTCTTCAGAGACTGTAAAACAAAGAAATAAATCGAGTATTGGAACATTTATATAAAGTCTAATGAAAGCATAAAGAAAGAAGGAAAGTGTATTCACTTTTTTAAAACCTATTTTTACTTACACATAAGAGTAAAAAAAAAATCACACATGGAAACAGTTAAGCTGAGTTTTAAGTTAGAAACATTCCTCTGTTATGTAAAGTCTGTGGTATCCAATTCTTTTGTTTCTGTTTGATTTTTGAAGCTACTGTTCAATGCCAAATTACAAGTATTCACAGAAAACAGAATCATCATATTTAAGGAAATGCATAATATCTTCTAATTAATCTCCACAATAATCTCTTCTGAAAGATGCTAGTATATAATACAGCCTCATTACAACTGTTTCTCTTCCCAAATTAAGACAGTATTTCTGCTTGTACATTTTCTATACTTGTTCACCCATGGTATGTATCAGCTTGATTAACAATTAAAATGCAGAAAACAAATTCTTTAACTGCAGTCTTTCAAGCATGTCAGTCATCTCTCAACATTCACAGCCAGTTCCCAGCAGGATGGATCTCATGAAGAACAATCACTCTTTCCTCTCTTAAGATAGCAAGGGGTAACACAAACACAAATTGGTTGAGTAAGCGTGATAAAGTGAACAAGTTACTGGAAAGACTGCATGATATGTTTTAACCCTTCCCATATATGCCTGCAGAAAAATCAGGCTTCGTAGATCCATTCTATATTTAAGTAACATAAAATATATAAAAATAAAACCCAATCACATATAACCAGAAGTGGAATTCAGGAGTGGGGAGAGATATTATCAAGCAAAAGTACAAAGAATAAAATGAATGTGGAAAAGTCTTACAATATCAGGTTTTGGGATCTGTAGCATGGTAAGAATTCAGCATTTCTCGTACAAAAAAAAGGAGTAAGGAACTTAGGAAAGTAAAGCATTTTCCCTTTGGATTTCACACCAAACATTGTTTCCAATTCAAGAATCATTTAATCCACAAAGTTTGGTTTGGTTTTGGTTTTTAAATGTAGCTAGACCTTTTCATGCAAGACCAGAGAACAGACAGTTCTGAACAGTCAAGCTACCGATATGATTGAAGATTTCTCAAGCTTACAAAATACAGCTAATTATTAGTATTTTAATCATCAAACATTTATTAATTACTTATTGAACTATATCTTACTGCAAAAGGGTCTGCCTGTTCCCATGATATAGAAGCACCCCATGAAGCAGGTCTCATTTTTTCTGGCAGCGATTCTGGTACAGCTAGCAGGATGAAGCAGATATCCACAACAGCCACCAACGTGGCCACCAGTACGACAAGGTTATCTCCGAAGCTGGCAGACAGATATGCTCCAATGGCAGGACTAGTTACCAAACTTGCTGCAAAGGTGGCAGATACCTATGTACAAGAACAGTTTACAAACAAGTGGTTATTTTGCTGTTGCAGAAAAATGAAGTAACTTGCTCAACACCACTACCCTCCCAGAACTGTGGTTTTAAAAAACAAAAAAAAAAACCCCACCAGTCAAAATTTAAGTTAAAAAAAAAAAAAAATCATTATGACACTAAATATGGGTCCAAATAAAGTTTCTCCAACATTCTCCACAGCCCACCACAAAAGGCAGGATATGCAAAGAGCAAGTTTGGCCCAAAGGAAAATGGCTCTTACTTTCAAATAGACTAAAATGTTTTTTGTTTTCCAATTATGAATTTCATGAGATTTCACTGAAAAAGTTGTTCCCACATTTAAAGGCCTGCCTAAGTGAACCTGAGCCACAGCACTCTGCATAATACATAATGTCTTTGTTAACAGTTTGCATTTTAAACACATAGCTACCACTGGATAGCACAGCAAACTGAGAGATCATTTGCTATGACAACAACTTCAGCAACTACTGAATTGCTTCATTGTATGTTGTAGTGACATGCAGCTACTGATAGATCACTTACTATATTCACACACTGTGGAACATGGTGAAAAAAGCAAGTGCTGTAGTTAAATTTCACTATAAGAATCATCTGAAAATGTTAGAATAAAGCTAGCTTGTTTGGTTTTTTGAATTACTACTATTTTTCAGACACCAAAATGACAACACTCTGTGTAACTATTTATAGAATAAGGAAAAACACAAGCTATAAATATAGCATTATACCAAGCTAGAAAAAAATCCTAAGGAAAAGGTATAACAAACTGATTTTAGAAAGAGAGACAAACAACTGCACTTTTTTCTATCACTATAGAATTTTAGATCAAGCTGTTCCCGTTAACAAAAAACTGTTTGAAGGCAGATAAATATATGCTCTAAGTATACCTATGGCCCTCTTTACAGGCAGGAGGTATAAAATGGGAATTACAGAACTTTTAAACCTGTTTTGTGCTCTGCTACAATACACGTAAGTTTGGTTCAAGATAATTAAGTTCTTGATTTTCTTAACTGTTAGAACAACATCCAATGAATCATATTCCCTAAAGCTAAAAATAATGAGAAACTTTAAGACTTCTAAGTACAGGACAGTCAGCCAAGAATCAAGTCCTTGAATCTATCTATCCATCTACCTGTATCGCGAAAACAAAGGCACAAAGGATGCAGGGATAAATGATGTTCAAAGACTATGGGCATCTACCAACGGGCCGGCAAAACCTAAGCCAATATAGATATTCAGGAAAGCAAACTAAGCACAAATTATGTTCTTACTGGAAAGGTTAGATTGTACTCACTAAACTATTTTCCACTTCTCTATTTCCTCTTCTCTTGCTAATTAAGAAAGGTCATGACTGAGCTACCAAAAATACTATATTATGCAGTATTTCCTGTCTGTTTTGACTTCAGAAAAAGGCATTCTATATTAAAAAGAAGTCATATAAACCAAAAGTTCAATTTACAGCTGGAAAGGTCTTGACAGATCAAGTATTAAATAACTTGTGTTGCCTTTAACAGTATTTCTTATTCTGCTTGCAAAACTTCAAACATGTTTTGTTACACATGCCCTCTATGCAGGTAAAGATGTCAAATTATTATTCTGTTCCTATATCCATAGAACAGTCTGTACAGCAATAACTCTGAATTAGATTTCCTAAACTTTACTACAGTGCCTTAATGCATAGTTTCTTTCTACATCAACCTCAGTACATTAATCAGGAAACAATCTGTGCATCAAAACACAAGTTCAGTATGAAGGTCATAATCTGACCTTTTTTCCCCAAGTTTAGCATATCTTACCAGTCCATAGGCTGTAATTCTTTCATGTTCTTGTGTTACATCAGCTACATAGGCAAATATTACAGAAAAGGTAACAGAAAAGATTCCAGATACTGAAATCATAGCGAAGTACCACCTAATGATTTAAAAGCAACAATTAGAAAGTTTAAGCCAAGACCTCTTGCTTTTCTCTTACTAATCAAGCATGTATTTAATCTATGAGAAGTGTTCCACAAGAATTAAAACAGAGCTTTACTGGAGATGAATGATAGTGCAGCTTCACTTAAATATCAGAAAACAGCACCTTAATTTTTTATATTATACCGTTTACATCAGCCTAAAAGAAGAAGTGGCCCCTTTAGGGCACAGTACCTATACATTTTCACACTCACAAAGCTGAAGCAAGTTTAGTTATGAAAAAGGAATTTTCTTAGAATGCAGTTTCCTCAAACAGCTAAGGAATAAACTATGATACATAAAATGCTTTGGAAGCTGAACTCTGAATGCATTCAGTGCACACAAAGTTCTTTTGCAATCTTCCTAAATTTCACAATGAATGTAAATGAAACTGAAACCTAGTCAATTCCACTCAGTTAAGACTTCAAAGCTGCCTAATCAAAGAGTTAAAAGATCTCACTTGCAGCAATTATACTTTTCTGCAGTCAATAAATTCTAAGGTTCATTTAGCTTTAAAAATACGTTTATTACAGCACTGTCAGTCCTCAGGGGAAAAAAAGATTAACAGCTAAGCTTAAAACTGAGTTTGACAGGACTATCAAACCATTTCAATTACTGTTATGCTTGTGTGAATATCATAACTAAATCACATTCTGTAATTTCTGTTTCTAAAATACACAGTTTTAATATTTCTTAAACAGAAAAGCTCCAGAATAATGCAATCACATCTGGAAAGGAAAGTTGCTTTCTCTTGTCTTACTGTCCATCTTCCACTTCCCCAAACTACTCCTCTGATTCAATTTCCGCTGTACTGACAAGCTCACTACTGCAGTGTGTACCACTTACCATGGACTTATCCTCATTAATGGAATTGGGGCACAGGTGCAGAAAACTGTAAGAAGAAGAAAAGATTTTCTTCCCCATGCATCTGATAGAGCACCTATTAGCGGAGCACTGAGGAAGGACAAAAAACCCTGTGATAGAAGAAAAACAACTAATGTTTATATTTACATTTCCAAGTTTCACTCGAATCACAATATTAAAAAAGATCTAAAATTGCAATTTGATTTGAAATTAAACACAAATTGTAGGTAACTGAAATTGTACACAGTTTCTTCCACGGTCTACTCTTCTGTGACTCTGATGTTTTATGTTTCAAATCTATTAAACCTGAGCGCATTGAAACCAAAAGGTGGCATACATTTTTTCAAGATCAATTTGATTCAATACAGAAGTACCACATACTGCAAAAGCTTCTTAAAAATCTCCGAAATCTACAGATTTAGTTTCACAGAGGATATCTTCTTATCCTCTCTCACGAGACTTAGTGCTAGAACCCAAAATCAAATTCTTCTCCAATTTGGACTATCTTAAGGGAGAATTTTGGGTAACCTAACTGTTCTCTGAAACAAACAGAACACTTATTGCTTTAAACTATGTATTTGTCATGTACAGGACATTTGTACATTGCAAGAACTATGAGAACCATTGGAGCAAGCTTGACAGTAGAACACCATAATGATATTCCAGTAGCAAAAGTCAGACTTAAAGGTACGGTTGTCATGGCAAATACTGACTAAGGATCAAACGCTAGATTTTTCAGCATTTCATAAAGTCCTAGATCTAGGCCTCAAATCTGTTCCATATTACACGGAATTAAACAAACCTGTGAAAGACTTTGCTTATTTAACTGCAAAAGCTCCAGAATAGGTGCATTGTCCTCCTAATTAGTATATTGTTCTCTCATCAGTCCAACTCTTCCAGAAATCTAAACATTAGTAAATACATGGTTCTGTAAGCACCTCAATACACTAGAAGCCTACTCCAGCTAACTTTAGCTAACCTCTGCTATTCAAACGCACTCACTTTCAAGTTTAACGTATGTGTACAGACTACTGTACTAACTCACTATTCTGCCAAATCCTAATAAACAACTCTGATTCCATTGATTTCAGTAACTAAGTTGAGAGCAAAAGCTATAAAGCCAGGCCAGCAGATCTTAGGAAAGCTTGATGCCTTAGTTGAAATTAGTATTTTTGCTCCTTAGAGTCAGATTTCAGTAGAATATGAACTAACATGTTTTGCTAAATGGCATCCAAAACACTTTTGATGTTTCATAAACAGCATTTTGAAGAAAATATCGGACACTGAAGTGCAAGCTCACTCTGGTCTATGCTCCCCTGTTTATTACACCTGTTAGAGCAATACAAAAATTTAGACCATGATATTAATGCACTGTTCTACAGATATGCTCTGTAGAAAATGTATGGAGAACCCTCCATTCACTGCTTTTACGTGAAACTCATACTGCACTGTGAACGAACAGAGTTGAAAGAAAACACCAAAAGGAACATGACCTTTGTTTTTTTAAGAGAACAATACAAAGTTAACTTCCTCTTTCAGTTTGAGTCAATCCACCATGAAAGATATCGAGACAGCAAGTCACTCAAGATGTCATGTTCTTGCAGCTAAAAACAACACTTTAGACCAGTTACAGAATACAATACTCAACAATTTCTGGGTGCTATAAATTAACTTAGTCATAAATTAGACTAAGTGCTTTGAAGCCTCTCAGCATGACAGTTAGCAAAGAAGAGACTTTCAAGTTTTAGTTATGCTAGAGAAATTTTGCAAGCTTTTTTTTGTGGCAACAATTCAGCATAATCACTGTGTGACTGTAGTAGTACAAATAAGCTATAAGCTGCCCTGAATATCTCGACCATAACAGAGTGCTCAAAAACTGATAAAAAAAAGCCTAAGAAAAAAAATAAACAATCCTGTTGAAAATTAGCTTTTATACCACATATTGGACAAAATCACAGTGTTTAAGTGTTTCATTTTTTAATCTCAACAGTATCATCACGGCTGCATTAATCAGCTTTTGATATAAATCATCTAACATCAGAAAGCAGACATTAAAAATGTCATTCTCAGAAGGGTCCTTATCAAGATTACATAAGCTACAACTGGCACCTATTCAAATTAGAGGAATTTAAACTTCTGAGAAATATTTAATTTGTTTCAAGATGCTACCATTTAGCAGTAAGTTTTCAACTAAACTAAAGGACATAACCATTACAATTAAAAAAAATGGTTTCAGAATTAACTACATTCTCAATGTTTTAGGTGTTCTTATGGAGAATGAAGGACAGACAGAATATGGGAACATACCAAATAGACAGATCAGCAGTTCTTAAAAAAAAAAAAATCTTACCTTAACACCTTGAATAAGACCATTCATTAAAAACGTATGATGGGAAAATGTTTCATGTAAGACCTGATGGAGGAAAAATAGCATTATTTGAACCATGAGAGACAGGAGAAAGTTGATTCAAAGTTTAAATTTGATTTGTAAAACAGTATAGCTCTATTGGGACATGTTAGAGAAGTATCTTATCCCAAATTATACTCTTATTCCTCTTCAAGAGAAAATATCTACCAGGTTTAATATCAATTTATTTTCATAACTCCATCTGTTGGCACAGACCACACAGTACTGTAGAAATACTTTGGTTTGGGGTACATCTTTCAGAAAGGGGATCAATGTAAGCACAAAGCATCTCCACGTGGTACAAATCACAGAATTTTTGAGGTAGAGAATTCCTTCAAAAGGTTGACTTATTTATCATTGTTACTAATTAGGAGTGAAAATGAGATTCAGGAACTTATCTGTCAAGAAAAAACACAGCACTATATCCACAACTGCCCAAAAAGGCACTGAGAAAACTGTTTCTGAACAAATTGCACATATTCAATAGCCATACCGTTAGAAACACTTCTGATGAACACGCAGATGCTTATAAATCCTAGCAACAGTTACCAGTGTTTCATATATGCTTTAAGTACAGCTATGAATTCATTTAAGGTGCTTTACCAGTAGTCTTAATTCAAGGGCAAGCATGTTAATCTATACTAAACAGATTTACCATAAATATGCAAGAGAGTTAAAAGGCCTCACAGGTGCTACTGTGTCGATTAAAAAAGCTATTGCAATGATCAAAGCACATATGCACACACACCTCAAATTCAATTGCTGTTTTTATCTATAGATAAGTGCTAACAGCTACAAAAATTGTTTAAATGCATATTGAGAAAGTCACTAGCCTGAAGAAACAAAGTACTTCAGTGCCAAAGAAAAAATCCGCACATTTTTCAAGGAATCTCATCATTTGAGATCCTCAAATTATAGCTTTAATAAAGGTCATTCTTTCCATGTTAACTACTTGTCAGATAATTCTGCTTCTTTACACTCCTTTTTCCTTCTGGTCTCTTCTTCTATCTAGCTATTTAAAACAATTTTGCACCTGTTTGACCACTGATCATGAATATGAATATATGACACGAATGAAGGAAAAATAAGTCAGGGTTCAAATTAGAGATCTAGAAAGCAGATGTCTTCCGAGTCCAAAAAAAAAAAAAAAAAGCAGGAACCTTACAGAGTCAAATCTAATTATCTTTCTGTAAAGTTTTTTCCAGTATTTTTCCTGGGAGTCAACAACTGCTGATACTGGTTCATGCCTGTGGGATTAATTTCTGTCACTTTATAGACAAGAAAAATGCAAGTTGACAACTGGTAGAAGGAACTGCCTTACTCAAGTTCTCCCAATAGAAATATTTACATATTCAAAAACAGATTATATTGAAGACAGAGTATGCCATGAAGTGATTAATACTGTTTACGGTGATTTACTAATATTGGCTTACAAGTACATAGACAAGAGTAATGAGTACGCTTTGGGTAGTCTGCGAGCAAAATAGGCTTTCTGTGCTTTACAAACACTTTCAATCTTTTCTTCTCTAAGTATAGCACCATGTAACAAACGCTACAGCTTTGCTGACACATGTCAAAAGCAATGAAAAAGTAAGCTAAAAAATGAACATTAAATAGTGTCAACTATCATAGAACACAATTTATTTTGGCAATACACAGCAAAACATTTTAATCTGATTAAATGTTGACGATGACCTGGAGAATCACAACACAACCAGAAAAAACGTGAGTTATTATAAGCTTTGATCAAAAGGCAGACAGTTCCATTTCTGCCCTTTCTGTCAGACAAACCTGCTTGAACAAAAGCGGGCAGCTGGCAGTTCAAAGGCTGAACCTTGCTCCTAAGAAAGCTCTAAATGACTAGTACTAGTACAGCTGGCTGATCAGCAGGCCAAGGTAAGTTACCACAAGACAGAAGGGTATGAAGTATCAAACCAGACTTGCAATGATTTAAAACAGTGTGCAAAGCTGATTACAAATAAAGATGATCACCCCCCAAGAACAGGGTAAGTTACACCATTATATGTAACTCACTGCTTTACATCAAGTTTTCAATCCAATGCAACAGCCTCATAAGTATTCAAGATCACATAAGACAGTAACACAACATTCAAAATACAAGACCGTGACTGTACTGAATCCACATACTTCAGTCAAAATAAGAATTTAGCTTTACATTACAAGCGTTTTAACAACACTCTCATTAGACACAGTGCAGTGATAAATGCTAATTTCAAGAACTGACATTTCAGTTTCATGCGTACATGCAGTACAAATTCATACGGAACTATTTCAACTGCAGTATACCACTGAAGAACCCACTTAACATACAGTTTTTATTAAAGTGGGGTGATTTTTTTGAAAACTGCCTAAGAATTACTATTTGTACATTATCCCTTTAAATGAAGAGTGCCAAGCTAGGGCAACTTTATGGAAATTTGTTAACTGTTTATATGGACTTGTTTATCATGAAGCTATGTTAAAAAGATCAGTGATTGTCTTTAGGAAGGTTAGACAAACACCTTTCAAGTGTTATGTAAATGATTTTATTTGCAATTTGCGGAAAGAAAGTAATTATCTCCAAGGTGTTTCAATCCCACAAGACTTTGCTCATCATGTATTCAAAGTGCTCTCAGATATTATCTGATGAAAAACTGGACTAACAGACTTTTCATGACTTCTCTCATACAGGCATGATTCCAACAAGACAGACCCATGTCTTCAGATTAAAGGCTTGATATCCTGTTACCGAACACTCAAATTATCTATTCATCTGGAAAATAACTGCATTCCAGAAGAGATTAAATACTTATAAAATCCATTTCTTAGATGAAAGCCTTTATATTTTACTTTAAGTTATATGCCGGCAAACAGCAAGACCACAATAGCATACAAAGTTTACTATGGGATGCATAGTTTATTCAATTGTTATGACTGGAAGACGAATTGAACTATGAGATCATAAAAAGCCATCATTTCCAGACAGACTTTCATCAATACACTAAACTAATGTTACGCTAGAAGACAAATAATGAGTGTTAAGACTCCTGGAATTCAATTAATGAGGTAAGCAGGAAGTGCAGAACAAATTAAAGCCCTGATCCCTAGGAATTAGCAAATTAACTTGTGTTATTCCTGCCAAGAAAACAGCTGATCAGTGATACTTACTGTTAGCATCGGAGTTGTCAAAAGCCCCCAGGCAAAGAACTCTAGAAATATGACCACCACTGCATGGTATACACTTGGCCGACCAACACCTTGTTGCTAAGAAAGAAAAACAGATACAGTGGTTGTACACATTCAGTTCAGTACACGTGCAAACATCTCTTACAAACATATTTTGAGCATAACCAGCTTTTGAGGATGACCTACTGCCAACCCCTTGGGAACAATAAGAAGCCAAACAAGGGTGGAGAAAAGTTATTACAAAACAACCAAAGATCTCCAGGGAACTTGAGAAAGTTTGTTCCCTCCAACTCTCGCTGACTGAAGAGAACCCATTCCTGACACTGTCTTGTACTGCTGCCACCTCCAGCGTGCCTTTACGCTTCCTCCCCCTTGAGCACTAGTCACAACCCTTCCACAGCAGCGTGACAAACAGTGTAACTCTCCTGGCTACCTCCACAAGTGACAACAAAAGGGATCTGCTTTATGAAGATCACATCACTGTGACAACGTACATAACCAGAAGAGCATCAATTTTTGCATTTGAAAATATCAAAGTATGAGAAAAGAAGGGCCAGCTTATGGCATCTGTGCCACTGCTTTCTGTTGACTGCTGACCAACTAACTGACTTCATGCTCATGTGTGGCCACAGACTAGAGACCCAGGAGCTATTCTACTGGCCAACAGGTAATCCCAGGAAGAATTAGCAAACTATGGAAATGTTCATGATGCTGTGAAACTGCTGTCATTCAAGACGCAAGGACTGGATCCCAGACGAGAGATCTTGAATCTATTTAGAAAAAACAGGCAGAACCCTTGGGTAAAGCAGATTTAATCAGAACTGCTGCCTTCTTTCACTTCTATGTGCCTCTTGCCATAGTAACTTACAAAGTTCTTGAGTTCTAAAATTACTTCTTCCCTTTCCCCTAACACTTGTCCTGTAGAAGATTGTTTTTCAGCGTTTCTAACCAATCCAAAGCCATTACACTCCCACAGGACTGGCAGTTCTTAGAAAGGGGTGGTACAGCGCTCTCATCTGGTACTCCCATGAATACTTGAAGCTTACGCAAAGTATGAAAGGACACTTCACTTGCACAATGCACAATTTAATAATGCGGGACTCAGCTGAACAAACATAATCTAGTGACAAGTTGTGAACTAGACTGTGTGATTTCAGCAGGTGGAGAGTAGGGAGAACGTGAAATTCAGAGTCCGACACTGAACCCAAAAAATGTCAAGACAGCCTACAATGAAGGCAGAGCAGAGACACATTTGGTGTTTCTCCTCTGCTCAGTACCCTTCATCTAGATTGGTAGGAATTATAGGTTTAGAAAACACTTCTATTACAAGACTCATAACCTAACCAACTACACCAAAGATTTTTAAGGAAATCCCTACTGCCTGGACAGTCTAAGTGTCCAGATCTCTAAGAATTTTTAAATCTATCAGAGTTTATCATAACCTGTAGCAGCAAACTGGAAGTAACTCAGCATTTTTTCTAGCTAATAAGATTAAAATTATTTTCTACACTGTGGCTTGCTTCAAAGCTTGAGGATTTGAAGAAAACAGTTCTCTTTCTCCTGGGAAATAATATGATAATATCATAGATCAAAGATTATCTCTGGGAGGCTGATAACTTTCAAGTATTGTGAACATTTCTCCACAGGTTACCATGGAATTTTTAATCTCTAAGTAGGAAAGATTTCAAAGACTATGGGGAGGGGAAAGATCTTCCTCATATAAGAAGTCTGCAAGTACTTCTACGTAATGTAATAGGATAATAATTTTAAGAGTATTTTTGTTGCTAAGGTATATGTCAGTTGGACTAGTACTTAACACAGGTTACACTGAAGTCTGAAGATCCCTTCCACAGCCGGGATGTCTTCTCTAGAAAAGACAAATTTTTACAGTAGAGAGTAGATAAGGGACACCCCAACCTTTCTCCTGCCTCTACTTCACTTCCCCCTCCCCTCTGTATCACCAAACATGATGCTGGAGCATAAACCTCTAGCTTGCATTCAGCAAACAGTTCTAACGCCACTAAAAAGGGAGTTTTGGAGTGTTTGGGCTTTTTTAATGATGTTTTTGTTATATGCAAATTTGATCTGAGATTTACATGGTTTACCAGAAAAATTATGTACAAACATACTCAAAGAGACATGCATGTTCTTTTTCCTCAGAAATCATTTAAAACCTTCTGTGAAAGAAAAATATTTTTGCTGTACTGAGCCTAAATGACTATTTTCTGGAGATTAAAATAGTCTGCAAATCATTTTTGGCAGTATCGTGCAGCTTACAGATGGCTGCACTGAGCTAATAAAAAACCAGAAATCTCTACACCCTTTTGGGTTCAAGACATAACCGGGAAAAGTAGAATTTAAATCCTAAAAGGAACACGCACCTACCAAAATGAAGTCAAGCATTCCATATCAGATAAACTAATAGCTACTGATCTACAATCCACACAGACTGTAGCTGATGATCTTCAGTTTTCTTTACAGAGCCCTAAATGTCTACATGAATTCAAGAACACTTGTGCAAATGGCTGTATCAGGAAAGTAAAATCACACAAAAAGGAAAATTTAGTGACATTGTCAAATGGACCAATGCAGATAGTTACTGCTGGAAGCCCATTTTTTCTGTAGGTCCTAAGAACTCTTATCACAAAAGCTTTCAATTTTTAATCAAGCATCAAGTTATTTTCAAGAAAAGAAAATAGCTTACGATCACAAACACAGCCTGGACCACTGGTTAAAAAAAAAAAAAAAGAGTAACAAAAACCCTTTACTCATTTTGAAATCAAAGACATTTCTGAAAACAGTTCACACTTGTCTTACAGATGAAGCTACCCCAGAAGTAATGGGTGTGGCTCATTTCTAAATTGAGAAAAAACTTTGCACCAGAACACAACTACATACAATTTACATAAAGAATGAACTTGAGACATACATGCAAAAATGGTTATATACTTGAAGTACAACACACTTTACACTTCTTGAACCAGACAATGTTGGGACAATCTAATGAATTCTTTATGGTTAAAAGAATTTTTTTTAAAAAATTCAGAAACAGCGCAGATATGGTCAACATACAAGTTGCTTTCATCATCTCTACCCTCAAATTTTACAAAGTTAATGTTAAAAATTAAGTACCCTCAGCAAAGTCTTAAAATCTGTTATTTTCTGTCCACACATATCTTCATATGACAGGCCAGCGTGTGGGCTGCGAAACTGCGTATGAACATTACAATTGCTTTCAAATGCAGCTGCTGGTCAAGCTATTACACTTGCATAATCAATAATGAGCAAAACATTATGTAATTTCAAATGCTTAACAATAAAAGTTTAAGGCCATCATCGGAATAATCTGAAGTCCTAGAAAGTTCTAACAAAATATCTACTGTTTCTCCAATTTTACACTTCTGCTCCTTGTATGCTTTTTGCCCATGCCCAAAAAACATTTTCAAAACATCTTCTCTTCTGCCTTTCTTGGAGGCAGAATAAACCCTAAAGTTAATTTGAATACAACAGGGAGAAGTACTGGGATGCAATACAAGTTTTTTTTTTTAAAGCAGAACACAGCTGTTGAACATTAATAACGCCCATGAGAAGATGTCAAGATCATAAATCCAACTGGCAAAGAACTGCTCATAGAAAAAGGGGGGAAATTGCAACATAGCATCAGTAAGAATACCTTACCTATTTTGAAGGGGAGCTAGTACAATTACCCCTAAACCACGCTACAGAAAGATGCAATTTTATAGCCGGTCCCACATCTTCTGAGCAAAGGTAGAATTGACAGCATTCATTTATTCACAAAACTTTTGGGGAACTATTTATCAGTTAATTCATATCTGTAATTTAACAATTAAAACTGTTTGAATGGCTGCAAGAGCACCCTAACATCCAACTTCAAACATGCTTAACTGTTTGTTTCTCTCAAGCCATGTGCTTATTTCAGAACAAAACCACTTCTCGCTGTTCAAACCCTGAAGTCCTCCAGACTGTCTTTTCAAACTTTCACATCACTTTTGATGAGGGCCATATAGTCCTGCTGGACAGCTTATGAAAAAGTCTCAATTGGATAAATACAGCATACTTTTTTCCCAACCATGAGGCAGTAGCAGAGCCTGTTAACCATAGAGCTGAGCATCCTCTGGTCCCAAAGAGTTTCAACAACCAACTGGAAAAGCCTTAGGCAACCTGATGGGACCTCACAACTGATCCTGCCCTGAGAAGGAAGACATCTCCAGGAAAAGTACCTTTACCGTAATCCTGTTATCTCTCAGGCAGCTAATCAAACTCAGCTTGAACTTCTGAATAGACAATCAAAGGAACTTGCCTTTCTCCTCCCACGCCCTCCTCTGGGAAATCCGTAACCACCAAGCAGTACTGTCTCTCAGGAGGGCATGCTAGTTGCTTCTTCTACTTCCAGTACCGAGATGACTTTGCAAACAGCACTTGCTGTCCCTCTATTAGTATCTAAACCAACGTTCAAGTACAATAGTATCAAGAGCCTGCTTTCTTTTTAAGAAAGCATCTACAGAACCTTTCTCCCCCTACAAAAACTGCTACAAGTACAGTTTTTACACGCCACCTGCAGGGCAGTCCACTATGTCAACTCTCATGTTTTCAGGAAAACAAGGAACTGAACTAACAGAATCAGTAAAAAAATTTTGAGAAACACTCTTTCATGTATGAATTATTCAGACCTTGAAGTTCATGCCAAATTACAAAACTCACTGCCTTTCCACCTTTATCTTCACTGCTATTTTCTTAGCTTCCCCCAAAAATTCAACCATTTCAAATGCAAACTGTTTCTGGTATGCTTCACAACATCACTATTTAATCATTTTACCTTATTCTAGCACAAATATTCACAGATATTATGCTACCAATCCATCTCACTATATTATGGATGCTCTTTCCTCCACACATAGTAACCAGAAAGCTCTCTCTAGGCAAACTGCATGTTTACCTCTTTCTAGTGTCTCTTACCCTTAATTTTCCATCAGAAGTATTTAGGATCCACCTTAATTCCACTTGTTCCCCACAAATGCCCCA
Organism: Chionis minor; assembly: GCA_013398295.1. Taxonomy (NCBI): domain Eukaryota; kingdom Metazoa; phylum Chordata; class Aves; order Charadriiformes; family Chionidae; genus Chionis; species Chionis minor. Next base: position 641,415 of record VZSF01008968.1, on the reverse strand, counting down.
TTTGTTGGAACTGGCAAGAATTCAATCAAGTGTAAAAAGCACCCGGAAGACCTTTGCTGCCTTTGTCACAGGAAGCAATCATCAAGTGACAACGCGTACAAACTCCAGCCTAAGACATGTTAACTTGTAGGCAGTGGAAAAACACACCGAACACAAGTCAAAGTACTTTCTAATCAAGAACAACCTTTAGCATTGTAGATGTGTTTTGTGAGCTGGAACATAAATCATAACCAAATTCAGTTTATACATTGTTCAAACTTGTAGTTCAGTTCCCAAAAAAATACCTTAAGCAGATGGCCATCCCAGAAAGAAAAGCTAGACTAAAATAATATTCCACAGGTCTAGAGTATCAGTACCACAACTCGTTCAAAAGCTTGTGAAATTGTGCCTTAAAAAAATTCCTGAAGTTCCTAAAAGAACAGGTATGGATAGGGGAGATCACGTTAACAAGCCTTCTGAAAATTGAAAACCCTCACCAAAGGTTCTTAAAGCAAGAAGAAAAGGGTGCAAACTCTTCAGGATAAATTTAAAAAATAATAAACCTGTTTTCACAGGAGAGCAAAGTTACCAGATGAGTCATAGTGCTGTGTCCTAGGCCCTATGTAGTTCAACACATTCATAACCAAGTTATAAAAAAGGCGAAAGCAAAGCAACAAAGTTCACTGATGACAAAACACAACTCATGTTAGAAAAGTAAAACTTAGAGGGCAATGGTAACGAACATGATAAATTGATGAGTCAGTAATACAAATTAAATGGCTGATCAAAATTAATGTAACTAAATTTAACCAATACAATAATGAAAAAACAATTCTGATGGCACATATAGGATGACTACTACTTAGGAATGCGATCCCAGAGAAAGCAGTTCCATTGAAGACACCAGCTTAGCATTGATGTGGTTTACAAAAGTATATTCAAAGATACACCCCCAGGAGGAAAAAGATTATCATTATATTACTACACAAACATGTGATGCGTCTGCCTTGCTAACCCTCTGCTTCTGGTACTCTAGCCATTTTTGTTTAATCCTCCCACTTATCCCATGACTGCTTGTTTTGTTCAGAAGCTTTAAGCAATACACATTGTTGAATAGTCTATTTTACAGAAGCACAAGTGAAAGAGGCTCACAGAAGGACAAAGAACATTGCCAAAGGTATGGAGGAACGCTGAAGTAGGTTCCTCCAAGCTGCAGTCAAAACATCTGCCGAAAGGTACAACTGGGATTTATTGAACTGGGAGTGATGTGAAGGGTGTGAAAACAACTGTCACCGCCTTCTTGTAGTAAAATACAAGGCAGCAAGTAAAGCTGGAGCCGAGACAGCAAGTTTAAATTACATGGCGCTTGACACAATTTATTTGCAGGGTCTAAAATGTCTTGCCACATCATTTTTTTCTGCTGGCATCACATTCACGTTTAGGTTTAGAGAACCTTATAAAGCAGGAATCTTCTGAGGAGTGTAAAACATGAAAACGCCATTTCTGGTTCAGTCTTTGAGGCTGAGGCCATCAAGGGTAGGAAGAATATCCAAGAGAACAATCACCATACACCCTGCCACATTCTGAAAGCTCAGCTTTAGACAGTAATACATTGTCTGATTAAACTACTTCTTACAGAAATAACAGATAACCAGTATATTACACTACACCAAATTGCAAGCCGATTTATCCATTGCTGAAGTTTTCCCCCTAAAGTACAGAAAGATGTTTGACACTGAGAAATTCCTCTAAAAAGCAAAGACTGCTTAGTTAACTCACATGCTTCTCCATGGGACAGATAATTACTCAAGTTCATTGCCCAGTGTTTGGATCTTCAGTACTAAAAGATAAAGTCTTAGTTATATAATTAAGTTTCTATTGCTCTAGCCTAGCATACTTCTCTCTGGACACAAAACCCAGACTGCTGGAACCTGGAGGATCAGTAACAGCAAACTCGGAACAGCAAAAGTGCCCTTTCAGCATGAATATAAGCAAGAGTGATTTGTTTCTAAAGACAGCAGCTAATCACTCATGGTAATGGTTCGGACTCAGTGTTAATTTAACATGATGGGAAGATTCAAAGCGATATTGGCAACCTTGAGAAGGCAATACTGTTTATCTCTAATTATTCAAAGGAAAAATAATTTTTATGAGAGAGAAAATAGTGCTCCACAAAGGACTAAATACCCAAACTACCTATCTGAACTATCTGAACAATGTGCTTACTACTCGTAATTCAATTAAAATCCTACAAGCAAGAAGTTTAAGACACCGGCTTATTGGACTGAAAGGTGCTCCAATAAAGTCTCATAACATTGAATCATACAGCTTCAGTTTCATCATGCTATATTTTTTTATGGAGTATTAGAAAGAAAAATGCTAGAACTACAAGTAAAAACCTGTCATTCTTTGGGTGTACACCAGTTGTGCTTCGCTGTGTAGAACAGTTTAATGAATAAAGGCTGGCAATCTTTGGAGATGCACAGTTTTAACTTTCAGAATGTTTTCATTATGTTTCTAAAAAACACAGAGGCCTTGGGTTTCACAACAGCTGAGGCATTTTACAGTGTCTAAGAACTTAGAACTAATGTATGATTAATTCTCAAAGAGGCACATAGGTGTGTTTTCTCCTTAGATATCCCATGTGGGGACTTCTCCCCATAAGAGCACTTTATTTAGACAGTATGGTACTTTTGCTAAAAAGCTTCCTTAGTGTGACACTGTTTTACTAAAAATAGGTTGTGCAGCAATTACGTACATGATATGAATATTCTGAATGTCATGCCAAGTTTCATACTACCGGTATTCATAACTCAGATGGAACAAGATTGCATAACCAATAACACAACGTTCACTGCATTATTTACATTGCATCAGTAACTTCTAGAGTTACTTTCCTATTCTGACTTCAGATCAGGTTACTGCATCATACGAGTCCTAAATGGGAGCTGCTGTACACAAACCCAGAACAGCAAATATACCATACAGCAGACATCAGCTACACTTCTTGAAGGAGTCCAACTTGCTTTTGGAAGACAGCGTTTCTAAATGAAAACTGAGAGACCCAAATACAGAAGTCATCAATTACAAGATGTGAGAAACAGTCACTTTGGAATTAACTTACATAAAATGACTTATTTGACTAACAAATTCCATAGAAGAACATTGTTTTACATCTTCTCTGGGTTAATCACATATTAAAAGTACCTTAACACCTTCATCAGATATGTGTAAGGGACAAATAACATACTGATCTCAAACAGAGGGTTTCAAGATTATTTTTTTACATTCTCAAGCTTTAGCCATGACATCACATGGACAATACACTAATAATGCTCAGCTAAAGATATTACAAGTTCGTTCGCTTCACATTGTCATACATCAGTGAACTGTCCTCTCTCCAATAATAGGGATGTTTATCTGTGGGAGGGTAGGTGACACATGTAGCAGATATTGGCTCCCTGACACAAACTGAACATCATTTTTAAACTTTTGGCATAAGCAATGCTTTCAGCATATCTCATTTTGTGAGTAAACTAATATTAAATACATTATTCAGGAACACACAAACATGAACATAATCTAAAAAAAGTATTAATAGCTACTAAGTCAGGTTGTAAATTAAATTCATGTGATTTCAATTTGCCAAAATAGATTTATCATGGCAAGATTTTGCCTGGGGTACCTGTACCCCTTCAAAAACCGTCAATGCCAGGATCGTCTGTTCTGTTACTTTGTGTGTTCCCTTGCGTTCCTTGACTCCCATCTTATCCTCGGGGCTCACTGCCAACAAAACAGGACGGGTTATATCATCTCAGCCAGGACCCTCCTGCCTGAAACAAGTCACCTGTCCCCGTTTACTGCGGAAAGCTCAGGAGGTGCCATGTCAGCTCAGTTTTTAAGGCTTCTTGTGAGCACGCACAAGCCCCTCAAAAGACGCTTCTGCTGGGAAGTAATTATGCAACACTGCCACACTTACAAACACAACTTTCTTAGAGATGCTTTCAGGTAAGCACACAGACCACTCCTCTCCACCTCCTTTTATTTGCACAGAGATCCTAATGCTTAATGTAGTGGGAAGGGACGGAAGAGAAAGATCAGTAAGTTATTAAAATTGCATAACTCTACAGTTTCGGTTCACCAAGAGGCACCTCCTAGAACTCCAAAGGAAAACTAAGCTTTACTTCCAGGCACCTCGCATTCATGCATTTTAAAAGACAACGTGGGTACAGCCCCTTGCTTACAGGTGTCACCTCTGCCGGGGATAAACTGGTACCGAATGCCCTAAGGTTGGCAGAGACGAGGTGGCGCGGCCGGCGGGTGGCCGGGGCCGGTCTGGCCCGAGATGCCGGCAGCTGCGGCCGGCGGGAGCCCGGCGCCCCGCC